>ML677375.1:11475668-11768862 GCA_007922305.1 Dermatemys mawii | reverse complement strand
ACCCATCAGTCCCAGAGCCCCAGTGCAGAGAAATCCCAACACTGCCCTTCTCACAGACCCCTCAGCCCCAGCGCCCCATGGCAGAGAGATCCCCACACTGCTCCCCCACACCTCGCAGCCTCAGAGCCCATGGCAGAGAAATCCCCACACTGCCCCTCCCACAGACCCCATGGCCCTATGGCCAGTGGGACTCTTCACAGTCCCATCCTCCCTGGGAGTTGCCCCAAAGCATCAGGGACCCACTTCCCAGCAGCTCCCCGCATGCCCTGATGACATCATTGGACTCACGCAGCTCAGTCCAGACCCCTAGGCTGTTATTCCCCCAATGTCTCTGACAGTGTGACTGGGTGTGAATGGTTCCTTGCTCCGCCCCTTGCCCAGGGGGTCTCCTCACCTGCAGTGGGGCTGGGCTCCTGAGGGCTGGCCTTCCAGCAGCACCAAACCCAGAGCAGTGTTGCTGAGCGGGTCCATCTCCTTGGCCGGCCGGGAGCTGCTTCCCTTGCCAAGGGGACAGAGGGGCAGCTCGCTGTCTGGGCAGGCTGGCAGTTGCCCCCCTCTGGCTCCGGGGCCACCTGCCGAGATTTCCTCCTCCACATCCTCCTCAGAACGTCCATCCTGAACTGAGCAGGGAGCAGCTGTGAATTTGGGGCAATACAGCCTCTCGCCAATGAGCCTATCTTCTCCACAGCTGGGGTGACTCCCTGTCATCCCATGCCCCCTGGGGGGCACCTGGACTGGGATCTGCACATACTGGCAGGGGTCACCCTGCAGGCTGATCCCAAAGCTCCCCCCGTGTTGGGACCCCCAGGGACAGAGGTCAGTGACAGAGACGTGTAGTTAGTCTGGACAGGCATCTTCCTCCTGTAGCCCCAGGCCACACTCCCTCCCCAGCCTGAGAAGGCAGAGAACCCAGGAGTCCAGGCTTCACTCCTGAGCCAGTGGCAATAGCAGACAGGTGCCCCTTGTTCCCCAACCTCAGCTCAGCAGCTGACAATGAGGAACACCCAGATCGGGGACACCCCCACATCAGCCCCCCACTCCGACCCCTGCTCTGCACAGCAGACAGTGGGCAGGACCCCAGAACCGAGCAGCTTGGTCAGGGGCAGCTCCAGGGAGGCGGGGGGCAAGGAGGTGGGAGCAGCAGTGGAGCAGCATGGTGGGAGGAGGGGAATCCTTGCCCCAGAGACAGACATTGGTGCCCCCCTGAGCATGGTGCTCTGGTGTGCAATTAATTCTTGTTAAAAAAAATAATGCCGTAATTTAGTTTGAGTTAATCACATGCATTAACTGTAATGAATTGAAAGCCCTAATTATTATTTTTATTATAAATATTTGCACTGTAAAAAAAAAGATAAAAAATGGCAGTGCAATCTTCAGGTAGAAGCATGAGAGGCATACAAATGTTTAGCATAACTGGCATGTCAATCCTTGCAATACCGGCTACAACAGTGCCCTGCAAATGCCTGTTCTCACTTTAAGGTGATACTGTAAATAAATGGGCAGCGTAATCTCCTGCAAATGGAAACAAACTTGTTTGCCTTTGGAATTGTCTGTGTTGTAGGGGCAGCAGTGATCTGTATCCTGTGTATACCTGTATGCTCAAAAGTCTGTTGCACTTCCCTCCCCCACCCCCACCCCTTGTCTCCTCTCCCTCCTGGAAAACCTATGAAGTGGCTTCCCCGCTCCTGCCGCCCCCCTGGAGTGCTTGTGAAATGAATGGGCTGCTTGAACAGCTGGAAGACAGAAGAACTCCAAGGATAGATGAGGTGTCTGGGACTCTAATTGGGCAGCAACCACATACCCAAAGCATGGACACTGCATGGACCCTGCCTTAGCAACCAGATGCAGCCAAATCATCTCTAGTCGCAGGCCAGGAGCTGGTCCTTAAAAGGGGAAGGTGCTATGTGCTCTCTCTCAAGCTTATACCTCCCAAGAAGGCCCTTCGCCCAGACCAACTGAGTTGCGTTCCATCTGCCCTGGGAAGATTTACCCTCATCACACCATTCATTGCTGCTCTGTGGGACACTTACCCTGAAAGATCCAGACATCTCCAGTGCTGTGCCTGTCCTGGGAGCGTGAGTATGAGAGTGAGTGTGTGACTTGTCCCCCCTCCTTCTGCCCCCCCTTCTTTGGAATTTAGATATCAATGTAATAAATACTGCTTTTTGCCAAACTCTGGTGGGTCATTAATCTTCCCTAACCTTAGTAGCTAGCCCAATTTTGGGTAACAGTCTGAACAAGTAGTAAGACTGAGTGGACTTGTAGGCTCTAACGCTTTACATTGATTTGTTTAGGAGTGCCATTATGTTAAAAATATTTCTACATTTGGACATTGCACTTTCACGATAAAGAGATTGCAGTACAGTACTTGTCTGAGGTGAATCGAAAAATACTATTTCATTTATCTTTTTTATGGTGTAAATATTTATAATAAAAATAATAATATATAGTGAGCACTGCACACTTTGTATTGTGTTTCAGAGGAGTAGCCATGTTAGTCTGTATCAGCAAAAACAATGAGCAGTCCTTGTGACACCTTAAAGACTTTCACTTTTATTTGAGCATAGCCCACGCAAGCTTATGCCCAGATAAATGTGTTAGTCTCTAAGGTGCCACAAGGACTCCTCGTTGTTTTTGTATTCTGTATTGTAAATGAAATGAATATATTTGAAAATATTTTTAAAAATTCAGAAATATTGATCGTACATTTAAATTGGTATTCGATTATTGTTTAATAGTGTGATCAAAACTGCGATGAATTGACAGCCTTCGTTATTGGCTCTGGATGGAGCCCAGGAGGAAATCAGTAGGAATTCTTTCCCAAACACTCACCCACTGTCCTTCTGAGCTGAGAGGGTTTAATGTTCATGGTCTGATCAGGACTCACGACTATCAGGAGTTTGAGCAGTGTCTATCCCTTCATTGGTCAGATGGGGAAACTGAGGTACAGAGATGGAAAACAAGCAAACATGGGGATTCTTACCAGGTCCTCAGTCTCCCTGCTCTCCAGTCAGGGGCCAATTCAGGTTCCTCACTGGGGTTGCTGGTCTCGGCCACTGGGCCATGTCTCTCAGCGACAACCAATAAAATCCAAAGTGGGAAGATCAACGGGCACCTCCCCGGCTGTGTTGCGTCTTCCTCGGCTCCACTCCAGCAACAGCCGACAATCGAATGTAAACCAGCCCCTTTGTCTCCGAATGCTGCCTTCGGATTGGCTGTGGAGGTCACTCCCCACAAGTTCTGGCTCTGCCCAGCATTCCGGAGGCGGGATCCTGAGCTTGGCAGCCATTGCAGTGGTGGATTGACCCAGGCCGAGGGAAGCCAGCAGCCCTATGTTCCCCTCCAGCCCAGGCAGCCCAGCATTAGGACTTCTCTGCTGCCTCCCGCTCCCACCCCCGGCTTAAAAGCTCCTTCCATGCTCCTACCACGCTCCTGGCTTCTTTCTCCGGGGCTTCAGCAGCCGGCTGCAGCCAGTATGGGCTGAGAAATCCCCCCGCCCTCTCCCCCTTTCCCCTCCAAATGGGGAGGCAGCCCAGCTGGGGAGGGGCTCTGCGCTGGCTGCTTCTTGAAATCCCGGACCTGTTCAGATTGCCGCAGATTCCCCCCGGATGCTATTTTAAACTCAAAAATCCGGACCTGTCCGTGAATAGATGGACCTATGGTAACCCCACTCACCTGTCCATCTGGTATTTTAAAGCACAGCTGCAGCAATCTTAACATGTGGATCCCTCTCTCCTGTGGCAGCCCTGGAACAACTGCAGCGCCACGTGGGAGGTGGACACTGAGGGGAAGCCGCTCTGCAGAAAACTCCAAAAGAAACATTAAGTCCAAAGCTAATGTAAAGGAAGAGCAGGCGCAAAGACAGGGAGGGGAAGGGAAAGAGGTTGGACAAAGGAAAGGAGAAGGTGTTGTGGTCAGATGGGAAGTCAGGACACACATGGAGGTGTGTGAAGTCATGACGGATTACCAGTTGGTTTGCAGGGTGTTCTCTGCTGGAGGCTACGCCCTGTACCTTGTTCTTCATAATTTACAACGGACAATTCCACTCAGACCTGCCGTGGGGGGGGGGGGGCAAAGGGGGCAATTACCCAGGGGCCTGGGTGATTTAAAAGGGCCTGGGAGCTCTAGGCCCTTTTAAATCTCCTGGGTGGGCCGCAGGTACTGGCGGCGGAGGCGAAGGCAGCTGGGTGGGCATATGGAAGCCATGCCTGTGTTGGAAGAGCGTGCCCAGGAGTACAGCCGACAGCAGCTTGCTGGGCACTAGCCAGTGCAGTTGGCAGTACTGCCCCGATGTCAGGCCTGTGTGCGCCAGCCACCACACATGGTCTATCACCGCACCCATGTGGCGATGCCACACTGGGCCAGCAGCAGCGTGTGGCCCGGCTCCAACCCACACTGCACAAATCAAACCTCAGCCATCCCTCTCTAGGGGGCCCATTGACAGCTCTGCCCTCGGGCCAGAATGGCTGTCGGTGGGCCAGCTTCTATTGTCCCAGAACTACTTCCACAAGGATGTATTTTAAAATAAACCGGGATTATGCTGCACAATGAACTGTGAACTCTTCCATCTTTAGAACGAAGCACACCAGCTGTCTCACATACCTTCCATAGTCAGTTCATTAACCTTGCTGCAGGCTAGCTCTGGAATTCCTTTAACCCTCAATAGCATCTTTCGCAGAGCAAGCTGTCAGATGTAATCCTGGAGGATCGGTCATTCCCCTCTCTGATATGCTGGGTATTTAGCCTACTGCAGGAAGCACTTGTTATCTGTGCACTTTCTGGATGTTTCTCCCTTCTGTCCAAAGTGTGCTAACCAATTCTAAGTACTATTATAAGCATCAACTAAAGAGCACTTTATAATTCATTTAACTCAGATAACACTTTACAACTCCCAAGCCCGAGGCAAAAAACGATACAAGGAAATTCAATTTATTTCTACCCTTACCAATCTAAATTTAGTCTTGGTTTATGTGATTATTCTTCACACAGAATTTGTGGCCCATGGTAGATTGAAACAGTTAATCCTCATATCCATCAGAGGCAGGTGCAGCATGTATTAGTCCCCCTTTTACAGCTGGGAGCCACTAATATTCCCCAGAATTGCTCTTATTAGACTTACCAAGTTTGTTCTAAGACTTGAGTTGTGCTCTAATTAAGATGTAACCAATGAACGATCAATAGGGCCAGGATTTCACCCATACTCATTAGGGTATTGGAGCACATGAAATGAAAATGAAGCCCATGTACAAGAAAATTTGCTTTGCCTTTATCTACCACTTAATATAAAGGCATGGAGCTTACTGGTTCTACAAACACACTAAGTATCAGAAAAGCACTCTCTCCTAGGAGGTAGTAGAGCACCAGAGTTCCTAACTCACTTTGGTTAAAATGTTCAAAAAAGGCCAAGACCCATTTTTAGAAGTGATTTAGAAAGCTTTCACATAAGTCATGAATAAATTTCCCTGTACACAATGGACTCTTAATCCTAGAAATTTATTATGGGTCAAGCTTTCCAAACATGACTTATTACCAAAAGTCTCACTGAAAGTCATCTTCCTCCTCCTCCTCCTCCTGACCTTGGTCAGGATCTGAAAGCTGACCCTCCTCAAAGAGGAGTATGGGGAGTTATACTGCTGGTGGGAAACACTTTGCACCTTTTAAGATGAAGACTATCTGGGGGCTCTTTTCCTTCACTCCCGTGTTCTGCTCTTTGTCGACCAGGACCTTGCTCTTCTCTTTCCATCCATTTCAGAGAATGATGATAGGCGGGAAGGGGGCTGGCCCAGAGCCTGTTTGTATTTTTTTGCTGAGGCAACAAGAGAGGTGTCTGAACATCTGGTATATCTGCCCAGCTCATGGCAGTAAGCTTCTCCTCCGCAGACTCAGGCTAGCCGGGCTCACCACACTAGTGGTCTAAAAATAGCTGTGGTGAGAGCCCAGATACTTCAAAGCCCAACTCCAGCCTCAGCTGCAACTTCAAAGAGCTGCCTACACAGCTATTTTCAAAGCACTAGTGTGAGCCCTGCTAGCCTGAGTCTGTCAGCCCAGGCACAGAGGCTTGCTGCTGCCGGCTGTCTACACATACCTTGAGAAAGGCCTTTTTCCTAGGCAGCCTTGATCCTCCTCCTCCTCGGCGGAGAGAGGGAAATTTCAGACAGAGTCCGCCGGAGGAGAGAAAGCCCTTGTGGTTATCACTTACAAGTGGCTTTCTTGCCCTGAGAAAGAAGGTGCTCATCCCCGAGCTTTGCAATGGCCTGAGTCCAGAAGGGAGCTTCTTAGAGACGTGGGCTTTGTTCAAGATGGATTTTGGATATGGTCTGGACATAGGCTGACCCCAGCAGGGGGCACCATCCTCCAATCCTGGAGGTTTAAGATGGAGTTCTTGGCCTGCTGGCTGTGCTGGGAGACAGCTGGGCTGACATTGCTGGTAGGGAGTAGCCGTGAGCCAGCACTAGGCTGGGGACAGGGAGGAATGCTGTGGAAGAGAGGGCAGGGTTAGGCCAGGGGCCCCTTACCGAGCTGTCCTTGCTCTGTAGCTCCCTGACACCACAACCCCTGTCCTACAGGAGTGAGGCCACTGCTCCATGGTCAATAACAGTGGCTGAGGCATGGGCTCCGGTGGCTGGCTAGGATACTTCTCTGGCCATGGGATGTTGTTCTTCCACATACTCTCCCTGCGCAGGGGTTGGAAGGGCAGGGAGCCATCATCTGCACCAGGCCTGAGAGATTTTGCTGCGGAGGTCCAGCCAGTGTTTTCTGGGAGCTTTTCCGCTTGGGTGAGGGAGGTTGCAGGAAGCCCCAGCCCACTCTGAGCACGGGGGTAGGACCTGGGTCTCCACAGAATAGGCACCGAGTAAGATCTCCAGGCACGCACTTAGTCAGCAGGGCAGGTGCAGGAGACCGTGTCTGGCTTCCCCTCTTGTTTTAGCCTTCTCCATCCTACTGTAATCTGTGTGGGTAAGTAGGGCCCATGGAGAGTCCGACTGACCATGGGAAATAGGGAATTCCTTCTGCCAACAGCAGCAGACCCTGGAAATTTGGAGACTTTAAAACCACTTGAAGTTAGGTTTTTTTGATTTTTGTTTTTTCAGCTTTGCTCTGCAGTAGCTGATGAGGCAGATGAAAAAATTCACGGGTTTCTCAGAGGTGGCACCACTTTTGCCCTGATTGACAAGTCTGGTCTGCCTCCATGGCTGCATAGATCTGTGGCCCTCATTATAATAAAAATACCTCCATTTAACTTCTTTGGAAATGAGGTCTGAGCAGGGAATTGCGGTTCCATTTGTCAAGAGAGAGGAATTCTCCCTCCCTTTGATACACAGAATGAAGCCACAAAGCTGATTGTGCAGCCCTGAAACCAATACAAATATTTCAATATTTTTGAGTGTGTTTCATAAAGAGGGGAGCCATATTACCGAGGGCCTATAATTACCAAGGCTTTTGCCAGTACATGCTTGCTTTTGAAATAACCCCGCGGGCCATGTGTTTGAAACTCCTGGTCTACACCCTGTAAACTTTCACAAGCACTGACCTTGTATCAGTGATCTTAAAAAACATTGCCACTGCTCACACAGTGGCATCACTGTTGGCAATAGGCCACTCTTCCCTCTAGCACTGTGAACGGGCGCTGCAGAACAGTAGCAGGAGATACTTTCTAGCTTCTGATGCACACATGGTGGACAGAAGCAGTGTACTGGATTGGTACTCTTCACAGTGGAAACAGGATTTCTTGACAGAAAGAAGATAAACTGAAGACTTGCACTTGGGAGTGAGCCGCTGTGGCTTACCAAGTGTGGTAGCACCCTTCAAAAAAATGGCACCTTTGCACATCCACTGCACATGTGCATCACAGTAATATCTGCTTGTGTCACTTTGTAATAGTCATGTGTGTGTTAGTTTAGTTTTTTACCCTGTCAGCACCACAGAACCAAACCAATTACAAAGGAACCGAGTCGGATGCTCATCCGCTTTGTGTTTCAATAGAAATACCTAGTAAATCCCAACTCCAGGCTAATCAATCACACCCACAGATACTCGACAACTTGCAGAACCTTTAATGGTTAACCTTTACGCATGCAAGGAATGGATATGGCTTTTGTACTAAAACCTGGTTATTAAATGCAAGGCATTCACATAATTACACCTCTTATCGTTCATAAAGCATATAACAGTCCTGATCCAAAACCCACTGAATTCAATGGAGAAACTCTCACAGACTTCAACAGATTTTGGATCAGACTCCTTTATCCAGGCTGTCTTTCCTACGCACCCACAGTCTGACCAGAAGCAGCCACTTAATTGTGAACATCAAGATGTACAATTTGATGCAGAGCAGAAAGTAGCAACAGTAATGGCCATGTGCCAACACCACAAAAGTAGTTGGGAGGTGAGATCTACATACAACAATGCTGAAGAGTAGAAACAAAAAACAGTACAGAAAATGCAGTTGCAAAATGGCCATTTATTGCCTACAGAGGGAAATAAAAGTACCAGGTGCAAAGAAACAAACAAGCAGATATTTAGCCCTATACACATCATGTGTGATCAGTATCCAATCTCTGTAATGGGGGGAAAAAAAAAGATTTTGTCATCTGATCTGACAATAGCTCAAGGTTTTCAGCACCTCTCTTCTGAGCTGCCATAAGATTAAAAAGGCAAGTCTGCTTAGTACAGTTACTGTCTTCATTTTGTACTGTTCACGTTTTTTTTGTAAAAGTAAAACCTCTATCTCTTGCACATACATGTGTACAGTATATATTGCGCAAAATACCTCAACTGAGCTGTGTAAGAGTTCCCACCTCATTGACTGATAAACTAATAAACAAAACAAAGAACTGGTGATTTCTCTCTGACAGTCTCACAATAAAAAGTAGAATTATGAATGACATGGAATTCAATGGACTGACTGGTTCAGTGAAGTCAGTTGAAGCTACAATTGCATGGCATTTTGTTTCTTTTATTTTAAAAAAAGTTTTTCTTTAAAATGAAAGATCATTTGCATTTTTAAAAATTACTCACATTTGGAGAGAAAGAACTGATTGGTCTGGAGGAAGGCCAGTAGTTTTGCAATTATTTTGTGGGAAAAGTTGAATAAACTTTTTTGTTCAGGTCTAAAATTGGCTGCTTTGCTTTTCAACCATTAGATGAAGATATTTTATACACCCCCATCTAGTTTCAATGAAACACCTGAATGGTATATGAAACAATGTTTTCAACATTTAAAGGTTTAGAGGAGAATATTTTTTCTTATGAAAATGCAATTGGCAGGATTCACAGTAAAGCAAATCCCCCTACGGATTCCTTCAGTTGGCACTTATTTAAGATTGTATGGTTAAGCAGGTTATATTTGAGGCAAGAGGCCCATTGAACTTATGGCTCTGTGTATTACCAGTAAGGAGAAAAAGCAGAATCCAGTAGAGCATTTATGAAACTTTTCCAGAATCCAAGAATTTGCTGCATTAGGACAACTGTACAGAATCTCAAAAAGTGCACCCCTGGTACTCTTAGAAGCTGGTGTTTAAGAAATCTGCAGTTCAGTGCAGACTGTGAGCTTGACCTGGTTCCCACTGCAGTCAAGGCAAAACTCAAATAAGACCTCAACAGAAGCAGGATTGGCACTTAATTCATGTTTCCTAAGTGCAATAATGTAGCTGTTCAAATGCAGAGCTGAGGCAGGAATCGGGAAAAGTTTGCATAGTTTGAATTTTCATAAAATGGGAAAACTATATTTTAACAGATTGGTACAGAAAAATTGTAGTGTAGTTTCAGATTACTCAGACACAGTTCATGTACCTAGGACATTATACTCCCATTATCTAGTTTAAAAAAAAAAAAAAAAAAAAAAAAAAAGAAAAGAAGAGCAAAGCCTGAGCTCACATCTCCACTGATCCAGTCAAACTTATGGGTTTAGTGAATTACAGGCAAATGTTGAGAACGTGGTGCACACAACACTTTAATTGCTTGGAAAAACCAAAACTACACAATAATTAAAAATGGAAAACAAAGCCAAAATCATATTAACAATGTCACTTGTAAAGAGAGTCACCATGATTCTTGCTTTAAAACAAAAACAAATAGAGACAAATAAGAACCTGGTAAATGTCTTACTCTTGGAAACCATTTAACAAAAGGATGAGGCCAAGTAATACCAGAATCATTTCACCTCTCACTGCTAAAACAGTGAAGGACTTTGAAAGCTAAATACACTGTACGATGCTGAAAAGAGTCATATCACTTGGCATGTTTTGCCATCAAAATTGTTCCAATAAATACAAATTTATTTCCCCAACTTCATACTTATTTTAGAGTCTACATCAAGAACAGCTGTCCCTGAAGTATCCTATCTTCCAACCAAACCATTCCAGCCAAATTTACTTTGAATATCATGTTTTAAGATCAGCTAAGATGTTAGTCACTTTTCTAATTATTTTCAAAGACAACCTCCTCACACTTTACTTTCAAAATCACTGGGAGGAAAAAATGATAGTCTAGTAAATATCACTACAAAATGTTTTCACTACTAAACAGGATAAAATGCACCAGTTTAAAGTTCAGCATTTTAATTCCCCTCTCCCCTATCAGTTATAACAATGCCTGGGGTATATATGTAAAACTCATTTTAAAGTGTTTATGAACTTAAGAAAGTTATTTCTATACTGACACTTGGCATAAAGACTCCAGAAACGTTTTGGGTTTTTTAAAGCTGCTAATGTATAAAACTTTTTATTGATTTTTTTTTTTTTTTTTACTGTATTCTTGCAAAATATTTACAGGTCTAACATGAAATGACTTTCACATTATGAATTTGGCAGGCCCAGACCTTAAAAGTGCACTTTTCACTGTTGCCAGTGTTCAGCGAACTTATTCAGCTATTTTTAATAGTTCCTTTAATGTCCCCTCTCTTGGATACTAGTCACCTGTTCAACATCTGTACAAGAAGTGGCAATTAAAGCTTCCCTATGTTGCTCTGTCAAGGCATCTCAATGCTGTTCTGGACAAACCACCTCTACGGGAAAGGGGAAGTAATCCAATGGTTGCATGTGTTCAGCCACTGACATTTCAGACTGTCAATCCAGATATTAAATTTTTAGCAAGGGTGGTGGTTTTATAACATGGACAACAACTGGAGTGAAATCTTTCCCCCACTGAAGTCAGTGTCAAAACGCCCACTGACTTCAGTTGGGCCAGCACTTCTCCCTGGGTGTCACTTCTCGTAGCAGGCAACTCATTTTATGACTATTGTGTAAAACAATCACATCTGAAATGCTAATACAGGTAAACCTCTCGCTAACCCATTACCAATCTCTCAAACTCTGCTGTCCAGCTCCATGTTTGTAAAAGGATTGGTTTTAGCTTAAAGGCTTCCTTATAAAACAGATCAATTACTTGATGGACCATTCAGGTTCCTAAGTGTATGTTTACACAATACCGAACAGTCTATTGCATCATTCACACAATTCTATGAGAGTTTTCTATGGTATTAAAACTTCAGAGGCACTGATCACAGAGAGCACTGAAGCTCATAAGAGTAAGGCAATTTAAACTAACACAAGCAGGACACATTCCTTTCCTCATTGTCATGCTTAACATCTCATAAGAGTGAGAGATGCTCCAAGAACATATGTTTTAACCCGTCATCTCCCAATATAGAAGATAAAGGGTCATTCCAAAATGTAATCTTAAAATGTAACATTTCCTTGTTTTTATGAAGTTAGATCTTTATAAATAAAGAAGAATATACTGTATCTACACAGCAGTACAGAATAATTGATACTAGATTAACCATGTAAATATGTACAATATTCAAGTCATTAAAAAAATTTCTTATTTGAAGATTAGACAACTTCCTTTTTAAATTTATATGAATTTGAGGCTATATCAAACAAATCCTTTGTGATATTTAAATAGCAAACTAATCAATATTGTTTGATAGTTAGTATTTAAAAACCCCTTCCACTCCTAAATCTTGTATGCCAAGTATCTCGCCAAACCAAGTTTTGATGCCGAAAGCCAAGAATTATAATAGAAATGTAGTCACTTCAGTTGCTGGGTTTAAATCTGATCTTTGATATTAACCGCCCAAACCTTCCTCTTCTCAGTTTGAGATTATGGAAAGAGTATTAATAATGCACTAGTGATTTAGAAATCTTTGAACAGATGTAAATGCCCAAAGTTACCCACCATATTTTCCTCATATATTACGTGCTACCAAAACAGATTAACCTTGAATTTAAACCAACTTTTATAGCTTGTCTCCTCTTTATACTCCATTCTTGTGATCCCCTCGTCAAACTTAGTCCCAGTGGAATCAAGTGATATGAGCCTTTAATATCGTCTTTTAATTTACTCCTTTGTGATTTAGGTCAAAGACTTCAGACCTGGGTGCTGAAAGTTAAACTCCTACAATCATGTTCAGACACCAAAATGTAACTGGCCTGAATTTTCAGAAATTGTGAAGTAAATGGGAGCTGCAGGTGCTCAGCACCTTGGAAAAACAGGCCATTGTAATTCAGGCATCAGCCCACGACCCTGGACAGAGGAGTCTAACTCAAAAGCACCGAGGATGAGAGATTTTCCAGACTCTCTCAGCATTGACTTAACTCTGTCCCTATTGAAGTCACTGGTGAAACCCTGGGAACAGAGTTAGGCCAACCCTGGCATAGGTGCTTTTGAAGTTTTTAAGGGACTGAAGATTTTGGCTACGGTTTATAAACATAGGACAACAAGGAGTAGTTGGAACTAACAAGAAAAAGGGTTTTATATTTCTGCCGACTAGAAACAAGAGTGGCTTCAAACACATAGTAAGCTTATTAGTAAAATGAAGTATTTCCTTGATGAATGCTAGAAACAGAAAGAAAGGAAGCTTTGAACAAGGCAAATGGGAAGAAAAGCTGGTCTCAGAACCCATTGTGCCATACCTGACTTGAACGTGTGGTACACAAAATGGTCACACTCCTTACATCAAAATAATGAAATAAAAATATTCAGCTACATTGTACAAAATTTTTGTATATACACACAAAACCTCATATTGAACAGATTTACCATATCGAATTTTAAAAAGTTTCCTGTAGAACAGTGTTCGATTTTTTTCTCTGCTTCCTTTCGGCAGTGCTGTTGCTTAAAAGTTGACACCAGGCACAATATTTTTAAAACAAAAACTAAGCAGGGAGCAGTATGTGAATTTGAACTTTTTTTCCTATGACCAGTCCTGAGGATGCTGCAGTGTTCCCGATGTTTAAAGCTATGAGACAAGCACCAGTGATGAAGAGAGAGAATAATTGTGTATACTTTCTTGTCCATTTATCTATTGTGAAATTAATGATACCACTTTCCCAGATTTCTCTCCCTTGCCTGCTCCCCCTCCCAAAACAAATACACACACACACACCCCTTATAGGGTACTGAGTTTTCAGTTTTCACAATCAGAAGAATCACAACTACAGAAAAGCTAGACTTTGTACATGTAGGTTTTCTACTTAAAGCCATGAGTTTCCACTCTAGACACATATGGTAATGTATGTCGACTTCTGGATAATGCACATGTGTGTTTTTTATCTAAAGGTGACATTCATCTCAAGTTTATTATTGACAGAGTTCCAGATTTTCTGTATTTTAAACAAAAACACTAAGGACAGCAGCATTTCTGATCACCTGAAATGGAAGCTCAATACAGATACTGCCCCTTCTGTATTTTAAAACAAAACTAAAGAAAAAACACAACACAACAGGAGAGTGGGGGAGAAGGAGAGAACCACATACATGAAATTTGGGTCAATATGCTCAGGTATGTGGGCCAACTAAAACAAACAATACCCATTTCAACATATAAGCTTTTGTGCAATGTCAATTAATTTTTTTTTAATTACCAGATAATGGACATTTTGAAGCAGAGAAAACCCAATTAAACACCTTCCTGCAACAGAGTGCCTTAAATTAATTACGAATCAGAAGAAAATAAAACTTAAGCAGTTTCTGTTGCCCAATTTTTATATTTTCCCCCCAACACTACAAAAGATTGTGTTTTTTTAAATTTATTTATAAACAGGCTCCTCTGCAGTTCATATACAATCATAGGTGAACTTTAAATTCCATTTTATACAAACATCTCAAAAATATTGGGAGTGAAGTATGGTAGGAAATATTGCTCACATTGCTAGTTAACATGCGTGTATGAAAGGAGGAAAATGGTTTGTTAGTGCATATCTCCAGAGCAGAGAACCCATCCCTCCAAATGAAAAACAAAAAAATTGAATACAGTAGCTGATTACAAAAAGGTAATGTCCACAAAATTAAGTTTTTCATGCTATTCTACTTTCCAGTACTATACGCTATTTACTTTTTCAATTTATATGCATGACTAGGCCTTGAACACTTGAGGTATATAAAAAGAGATACCTGCACAGAGAGGAAAATCTTTAAAAGGGCTTTTTTTTTTTTTTTTTTTGATTGGTTGGGTTTTCTTGTGCTGCAAAGAAATTTTTATTTATATTAAATTTCACTCAACTACAATAACTTCCAATTTTATATTGGATGACGGGTGATGCCTCCATTTCAAGGCACTTTTGAAAGGGAGATGTGATTTCATTGAACCAAGTACTGCATCCCTTCCCACCCCCAAATAAATACAGGGAACATTTTCTACTAGAGTCTGATTTTCTATGAATACAATGACAAAGGAAATGTATAATTAAAGAATGGTGGAACAGGCTAAAGTATTAGTTTTGTGAGGCAGAAGATTGCTCCTTAGTATTTAGAACTAATTTAATAATTTAAATGTGACCCTTTTTAAATCTATGAATGAGACTTAAATATAGGCTATTTATCTGTTTAAAAATTTCATTCACATAAATGGAAAAATTCTTTTTTATTAAAAATATCACATTTTGAGACTAGAAACAGTAAAGTGCATGAAAAGTTTAAAATAGAAATTCAAGAAAATCTTATAGCAGCAAAAAAGCAGAATAAAGAAAAACTTAAAAACACAGACACAACCTTTTCCTGTTATGGTGCCATATAATTTTTTTTTAAACATTAAGCAACCAACCAATTTCTTTCAGAAAATTGCATTATGTTTACTGCCTCTTGAGGCACAACGTTTTGAACTGGCCCCCTAGAGTGTAAAAAGAAAGATTTCCAACACGGCTAAAGAGCGTTAACAGTTGGGAATGAACCAGCAGCTTTTTAATTCAACCTTGACAGAAAACAGAAACAAAGTATTAAAAGCATACGATGGCTATTTGGCAACTAGGGTCAGGAAAAATAATGCAAGGAATGATTATGGCTACCACTCTCTCCCCCACACAAAAAAGCACCTAGAGAGGTATTTAACCTTCACTTTGCAGACAGAAGAAAGATCATTTCCAGAGGGGTATTTTCCTGTACCCTTAGCTTAACCAGTACCTCCAATCCAAAGTTTACCATTTTTGCAATTTAACATTAAAAACGGGAACCTATAGATTGAGTTGGAACATATTTGCTCTTCGAGAGCTCATCAATAAGAAAACTTGCAGCTGATTTTTTAAGTGCAATTTCTTAATTTTTTGTTTCTAAATCTTGTTCCCATCAAGGATTGTCAAAGTAAGGAGATTTCTCTGTTAGACCTCTCAAAACAGTTTGAAGTCCAGAATTTCTTAAACAAAAAGAGTTCCAAAAAAGTTATTACCATGTTATCTGCCAACCAAGAGTTTCTATGCGGCATTAAATGCTTAGGTCCAAATTCTCTAATGGCATAATTCCACTGTAGTCAATGGAGTTGCACCAGGAGAGAATTTAGCCATTCAATATGCTTATGCAACCATTTTTGATTTTCCAGTATTAGCTAGATGTGGGGGGAGGGCTATACTGTTAATAATTTACAATTAAATATTAAGTGCTTTGCTAACGTGCAAAATTAATTTTGGATGCAGAACCCAGATCTCCATTTTGAGTTCAGTAAAATAGTATCGCTAATTATTTTCCCTTCCAACTGAAACAGACTGAAGTATTTTATTTATCAGTTTATTTTTGTTGTTTTTTTTTTTAAAAAAAGGACGGTTTCTTGTGCTGTCATTTGGAAGAAAGCATTAATTGTAAATAGATTATGATGCAAGTTTTGAATCTGATTTGCCCATTTTACAAACACAGCTTCCTATTGAAACAATAAGCTTACTAGTTTAAAAATTAAATTAAAATCCTGGAAAGGGAATAATACTTTGGTTCCAGCCCTAGTGCCAAATGATACCAACATGCACGAAAATGTGCAAAATCTCATATCAAAACACACAATGAAAGGAGCTTGAAGAAGCAGCTTAAGGTTGGCCATACTTCACTCCTACATACTTTGATTTACAACTGTACAGGTCCATAACAACAGGTCCCAGCCCTCAAAGGGGCAGGGCTCCACTACCTCCTGTTAGGTAAGTGTACACCGTTGACAAGAGGCAGGAGCGGAGGATGGAGTTCGAGCTGTGTTAACAGTGAGAAGTGGTCTGAAGGGATGTGAGGGTGTGGACACCCAGTGATGTTGTTTTCAATCAGCCACTGAGGATCTAAAGGCCCCAGGACACCAAGCACGTTCATATGAGTGTTGGAATAGAAAATGTAGTCGATCACACCCTAAAGGGAGAGAGAAACATTCTGTTAAAATGAGGACAGGTCACAAGTTATAGTTTTAACATTCTCCTAAGATATATTTGGCACAGTGTTTTACATGAGTTTAGAATTTCCAGAATATTGCAAAATGGAGCAAACACTGACTAAACATCCTAAAGAACAGTTTTTCCCATCCCTCATAAGGCAATTTTTTGGGGAAAGCATTTGCCACTCATAGTTCAGACATTGTCACACCAGCAGCTGATACGACCACCTTAACCCCTGTACCCACAAGGCTGGGCAGAGGAAGTATTCCATCTTCCTCATCACAAAGACATGGAGCTTCTTTGAGTTAGATGCGAACTATGCACATTCAGAAGCAATTTTTTTCAATCCTCTAGAAATTTACTCTCTCTCCATCCTCATTGTACTGTTTTTTAGCTGATACCCCTAAACAGCTCACAAAAGAAGTTAATTCAAATACTAATAGCTGAGCCACCAAATAATAGTGACCATAATATAATTAAATTCAACAATCTAAGGGGAAGGATGGTACCAAAAAGCAAACAAGCACAGTGACACTAAACATTAGAAAAGAGAGAAGGCAATAAAATGAGGGGACTAGTCAAAAAGGCTGCAAAATCAAAAGTAAAGAAAACAAAATTCTTAGATTTGTCTTGGATGTTACATAAGAAGAGAACAGTCTCCAAAGGCACACACATAGTGCTGAACAAGAAGAGAAGCAGAAAGGTGACTGGTAAGCCAGTATGGCTCAATAGCAAGGTCCAAGAGATTATTCAAGACAAGGAGATGTCCTTCAAAATCTGGAAACATACACCTAGTAAAGGATTAAAAGAAGCATAACTACAGTAGGCAAGACGGAAATTCAGAGGGATCAGATGGAATTCAAAGAACAAATAGTTAAAAGATATAATAACAAGAAATTCTGTAAAACGATCAGAAGCAGGAAGCCAGTGAAACAAATAAACAATCGAAGGTTGCTAGATCACCAGATTAGAGAGTGCAACTAAGGAAGACAAGGAAATCAGTGAGAAGCTAAAATGATTTATTTGTATGAGTCTTCACCACCAAAGATGTTGGTGAAATATCTGTTCCAAACTCATTCTTTCCTGGTCATAAAAATGAGGTGCTAGCAAAGATTGAGCTGTCAGAATAAGAGATGCCAGAGCAAACTGAGTCCCATAACACAAGAACAAGCAAACTTTCAATTATATTAAAAAGGTAGCAAATTTAAAGCCCGTAAAATAAAGTACTTTTTCACACAACAGGTAATTAGACTATGAAGCTAAATGCCCACAGAATGTCATTGAGGTCAGTAACTTGGCTTGATTCAGGAAAAGATTGGACATTTATATGGATAACAAGAACATCCAGAGTTATAACAGTTAATGCTAACAAAAATTCTGAAAGGGGTATTTAGACTCATGCCTCATGGGTTAAGCTCACCTTTAAGTATTTGAGATTAGGACACCACCTAATGTTGGAGGGACAAAATTTCTCACATCTGCCTGCTACAAGGTCCACCTTCCTCTGAAGCATCTAGTGCTGGCCACTCTCAGAGGCAGGACAAGATGGACCTTGGGTCTAGATCCAGCATGGCAATTCCCACACTAAATTTCAGTCCAAGAGAAATTAAATTCAGTAGATCAGCCCTTACTTTGAAATCAAAGGTGTAATTGGTGTAAGGCATCAAGTTGTTTTCATAGGCGCTCTTGAGCTGAAAGCCATGCGTGATTCTTCCTTCAGAAGCCCCATTTTTCCCGCTGCCGCTGAAGTTCATGAGACACTCATTGTAACGCAGCTCCTTGAAGTCCTTATGGTTGTCAGCTACTATGCCATTGCTTAAGTACTCCACAACACCTGTTCACAAAAAAAAGATGCAATTAGTTGTTTTAATTAATTACTGAAACACAACATGCATTGTATTTAAATACCTTAGGTTAAGAACCATGTTGAAAGATCATGGTCTCCAAATAAGTGCAGAGAGATAGGAGATAAAGATGGATAGATATCAGCCAGTTATTTTTTTTTTTTTTTTTTTTTTTTTTTTTAGTCTCCTTTAGTGAGTGACTTCCTCAGAGCATCTGCATAATGAAGGGGTTCACTACCATCAATGACAGCATAAGCATTTCAAAACCCTGAGCACAGTAAGAATACTAACCATACTGTGGCAGCCAGCACAAAGCCCTGGTCTACACTGCGGGGGGATCGACCTAAGATATGCAACTTCAGCTATGGGAATAGCGTAGCTAAAGTCTACGTATTTAGGTCGACTTACCGTGGCGTCTTCATGGTGCTGAATCGACTGCTGCCACTCCCCCGTTGACTCCGCCTGCACCTCTTGCAGCAGAGGAGTACCGAGTCGAGGGGAGAGCGCTCGGGGATCGATTTATTGCATCCAGACTAGACACGATAAATTGACCCCTGAAAGATCAATCGCTACGTGCCGATCCAGTGGGTAGTGTATACCTGCCCTAAGTTTTCTTGTATATTTCTTCTTGGTTAGGAGTTAAATATCAGAAGTAATACACTACATCCATCTCAAGTTTCTGCCCTCATTTTATTGTGTCAGCTTTTCACCCAGAGTGCAATAAACCATGAACTCCAAATTCCTAAATATTTAACACTCGTCAAGCTCTTAGTCCAAAACAGGCATACCACACTTCTGATACATAATAATTATTACTACTGTATCAAACTTGAATTGAAATATATCAACCCTAGATCTTTTTATGTTTTTTTATTATACTCCATATTTACCAAATCTTGCACATGACCAATACTTAAAGTGCTAAGAACATACTGAAAGGTATTTGATATCTACTCAAAGAGAGGAGTTATAATTATAATAATTATTCCACAATAATCATAATGGATATACTGGCATACCATACCAATGTTGGGTGGAAAGATGACTCAAATATTCTAATAAAAATCAAAAGTGAAAAAAGACAATAGTAAAAGTGATGAACCGTTTCTAAATACCTGAATCGGGCAGTGAGTTAAGATCCGCACACAGCACCAGAGGGATAGAATTAGGATCTGCTGTTGGACTGCCAGGCCTGATGGAGGCTTTCTCAAGGACATTTTTCAGTTCTGAGACAAACATCATAGTCTGAATGAGTTTTACATCTGAGTATTCAGGGTCCCAATGCATGTGGGCATTTGCCACAATAAGCAACTGTTTGTCCACAGCATGAAGCGGCTTTATACCTGGATTAAAAGAAGGTTTTAAATAAAAAGTTAGGTGAATGTATTAAATTCCACCTCGTTACAGATGATAAGGCAAAATTACTGTCACTCCTGTATCAGCTAGAAATGTAGATACATTGAAAAGAAATACTCCTACTTTCACAACTGGAAAAAAAGGTATGTCTGACAACAAATTAAATAAAGCTCTATCCCACAGTAACAATACATTCTGCTTCACATTAACTTTATTTGGTTACAGGTCTCATAATACGAACTTTTGAATATATGAGGCAAATGGTGACTAGAAAGACTATTAACTGTCTAATCTGAGAGAATTAGAACTCCTCCTTCTAAGGCAGACATGGGCAAACTACGGCCCGCGGGCCACATGTGGCCCGCCAGCCATTTTTATCTGGCCCGGGAGGTTTGGCCGGGGCCCTGCCCTTCCAGCCCAGGGCCCATTGCGGCAAGCCGTGCGGCCCCGCACTCCTGGCAGGGGTCCGGGCGGGGCGGAGCGGAGCAAGCCGCGGGGCCCCGCGCTCCCCATTGTGGGGCTGGGTTGAGCGCGGCAAGCCACGCGGCCCTGCACTCCCTGCTGGGGGGCTGGGCCGAGGGCGGAAAGCCCCTCGGTGTCCTTGCTCCCAGCCGGGGGGGGGAGGGGGGTAGGCAGCGGCAGCGGGCCAATGGCGGAAAGCCACGGGGCCCTGCCCTCCCGGCCTAGGGCTCAGTGCAGCAAGCCGTGTGGCCCCGCGTTCTGGGCCCGGGGTGCAGAGCCGAGTGCGGCAAGGTGCGCGCCCCCGCGCTCCCGGCAGGGGTCCGGGTCTAGTGGGGCAAGCCGCGTGGCCCTGCACTCCCCACTGGGGGGCCGGGCCGGGCCAAGAGTGGAAAGCCGCACTGCCCGGTCCAGGGCAGACTGCGGCAAGCGGCGGGGCCCCGCCCTCCCGGCAGGGGGCCGGGCCGAGCGCAGCAAGCCATGGGGCCCTGCACTCCTGGCCCAGGGTGCCGGGCAGAGCGCCGGAAGATTCACACCCCGGCGGAGCGTTGAGAGCTGCGGGGCCCCGCGCCCGACTGATCAGGTAAGCCAGTTGCGGGGGGTTAGGGTGTGTGGGGGTCTCGGGAGGGTGGTCAGGGAACACATAGGGGGGCTAGATAGGGGGTGGGGTCCTGAGGGGCAGAGTGTGGGGGGGTCTCTGGAGGGGGCGATCAGGGGAGAAGGAGAGGGTTGGACGGGTCGGGTTTCTGAGGGGGATTGTCAGGGGGTGGGAAGTGGGTGGGGTCGGATAAGGGGCAGGGCCTTCCCTGTACGGCCCTCTGCACAATTTTGAAGCCCAGTGTGGCCCTCGGGCCAAAAAGTTTGCCCACCCCTGTTCTAAGGGTACTAGAAAAAGGAAATAAAATTAAGTGTTAATTGTAATTCATGCTGTGTCTTCCAAACACTGGTACAATTATGTGAATTACTCACAGCAGCAGATAAAAGTTCAAACGACAGCAGTGACAACATTACTTACCTATTTAGCAGTGCACTAAGCACTGATGTGTTGTATGCCACCACTTCTGTGAGAGCACAGACTGTTTTTGGGATACACTGCTTGGGAACTGTGCACCCCTGGCAACTCACCCCTATTGCTAACATCATAACTTGCACCCTCCCTGCAATGGGATAAATTTCCAGGGTAGCAGTAGGTCTGACAATTTATCAGTCCCAACTACGAGAGAGGAACCACCTGAATTTTGGGTTCTCTTAACAGAGTAAAATTAAAGCAGAGAAAGCCACCTAAAATTCCTCACCATTCAGTGTTTTAACACAGGAATGCAGAAGTTTTTCAAACTGGTTCTTACCTATTGGTATAACAATTTGTTCGCTAAGAAAAGGCCAAGCTCCTGCTTAGAGTCTACTGCTGAAACAGTACAATTAGGGCTTTTACTTCCCTAAGAACTGAAAGACTGCAGACTAGATAGGAGATGAAGTTACAGAAAATGATTATTCCTATACTGCAATTAGAGACTGCCTATTAATTTCAGGGCCATATAAAAAAGGCCACAAAATTGGAAGGCGACAAAAAAGAGTCATGATTCTTTGAATGACATTTTGGAGACAGCACTAATTAATCATCCTTTATTAAAAAACCTGCTTGATAACCAGTTAGGAACATCAGCACTGCCACAGAGATACAGTGC
Source organism: Dermatemys mawii (assembly GCA_007922305.1). Classification (NCBI taxonomy): domain Eukaryota; kingdom Metazoa; phylum Chordata; order Testudines; family Dermatemydidae; genus Dermatemys; species Dermatemys mawii. The sequence goes on along the minus strand of ML677375.1, from coordinate 11,746,899 downwards.
AGGATTAAATGAAGAGGAAAAAGAGACATCAGGATTAAAAGTTGAACAGTACTAACAGCTATTGGGAGAGAGGTCTGTTCTCCTGCCTGGGGAAAAGTACAGTGAAATCGAAGTAAGAAAGAATGAGAGTCTTGAGTAGAATACCAAATGCTGGACGCTCCTGTTAAAACTTCTTCATGTGAAATAGTAAAAATATATTTTTCTAAACAACTTGTGTCATATCTAATCTCAGAGTGACCAAGAAATTTCCCATTTATAAGAGCTTTCATCAAAGTAGTCTACTGAACTGTGCTCCATTGCATATGTTTGGCCAAGAATCTTATATGCAGTAATATCTTACATGACTGGTCTACAGAGGAGCAATTCATTTAAAATAATTTACATCTGAACAAATACTGCCCATTATCAATATCTAGGATAGCAGTGGTAATTATACTAACCTGCTCCAAATAATTCTTTGTGCACCTCTAACACCACAGCAACGCCAATGTTGTCCTTTGTCATCACTCTGTTTAACATAGCTTCTGAACCTTCAGAGTTAGCCATTGCCACCTGGTTAAACTCCACTGTGTGCTTCTGCACCAATGTAAATCTGAGTAAAGACAGAACACACAGCAAATATGCACAGAATTATCCATAAGTAGACAGTTGCATTAAAAACATTTTAAAGTTTACCATAAACATCCAATTTATTATTTTCTGTGTAGTTCCTAAAGGTGCCAAATTAGATCAGGGGCCTATTGTCTCTCACACCCTCAGATACGCTAAAAGGCTGTCTTGCCCCCAAACGCATACAACCTAAAAAAAGGCCAAGGAAAAATGAAGGATGGATGAGGTAAAATATATGCAATTTATTTTCAGAAGTTTGTTTTGTCTAAACTATAGCTAGGAAAGTCAGCTACATGTAGGGTCAGATAGCTAATTATCTGACAGCTCTGATTTCTTATAAGTACCATGGTAGAGATGAGTGTTGAGGTTTTTTCTTAGTGTCTCTGTGCATCCATCCCTCACAGACACCTCCAATCCAAAACTACCTGAACCATTCCAACCATGGAACATTTCAACGCAAAAAGGCAAACTATTTTCTCTTTTTTAAAAGGTCTGAATTGGAGTTGCAATGGAAGCATCACAGAACCTTAAATTACAGCAGGTTAGAATCACCAGCACACTATAAATCAGAGGGAATAAAGAAAGTCTCATTTTGATGTAAGATGTGCAAAATCTCATGAATCATTTGTAAAAGCAGGAAAAGGATTGTGTGCAGAGCTGCTTTCCCCACCCGACCTACAGTTTCCGGTATTTACAGCACAAAACTATAGCTCTCTTCACAAAACAGAGATTATAAAAGAGTACCCACTTTATAGTCAGAATACAGACGGTGGGCCTATGCCTGCAACAAATCTCTAGATGTAAAACTATATAAGCAAAGACAGAGATTATGTAGATTTTAGAAACTTAGTATCAATACAGTGAACCTATTCCATTAATTCAGTTCATAACTCTTCCTTGGAGGGGAATATTTTGCATATAATCTGCAAAGTGAATGGAAAGGTACCATTGTAAGTACACCACTAACAGAAGCACAACTCAGTTTGACACTGAAAGAAATGTACGTCACATTAATTTTAGTTTTTAGCTTTTCAGCATACTAATTTGTTTGCCACCCATTGCAGCAAACTGATAGGTCTGAAAAAAATTAAACAAACTAAGGAAAAATGTTTTCAGTGCTGTGGTTTGACTCTTTATGTTTATAAAAAAGAAGGTATCTGTGAAGCTGTGCCTTACTTTTCAGTTTTGAAGAATATTGCACAGCCGTCCACATGCTTTCTCTCCTGCTCAGACATGATTTTGGCACGTGACTTTGGAGAAAAAAATCCATCATACCCACGCTCTTTTAATGCTGGAAGAAAGAGGGTGAAGTATTGCTCTGTTTCCACTTCCTGGAATTGAATACAGTTAACATTACAATGAAAAAAATTAGTGACAGGTTAATAAAATAAGTAAATGCTCCCACCTCTCTATGTACACAACCAATACAAGCATATGTAACCAAATAACTTATTTCCAAAACCACACATTCATGTTGCTTACACAGAACATTATATCACATTTTAAACTAGCTGCTTGATGTATAATAAACAGACTGGGATTCCTGGAAATCAAAATTAAAAGGAAGTTTTAAGTAGGGAAAGTGGCAGGTGTATTTTGAAAAGCTGTCCTGAACATCAGCAGGAAACCACACCAGTTATTTTTGTCAGCTAAAAAGTAGACATTCTCCTAGGTTAAAAATTCTTATTATGCAGCAGCCATTAGCGTTTGGCTTGGTGAGCTCTCTTTTATTGAAGGGTTTTCCGCATTCTAGAACAATATATTTTTTTGGAGACCAAACACCACTACTACTCAGCTTGTGTCAGCTTTTTAATTCAAGCAGCTGTTCTCTTCTTCCTGTGTGATGGTTTTTATTCGTATAATACATTACATCTTGTTTAAAAACAAAAACAAGATCATCTTTAAAGCCAGCACGACTTAACTGTACTCAATGCTTAGGATAAACGCCTGCCAACATGACAGCAATATATGCACTAATTCAGCAGATCACACGTTAACTTAAGTGCATGTGCAGTCCTCTGATTTCAACTTGTCTGCTCACATGCTTGAAGTTAAGCATATACACAAGTGCTATGCTGTACAGGAGTCACAGAAGGGGATTGGAGGAAACAGCTTTTTGGTTAAAATGTAATTTCTTCCTTTACTCAGTAAAGCCAGTTGATGTATAACAACCCAAGTAGAAGAATATTTAGGATGATTATAGATCAGGGGTCTCAAACATGCGGCCTGCCAAGCCCTTCCCTGCAGTCCACGATGCTCCTCCTAGCACCCCTCCGCCTCCCCTGCCAAGATCCCCCGCAACCCCCTCCCCCAAGCTCCCTGCGCCCCCCCCACCAAGCTCCCCATGGCACCGCTCCCCCACGTGCTTTTCTCCCATGCTGCTGCTTCCTGCTGCTCCGCTTACCGCCAGGCAATTCTCTGGCGGCTTAGCGGTTTCTGGGAGGGAGGGGCCAGGAGTGGGAAGCCTCCTGCACACGGAGGAGGGGGAGAAAGGGGCGGGCATTTGGGGACGGGGTTGGACTAGGGACGGGGTGGAGTTGGGGTGAGAACTTTGATGAAGGGGTTGAACTAGAGGAGGAGAGGGGGCAGAGTTGGGGTGGGAACTTTGTGGAAGGAGTTTAAAGGGGACAAGGAAGGGGTTGGAAGAGGTGGAGCAAGAGTGGAGTGTGAGTGCAGCCCAGTCCAGGAGGGTGCTGTAATAGAAGTAAATCTAAGTTCCTGTTTGGTCCTTTGAATGAGGTGCATTATTAAGTGAATATATTTTATTAAAACTGCTTGGAAATGACTTCATCAAAAAAAAAGAACATACATGGAAGAAAAGAGTTTTCTAAGACAAATGGGAGAATTTATATTTTTTCACAGAGGTAAAAGATAAAATTCAATGCCTTATTTGTCAGCAAACGATTGCTGCTCCCAAGGAGTGTAACATGCGTCGGCACTACGACTCGATGCACCGTGAAAAATATTTTTTACTATACTTTTGTATCGTCGTATGTGTAACACTGAGGCTGAGTATGAGGCTCAGATTTGTTAGGTGATGGAGTAGTTCACCTAAGGCAGGGGTCTCAAACATATGACCCGTGGGGTTATTTTCTGTGGCCAGCCAAGCTCCCCATGCCCCTTCTCTCCCCCTACTTAATTTCCTGCAGCTGCCAAGCTCCCCGTGCCCCTGCCTACCTCCAGGCGCTTAGCACTTTCCAGGAGGGAGCAGGGAGGAGCGGGGAGCTGCACACTCAGGGGAGGAGGCGGGGCAGGGGTGGGACCTCAGGGAAGGGGTGGGGGTGGGGTCGGGGGCAGCGAGGCGGGCGTGTCAGTGATGCTGCCCTCGGGCCAACGAACTAGTCCTCATGCGGCCCTCGTGGTCATTTGAGTTTGAGACCCCTGTTATAGATAATCAGCAGAAATTCTAATGCAACTTATGTATTAGTTTAGCTGGTTTTCTATCATTTTAAAATTACAAGGTAACTACGCACACATTTTGTAACGAACACTTTGAGGTTCACCATTAAACAATTAGGATAAAATGCTTTGAACACAATATTGGCTCAGAAGGTATTCTTCTGTTTTCAGATAAAAGCCAAAAAAATATTGTTTTGTTATGGTTACCTGAAGACTAATGATATCTGCATCCCAGTTCACAATTTCTTCCATGATTCCCTTTTTTCTATACTCCCAATTTAATGCCCAGGACGGGCAGTAGCCATATAGCTGCCGGGTGGCATATTTATCACATAACACATTGTAACACATAACTGTGAATGAAGCTAGGAGGAAAACATAAGAGGGGATTACTGATAAATATAGATAAAACATAGTATTTTTTTCTTAAGATATACAGCCCTTATGTTGGAGAGTAAGTCAATATCTCAGTTAGAGCACCGGGTTTTTTCCTTAAGACTTTAGTTAACTGACGTTACAGAATCAACAACTGGCATGCAAGGCTAAACTCTGGGGTAAAGCACCTCTCACTTGCATGTGCAAAATATGCATCTGTTTGTGCAAAAGGTAACTGTTCGCAGAGTTCTTAGTTGTTTAGCCTATGTGTGCACTATTACCCATTTTGGGCATACCGAAGCCTGGAAACGACTACTGTTAAAATGAAGCACAGTGGTCAGCACATACATGCATCTCCTGCAGACATCAATGGGAGTTGCAAATGCAACCGATACATCAGTCAGATCCCTATTTTACAGTTTGTTTTGCACTTTTGTCACTCAGCAAGAATCCAGAGGAGCCAATGGGTTTCCACAGGATTTTTGTTTGGGAAAAGCAAGGAATATATCAGAAACAATTGCTAATTGAGCCACAAACGAATGTCTATTGCTTTAGCTACTTTAAGGAGGCAGGAGATTAATTTCAAAACAAAAGGCTAAACAGCACAGGAAGTTGATGTATGCATGCCCAGCACAAGGCTAAATATAGCAGAAGTGTCATGAATAACCTTTTTGGAGAAAACACTGAGAATGTTCCATCCATGTTATGGAGAGTTACAACTATAAACCAGTTATTAAAAAAATAAACCTTAACAGAATCACTGGCTTCCTTAATTATTAGCTACACGAATGGCGTTGTTGCAATACTGTGCATCTGAAGCCACCTCTTTCTCTGAAGACCCTATTGTGTTATCACTAAAGTAACGCATTTTGGTTTGAACAGAAGAAAGTATTCTTGTTCTAAAACAAGCAAGTTTATTAACAAGAAAAAAAGGAGAGAGAAGAAAGCTGTTCCATTTTTTAAAATTTTTTTCTTGAAGTGGATGTTTGCAGTTCAGTACAAACAGCAGCAGAGGGCACCAAACTAACTTCAGTACCAGGCATTCCTGTGCTCCTCCTATTGCGGCTGAAGAACCCAGGGGAGCAGAGAGAAGGAAAGGAAAACAAAAACAGATCCAAGGGCTTCTGGAACTACATTTAGAGCAGTCTAGAGGAGTTGCCTGTGGTATTTGTATATAGTTATTTTATGATTTTCACTATTTCTCTGAAATGGCCATGAAAGTTTCCTTGATTTAAGTCATACTGAGTTCAGTATTTCCCTTATCAGGGCAGTCACTGGCTGTACATCTAGTAGACACTGAATTCTGACCTTGAGAAGGTAATTGCTTTTGCATCAAGTGAAAAACACAGGCCAGGCTTTGGTATTCTTTTCAACCAGTGTCACAAAAGGCCTAGATGGGGCCATTATGGGCATAGGGAAGAACCTAAAACATTTCATGGCTTTTTTAGAAACTTTAATTCTCTGTATGATTTAGAGATTATGGCAGTCAGTTAGCAATAACCTGAAAAGATCTTTGCCATAGAACAAATTGTAGAAAGTTTAAAAATATGCTGTTATTTTTAGACTGACCCAAATGTTAAAGACATAAGACTTATGCCTAATACTTTCCGTTAAGTACAAACATTTGAAGTGTTTTTCAAATGTCAGCAAAGCATTGATGGAAAAGGAGGGAGAAAGGTCACAAAATTACCTGAGGGCAGAATTTGGTCTCGTTCTTTTAAAGTAATCCACGGCCTTGAAGGAAGCTGCTCTGGATGAACTGAAATTACAAGTGTGATTCATTTAACTTAGTGTTTATAAATATCAATGTAAATCACTATGTTAACTTATAATCAAGCTGATGGCTCAGTGGCATTGCTCCACAGTGCGCTAGACAAACCGAGAGAGAAGATACGTCCCAGTCACATGAAATTCCAAAGCCTGTTTAGGCTCAAGAAAAGAAAGGAGGGATATGAAACATCATACAAAGGCCTAAAAATTGTAAGTGCAATAAAAACAGAAAAATTCAGCAATCATATAGCTTCTCCATGGTTTCTCAGCATCTGGGAATCCTCCGTTGCTCTTAATATATCACAAGGCAGCCACCGAAACACTTTGCCCCACTGCGAAGTTGCCATTTGACCAAATTCTCTCATCTGGTATTGTTACGGAAATCCCTCTCCCCTGGGACCTTATTTACAGCATAGTCCGTTTGCATGTATTGCAAGGGTGGCAATAAAACTACAAAGGACTTTGTCCAAGAAAAAAGCTTCTTTTAAAAATGGTATTGAGGAAACCGTGTGTAATAATTTTACAACACATACCAAATTCAGGTGTGGTGGACAGATTTTTCTTTATTCAATTTGCATATAAACTGCAGTTTCTAACAAACTGCACTAAAAAGAGTTATGGAAAGTCATTAATGTTTAAAGAATGTCCTACCAAAAGTACTCCATAAATCTTACTAAGGTTTGTATTTAATGCTTCAAAAAGACAGTCTTTTTGTAGACAGGACTACAAAGTAAATCTCTCAAATACACCAAATAAACAAAACAAATTTACAACCAACCTCTATTTCAGTTTATGTCCAAATATTTGGAGCAGGGAGAAGGGGGAAAACTGGACACAAGCTAAAATATTTAGCAGTGAATTAAGAGTGGCTAAGTTATAAACCCACAAGGACAAGATTTAAAATAAATGTGTGAGATCCTTAATCACAGTGGTATTTCTGGACTGAAGTTTATGAGCACTTGAAATCATGCTGGTTGCAATCTGAAAATAATAAGAGTGAAAAGTACCAAAATAGGAAACTGAATCCCTCTGTTTACTAAGGTCTAAAGCAGGGGTGGGCAAACTACTGTCCAGGGGCCACACTGGCCCATCAGACCATTTAATCCAGCCTTCAGCTCCAGACAGGGAGCTTGCTCCGCTCCGCATAGCTCCCAGGAAGCAGCCGGCATAATCCCCCCTCCGGCTCCTCCGTAGTACAGGGAGGTGTGGCCAGGCGGCTCTGCATGCTGCCCCATCTGCAGGCGCCGCCCCCACAGCTCCTATGGGCCGTAGTTCCCAGCTAATAGGAGCTGCAGGGGTTGCGCCTGCGGATGGGGCAGCGCACAGAGCCACCTGGCCGCGCCTTGGAGCTGGACGGGGAACATGCTTCCAGGAGCTGCTTACAATAAGCGCTGCCCGGTGCCTGTACCCCTGAGACCTCCTCCCCAGCTCCCCATGCCCCAACAGCCTGCCCCATCCCTGATCCCCCTCCTGCCCTCCAAACCCCCTGGTTCCAGCCTGGAGCATCCTCCTGCACCCTGAAACCCTCATCCCCGGCCCCACCCCAGAGCCTGCATCCCCAGCCAGAGCCCTCACCCCCCACTCACCCCAATTCCCCTCACGCTCTCCGAACCCCTCAGTCCCAGCCTGGAGCCCCATCCTGTATCCCAAACCCCTCATCCCGAGCCCCACCCCAGAGTCCTCACCCTCCTGCACCCCAACCCAGAGCACTCTGAACTCCTCATTTCTGGCCCCACCCTAGAACCCACACCCATACCCCAATTTCATGAGCATTCATGGCCCGCCATACAATTTCCATACCCCAGTGTGGCCCTCGGGCCAAAAAGTTTGTCCACACTGGTCTAAAACAAGGTCGGTGACTGTGCAAGCCTTTCCCATGTCACCCAGCAAATGTACCTCAACCTCTCTGGATGAGAAGATGGTTTAGTTCCTTGTCAAATTAATTCTTGTCTCTACTGAGACTATCAACATTTATGGCAGTTTTTATTGATTTCAGAGACACTGATGCTCACCAACTTATTTTGAATGTGCAGACCCCTTCAGGAAGAGCTTTAGGAAAGCCAAAACCTTTTGTCATTACTGATCGGTTCTGGACTCATACCCGTGATTTGGCGGTAAAGGGCACCATATTCCATATTCTAAACCGGAGCCATCCAGTTACCTAGGAAGCTAGATTTCTTCATGCTCTACCACAAGTTATCTCTGTTACAATACTACTACCATCAATTTTCTTATTTTAGCAGCAGGAGTCTCTGGACTCAATAGTCACAAAAAAGCAGCTGAAAATGATTTAGAAACTCAGACCTTCAATTCAATGCTATCAAATACAAGTGGAAGTGTTTGGCAGTTAGTTATATACATCAAACTAAACTTCTGGCTGTGTTACCTGCTAGATTGTCAAGCATGTAGTTCAGTAGCTTTCGTGTTCCATCTGGGTCCTGGTACAGGCTGAGAATATCCTGTGATAAAGGATTGCCTGAAAGAGATTCAGAACAAAAATGTGATCATTAGCTACCCAGATCAAAACTCGCACTGCAACTGGACTTTTCCGACAGGAAATAGGTCCTCTCAAGGGGATGGACAAGATGATCTACTAGATCTTTTCCATCCCCTCAAGGGGACGGACAAGATGATCTACTAGATCTTTTCCATTTCCAATTTCTCTAATTCCAGAATATCAGAATAATGGACGATCTAGAAATAGCTAGCATTAATAACACTGGTCTACAATTTTTTAGAAGTCGTCTGCTTCAGAGATAAAATGTGATATTTATTATGTATTTTAATGTGCTGAATTCAAATATGACAATTAAAACAACTGATTGGCTACTGTTTCTAAGATATTTAAGTTTTTACATTTTATGTCTATGTATATTGTGTAGATAGTAGAGTTTTAATCATAAATTGTAAACCTAGGTCTTTTCATGTGTTTATGGTTGCTTTACATGATAATAATATTTCACCTGTCCTGTTTATATAACACTTTAAAAATCAGCAAAAGGGTTCTATAAATAAAATGCATTATGAAACAAAAGGCAAAAAACTATTATGTACATAGTTTAGTCCTATTCAGTGTCTACTCGGCGCTTCTTGGCTTGTCTCTTGTATTCATTAAATGGAGCATCTCTTGTCACTGACTAGCAATAGTCTACCAGCATTGATAGGCTCCATTTGCCCCGATAGCGTTTCTCCATTGTTGCAATGTCCTGGTGAAATCGCTCGCCGTGCTCGTTGCTCACTGCTCCGCAGTTCGGTGGAAAAAAATCTAGATGAGAGTGCAAAAAATGTATCTTTAGTGACATGTTGCAACCAAGGCTTTTGTATGCCTTGAGGAGGTTTTCCACCACCAACCTGTAGTTGTCTGCCTTGTTTCTGAGAAAATGTATTGCCACTGACTGGAAGGCTTTCCATGCCGTCTTTTCCTTGCCACGCAGTGCATGGTCAAATGCATCATCTCGAAGAAGTTCACGAATCTGAGGACCAACAAAGACCCCTTCCTTTATCTTAGCTTCACTTAACCTTGGAAATTTTCCACGGAGGTACTTGAAAGCTGCTTGTGTTTTGTCAATGGCCTTGACAAAGTTCTTCATCAGACCCAGCCTGATGTGTAAGGGTGGTAACAAAATCTTCCTCGATTCAACAAGTGGTGGATGCTGAACACTTTTCCTCCCAGGCTCCAATGACTGTCGGAGTGGCCAATCTTTCTTGATGTAGTGGGAATCTCTTCCACAACTATCCCATTTGCAGAGAAAACAGCAGTACTTTGTGTATCCAGTCTGCAGACCAAGCAAGAGAGCAACAACCTTCAAATCGCCACAAAGATACCACTGATGTTGGTCATAGTTTATGCACCTCTAAAGTTTTTTCATGTTGTCATAGGTTTCCTTCACATGGACTGCATGACCAACTGGAATTGATGACAAAACATTGCCATTATGCAGCAAAACAGCTTTAAGACTCATCTCCGATGAATCAATGAAGAGTCTCCACTCATTTGGATCATGAATGATGTTGAGGGCTGCCATCACACCATCGACGTTGTTGCAGGCTACAAGATCACCTTCCATGAAGAAGAATGGGACAAGACCCTTTTGACGGTCACGGAACGTGGAAACCCTAACATCACCTGCCAGGAGATTGCACTGCTGTAGTCTGGAGCCCAACAGCTCTGCCTTACTCTTGGGAGTTCCAAATCCCTAACAAGGTCATTCAGTTCAGATTGTGTTATGAGGTGTGGTTCAGAGGAGGAGGATGGGAGAAAATGTGGGTCCTGTGATATTGATGGTTCAGGACCAGAAGTTTCATCCTCTTCCTCGTCTGACTCAAGTGAGAATGATTCTGGTGCATCAGGAACCGGCAGTCCTTCTCCGTGGGGTATTGGGCGTATAGCTGATGGAATGTTTGGATAATGCACAGTCCACTTTTTCTTCTTTGACACACCTTTGCCAACTGGAGGCACCATGCAGAAGTAACAATTGCTGCTATGATCTGTTGGCTCTCTCCAAATCATTGGCACTGCAAAAGGCATAGATTTCCTTTTTCTGTTCAACCACTGGCGAAGATTTGTTGCACAAGTGTTGCAGCATATGTGTGGGGCCCACCTCTTGTCCTGATCTCCAATTTTTCATCCAAAATAAAGGTGATAGGCTTTCTTAACCATAGTGGTTATACTGCACTTTTGTGATGCAAAAGTCACTTCACCACAAACATAGCAGAAGTCACCTGCACTGTTCACACAAGTATGAGGCATCTCTGCTCACTTCGGCTAAACAGAAATGTGTCACTTTGCAAAATCAAACACTGACAAATAAGAGTGCACGACACTGTATGATTTCTAGAGCTGATATAGGGCAATTTGTTCAGCAGAGTGATGTAAGCTTAGTTATGATTGCATCATCCATGACTTCTAGGAATAACATGATGCAATTCATATCATGTATGACACAATACCAGCTTCAGATTGCATCATTCATTGTTTTGCCTAAAAAGCAAGTACTGTCCAAACCCAGTCATAGATTTATTCATAGATCCAGTCAAAGATGTATTTTAGTCATTTTTGGTTTAAATTGAGATCCCTTCCCTTTATAACTCACTTATCCTCCGCCATTCCCATGTCAAGGGTCGTATATACTGACCCAATAGCATATCTTGAAAACTAGAGCCAATCAACAATTTTAAGCATCATTTTCGTTCTCAGTGACCCAGAATTAGTAAAGTTTGACTACACTTATTTCAGAAGCATTTTGGCTGTAGAGCAGTGTAATAGTATACTTCCATTTTATTTCAACTGAGCAGTAACTTAAGTGGTTTAGTTTTTACTTTAAACTCGTTTAAAACATACATTTTTAGATTTGGAAATTATGCATTTAATTATGGCATAAAAACATTGTTTTCTGATTTTTTTTAAAAAGTAGTGAGGGAAGGACAAAATGGGCAGTTCAAGGGCACAGATAAGCTTCTTGTAGCAAAACGTGCTGTGCCACTATGACAGGGATCCTTAAACTGCAGGTCATAACCCGTCAAGGGGTCACGAGGTTAATACATGGGGTTTGTGAGATGTCAGCCTCCACTCCCAAACTCCGCTTTGCCTTTAGCATTTATAATGTTCAATATTTTTAAAAAGTATGTTTAATTTATAAGGGGGGAAAGGGTTACACTCAGAGGCTTGCCGTGTGAAAGGGCTCACCAGTAAAAAGTTTGAGAACTACTGCATTGTGACATGTACACTCAAACTGCACCAAACACATGTACAGGTGGGTGGGCACTGCTCTGGGGCAAATGCTTGATACCATTTCTCAAGCTTTCCCAAGCTGCATGCATTTCCTGTTACAAAGCTCAAAAGCTTCAAAAACCTGAATTGAATGCAAGAGCCAGCAATTATACTTTTCAACAATTTCTGGGTAAAACAGAGAGGTTTCAGGAAAAACAGCCTCATGATGCACTTCCTAACTGTGAATGCATGCAAAATGCTTCTCTTCCCAAGAGCACCCAGACTCAAGGATTTTGAAACTTTGTATAGCGCATGCAGAGTGCATAGTTTAACAGTTATGCCAAACTTAAAGTTAAAACTGATTTTTTCTCAAACCCAGAGAATGCTCTTCTGCCCAGTGTGGACTATTTTACTTGTAGAGTTTCAACTTTCAAAGTTCAGTTTTACTACTGTGCTATAGGAGACTTCATTCATCCTTGCTTATCTCAAATATGGTTGAACGCATTTTGCTTAATTTTCCAAATTAGCAGACTTCAGACAGAGTTTTAAACAAAAAGTTTTTTAAAAAACAACCCCTCCTCCTCCAAAAATATGAATATGGTTACTAGAAATCTGCAGGACATTTTGCCAAATTTGGAAAGTTTTGGGAATTTTTCCCTAAAAACGCAAGTCTTCAAAATACAAACCCTAATGTAATAAATACTCTCTTTATCAGGGAAGTATATGCATTTGACTTAGTCAGTCAGCCAGTTTTTGCTCTTTTAAAAAAATCCTTCACTCCCCTGAAATCTCATCTACTCTCCCCTTCCAAAAGCAGTCATAATCCCTCTAGAGCAGTGTTTCCCAAACTGTGTTCTGCGGAACACTGGTGTTCCACACGATGTGAATAGGTGTTCTGTGAAAGAATCATAATTTTAAAAAGGGGTCTAATTTTTTTTTAATTTTAAATTTGGCATATTTGAAGCGTATTTTACAACTCTTTTTGAATTACTATAATTTAACATAAAACTCTTTTTCCAGTTACTGATAGATCTTGTATTGAATATCATGGCATAAAGAGAATTTTGACTCTTGCACTTGATTTTTGTACTACTTTATACATGCATTCCAGTTAGAAATAGTTCAAGTTATTTTAAATTTAAATTTTTGCTTTGTTTTATAAAATAAAATATATTTGAGCATAAATAACGCAATTTTTTTATTTGAAAACCAAACAACTACAAAACAATATTATAAGTGTTCCGTAAATATATACCAGGCTAAAAAGTGTTCCATGGCCAAAAAAGTTTGGGAAACACTGCTCTAGAGTTTCTTTCTTGTCATCTCAGCCTCCCATACATTAAAGGCCGTTTTTTAACAATGCAGAGTTATTTTCATATGGAGAACCTACAATATTTTTCCAGTGGAACATGTGCAGAATATTTTTTTAAAAGTAAAAATGTAATCATATTATTGGATGAAGACAGGGTGCTATCAGAACACCACGTAATACTATTTTGCTAGAAAAAGGAAATTTCCACTACTTGGTTTTTGTCCCAATCTGTTCCCTGCAATGCCCGCTTTTTGTTTTATATATCCTCCCAGAAAGTTATACATCTTCTAAGTAAATATTGAGGTTTATTAGGGGACTAGAATTCAGACTAACTTGTCATTAACTTACAATCAGAACATTTTTAATAACCCCTCCACATTCCTCACAGGTGATCTGTCATACCTATTACTGTGGATTCCTCACTCTTGCTTGGTGCGCAGGATATATATTGATTCATAAAGGCTGATTTGGTAGCCTTTCTATAATTTAATTGTTCTGTTTCAAGTTAAGTGTTAAAATAATATTCTCTCCAAACACAACAGAGTCATCTAAATAAAGCTGTTAGTAGATCTGACATGGATAAGCATTTTTATTATAAAATGTTTCAGTATGATTTATACAGTTCTATTTATTAGGTATAATTTTGTTCTAGGAGTGGGGGAAAGAAGGCCTCTGGAGCAAATACAGAAGAAGTAGCCATCCATGCCACAAATTTAGACTATGGCTTGCTTTGGAAGGGAGTTTTAAAATACCATGGAAAGCTACAGAACCCAAAAATATCAGTCAGGAGAATTATTAGAAGTGCACTTACCTTTCAAACCTAGGGTTTGTAGCTGGAAGAGCCGTCCAAGTTCATAAGGCAAAACCCGTAATAGATTGTTATTTAAAAGCAATTCCCTGCAATAGATGAAAAAGTAGTTTATTAGCATCATTTTAGAAGGATCATTCTCATGACATTATATGCTATGATACTCTTGAGGGATGCCTAATTTGGTTTTAAAATGGTTATAACTTTCTGTAAATAAGATTAAAGTCTTTTCTATCTCTAAGTTCAAAGATAAGGAACTAAATACCAAAGTACATCAGACAAAGGAGACAGCACACATGCACAAGGTCTTAAGTTCAGGAAACTACATTAATTTTTGTACTGACCTCTGAAGGTCACTTAAATGGGATAAGAAAAAAAATATTTTTTTAAACTGAGTAAGTATTTTAGTTGGAAGGGAAGAAGTGCTACTTGTGGGCTCCATGGCTAGCTGAAAGGGTTTTTTTATTTAGAAGCTGGCTGAAAGCCAGCATTGAACATTTGTAGCAATGGACATTAGCTCAGTGTAATTAGTGAATTAGCCAGCCATATGGGGATACTTTAAAAAAAATAATAAAACATTCAGGTATTTGGAGGTTTAATGCTAAAGAGGATCCCTTAAAAATAAAACTAATTTGCCTTGCATGTCTATATTACTTGAAGTCTGTTAAGAGTTTTTCAGAAAAATCTATTCAAAAGTTTAAGGACAAAGTTCATGTTCACTTGTTCAAATATGCATCACTGACAGACTCTTGGGAAGTTAACCAGGACAATGCTTCTCACCTGAGAGATACCATGTTTCCTAGTTCTGCTGGTAAACTTCTGAGTTTGTTGGATGATAGATCCAGGTAAACCAGATTATGAAGCTTGGCAATATCAGGTGGAATGCGAGTAAGATTATTGTCATTGAGGTGTAGAGCAGTCAAGTGAGTCAATGACCAAAGTGACGTACTTAAGCACCGCACTCTACCTAAAAGAAAAAAACGTAAAGAACTAGGTCTTCAAACAGCTTTTTATTATGTCAAGACAATAGGCACAAGTCATAGGGAATGGAGGGTTACACTTTTAATGTGCTACATGGAGAGATCAGATATGGAAATCTCACTCCTGGTAATAGAATGGAATTTTGATTTCATACCCTAAAGAAGTGCTGAAATATACCCCAGGAGGAAGAACTGAACTCACTCAGCAGAATCTATCTGTCACATTTCGTCACTAACATTTTAAATGACCATCCAACACTAATTTTGAGTGGGAAGGAGAAATGGAAAGAAAGAAAATAAGCAGAAGCAAACCTGCTTTTGCAAGTTAGTTTTTAACCAAATCTATTCAAACTCAAAACTTCACAGTGTTTTGAGGCTAAACTGGAAATTCTCTGGAGCGATCATAAAAGTCAGGGGGTTTTCTTTAATTATGTTCTCTCCCTTCTCTGAAACAGAGCATCTTTATAACAGAAGAATTCAAATCAGCATTACTATACATCAGAGCTATTCCTAATCAGCAAGTTAGCCATGCCAAGATTTGAAAAAAAACTCACCCGAGATTTCTAATTCTGCCCAGTGAGACTTCTTCCCATTGGCTACCTCCTCTGCTGACATGATGGTGTAAATTCTGCGAGGATCTGGAGGATCATATTTTTCCTTTGGCATCCCTGTTAGTCTGAAAGATTGCCATGACTATTACAGTACAATAGCTGAAACAATCGATTTTCATTCTAAAACCACGCCATCTGAAAGATTATACTCCATGAACTTGCTTCTGCAAAAAGGTATGTACTTCAAGGATACTTCTCACAGTGCATAAAGTTAAGCATGTGCTCATGTGTTTGCAGAATCAGGGCCAATGTTGGAAAGGGAAGTTTCTTCCATGGAAGTTTGGTTTCTAAAGTCAGAATAATTGATCTTATACTGATCGACTAGCGGAATTTCAAGAGTATTCCAGAATATCTATCTTACTACCCCAGATCTACTAACCCATACCATTGCATTGCTATCGGATGCACCATCATGAAGCAGCTGAGACAACTACTCCTTCCTATAGAAAACCAGAATACAAACAAGGAAAAGTCTTCAGATTAGTGTAGTGTATGTAATTCACCGCCATTTAATTTCCAGATATAAAATTCTTTTTTTTTTAAGCTTCAGATTCAAAATTCTTTGTAATTTGGATCTGTGTAGGTACATTAACCACATTTTTGCTTTTTATAAATTCTTAAACTTTTCTTCTGCTTTGTGCTTGCCAATGTTTAAATCAAGAGTCTCTTACACTACCTATGATTGGTGAAATTGAAAAATAAGGAGGAAGGTAAATTTCCATTAGCATTATTATTTAATTATAGAGTTAGAGCCATTGCAGCAATTAGATTTTCTGATTATCTCACATGCTTTAGTCTTAAAACTGAGCTTGTGTT
Source organism: Dermatemys mawii (assembly GCA_007922305.1). NCBI lineage: Eukaryota > Metazoa > Chordata > Testudines > Dermatemydidae > Dermatemys > Dermatemys mawii. Next base: position 11,730,509 of record ML677375.1, on the reverse strand, counting down.
TACCTTGAATGGTGCCTTAGAATGTGTGCTAACTTCTTATGCTAATCTACCTGTTTAACCTTGTATTTAGTTGTGACACTCTGAGTACATTTCCCAGATCTGAGGAAGAGCTCTGTGCAGTTCAAAAGCTTGTTGCTCCTACCAACAGAAGTTGGATGAGGTATTATTACCTCATCCACTTTGTCTCTAAGTTCAAATGATGTACATTTTCACCAGAGCAGAGAACTCTGAAATTCCATTCCAATAAAAAAGATTCAAATATATTTTTTGTCTCCTGTGGTGAGAAGTGGTTCTCTCTATACACTCTTCCAGACTGTGCTGAACAACAAAATAAAGGCTTTTGATTCATAACAATCATAATCTGCCAAATTGCTTTTACACACAACACATGTATACCTTGATTTCCTGAAATTTGGAGCAAAGTGGTCTACAGAATGCATGTTTTCCTTAGTAATTATGCTTCTAGTATGTCTGAAAATGTTAAAATAATTATAACTTTTTTGGTTTGCTGAAATATCAACTCAAAAAAGCTATGAAGACTTTGCAGAAGCTAGTTCAAATTATTTCAGCCAGTCAAATCAATAAGTGTTGTGCATCTCTGATTCATCAGCTGATTGATCATTCACTATTTAGAAGCTACTCTTCCAAATTCACAACCAGTTCTGGCCAGTGCGAGGACAATAGGCTGTGAAGAGAGGACCCCAGTGATCTGACCAGCTGGTTCCAGCCAGAAGGGTGCAAAGGATGGCTAGGAAGAGAGAAGGAGGCCCAAGCAATCCTGTTTACCTGGATAGAAGACAAGGGACAGAGGCAGCGCTTAGGGGCCAGTAATATTGGTTGCCCAGCTGGAAAGCACATGAGCTTGGGGGATTGGAGAGAGAGAGAGAGCAAGTAGAGCCCACCTGGATTCAGGAGAGACTTAGATGTGCTGGGAGGCCAGGCCTGAGGGCCCTGAGAGCTTCCTATACTGTGTTCAGATGCTCAATAAACCCTCCTGTGTGAGAGTGCCTGAGAGTCACTGCAGTCTAGAGAACAGGGTTGCATTATTCCCTCCTGGAGGGTCCAAAGTGATTGGCTCCCTGAGGGGGCCTGTGGTGAGAAACAGGCGTGCTAAGACTCAGATGAATCAGTCATATGTACTGTCATGAATGGCTACTCACGCTATGTTCAAAATTATACATAATCAAACCTTTCCTGGGTCAGAACTATAATACAAGGTCTCTGCCACATCTCAGGTCTCTTTAACATCAATACACTCTTCAGGAGCAATGGAAGAACAAGGAAGATTCACTCCCTTATGGACAAGGCAGAGTCCCTTCAATGACTAATATATCTATATCAACACATTTCCTAGAAGGAGGGGTTTCCTCAGAGATACAGCGATAGCCTGAACATTTTACTGTAATGTAGTGATCAGATGCACTTCTAGCCGATTGTGATGGGTTAATGCACAAGTCAAGCAACAGTTCCTGATGACAGACATATCATGAAATCCACGTCCTGTATGTAGGATTATGCTGATGCTGTGCTTGATGCAAATATGACCCAGAAAGCCAGCAGAAAAAACCCTGAAGAGTCTGGTCTTAGTTAAGATTTTAGGTAGAGTCGAGATGGTTAAATCGTCTTGGTCCCTTGCACCCATTTAAACCTGACTGCATGGAAGGGACACATTGGTCACACGACACCAAGAACTACAAAAGTTTCAGGTGACCTCTTCTATTTAAATTGGCAGCTTTCTCTTTGGGAAAAAACAGGTGCGATTTGCTGAGGTGGTATTTTGCATTGTGAAAGTTTCTCAGCCAGTAAGTGGAGAGCCTTAGCTGCTACAAAACACTTCAGTTAATTTCACTTCTTCTATTCAGTGAATCAGACCCTGAAACGCAAGTTATAAGACTTGCTCACTGGCTACAAAGATCTTAAGCTATCATCCACAACACTACTCAAAAGAAGCATTAGAGAGTCAAACACCGACATAACTCCTGAAATTATGAGCACTTAAAATGAAACCTAAAATTCAACATATTATTTGATTTTTTTGCATTACAGCAGCTTGTTATTCAAAACAGAGATTATATAAAATAGCCACTTACTATAGAGATCACCTACAAACCCACCTCCTAAAAGTTCAAAGTGGCCTTTAGGCAAGAGCACTTAACTTATGCCACTTTGCTATATTACCTGTTTGTTTTCACTGTCTATTTGTATTGAACCACAACAAAAATAACCCTTACAGTATACATTTCTGAGGTTACCCTGAGAACACTGCAAGTTACCAAAACAGTCACATTACAGTAAAAAGAGAACATTAAAAAAACAAAAACAAATTGTGCCAACTGCATTCTCAAACAATATCTATGACCATATTCTATACATTGAAAATTCTATTTGCATTAAAAGAACAGAAAATCCTCAATGCACAGAAAGACTATTTAACCTCTGAAAATCTCTTTTCAACAAGTCTATAATCCATAGGACCAAAAATCTTTGCATGCATAGAACTATAAGTATATACTATATGCTTGCCTATTACAAGAGACACAGACAAAGAACTCTAACAGTTCTTCAGGGTCACTTAAAGACAGATTGTTAGAAACATACTACAACTGAAATCAAGATGACAGAGTAACTAACCGTGCTCACCCCAGGAGCCCCATACATAGCTGCAGTTATTCTCAAACAGGTCTTGCTCAGGTCTATACAAGGCTAGCCCAGCAATACTCTTTTGGCTGGCAATGTTGAAATTAGTGCAACTATGACCAGACTTTCAGTACTCACTCCCTCTTGACATGAAATTGCATCTGTTGGATTGGCTGTAAGCAACAAGAAAGAGCCTGAAGATGTGGAAAATGCAGCCTGTTGTTGAGCTATTAGATCATACTGGTGGATTGGAATCTGCAAAGGTTTAATTTAGGGACTGCAAGTAGCCTGAGACACTCAAATACAGACTTTCAGAAAGCCAACCGAAAAAGGGAACAATCTTCTGTTTTCCACTTACTTATCCTACATCTTTACAAGTGATGTTGGTGTGGATAATAAGGGATCTTCAGGATAAATCTGGCAGCATAAACTCACTGAAATTTTGCCAGGGGGAAATTAGAGGCAATCATATCAGTGTATTTCACGAAAGTGATAAAATAGTCTTGTTTACCAATCACTGTCTACCTTCTTGAGGAAAACAAAAGGAAATTATTTTCTTCACACGGTTTTAAAAAGAAATGCAACTGATTATAATCACTCTGCCTCGTAGCAGTGAGACCTCAGCTGGAGTGCAGTCTGCCACACTTTAAGAAAGAGGTGGACAAATTGGAGAGAATGCAGAAGAGAGCAACAAAACTGTCCTATGAGGAGAGGTTAGAAAAACTGGGCAAGTTTAATCACGAGAAAATAATACTATGGGGAGAGGACCTGATAGCCCTTAACATATTTGAAGACTGTTGTTATACAGAGGATGGCAATCAATTGTACTCCATATCAGTGAAGACAGGACAAGAAGTAATGGGCTTAATATGCAACAACGATGATTTAGGTTAGATACAAGGACAAACTTTGCACCTCTAAGAGCTGGTCTTCACTGGGGCGGGGATCGACTGCAGATACGCAACTTCAGCTACATGAATCACGTAGCTGAAGTCGGCGTATCTGCAGCCGATTTACCTGCCGTCCTCATGGCGGTGGCAGTCGGTGGCGTGCTCCCCCGTCGACTCCAGCTTACGCTTCACGTCAAGCTGGAGTTCCAGAGTTGACGGGGGTAGCGCTGGCAATCGATTTCTTGCGTCTTTAGAAGACGTGAAAAATCGATCGCTAAAAGATCGACGGCTACCCACGGTAGTGAGGACGTACCCTAAGAATAGTTAAGTTCTGGAACAGGCTTCCAGAGGAGACTATGGAATCCTCAGCACTGGAGTTTAAGAACCAGTTGGACAAACACTTGTCAGTGATGTTCTAGATTTACTTGGTCCTGCCTCAGTGCAGGGGGCTGGACTTGATCTTTCAAGGTCCCTTCCAGCCCTATATTCCTATGATAATTGTTTTAAATTGCCAATGTGGAGTTAAACCACAACCCCAAATTCTCCTGAGTCACCGTTTCAAATTTATTTATGATCATGGGACTAAAAGTTTAAGATAAACTATTAACATATTTTAAAAATTAGATGTATTTTTCAGAAGTGTTTAGAAGAAACCAGCAAAGCATCCCTGACAAACTAGGTCGAAGATAAATTTACCAATTTGTGTTTAGGGGAGGGAGAAGAGAGAACAGTCAGCTTGCTTCTGCCTAAAGTTATTATTTAATGTCTCTATTGCAGTAGGTATGAAGTAGAACCATGCTTCTAACATGTTGTAGGGAGTGATCAAGCCGAAAATAGAAGTTTCAGTTTAATCATCAAGTACTAGCAAACAAGCATGCAGTCCCTTCTCTCTGAACCTGCAAGAAACTAAAAGAGAGAGAAAAACTGAGATGAAGATTAGTTTGTCAAAATATATTTATCTGGATTTATACAATGAAAACTGTCACTTATCCAAGTGTTTTGGTGCCCCTTCTACAAGTTACATGTAGTTTACCCTTGACAGCCAGCAGAATTCAATCCCCAATAAAAACAACAAAATTGTTTATTTCATCTACTGTGATACTCCTTATTACAACCAGAATGTTCACTGGCAAAAACCTCATGTGACAGATGCTGCAATCTCATGCAATGATCAAGGATAGGAGATTATTCTTACGTAGCTAATAAACTTTTGGTTTCTACTAATGTCTGCACTTAGTTTCACTCCTCCTTCACTCTCCTACTTTCTGACCTTCAGAGAATTCCCAGCTGCAGGGAGTAGAGACATCCCCTCCTGCTGTGTTGCTTCTCCTAATGGTTTCTAGCTTTATTCGGTGATCTAAAAAAGGAAGGGAGTGGCTCTGCTGAACACCATCCCCCATTACCCCCTGGTCCATCACTGTGCTTGAGAGCAGGACCACCATACTAGTAGGAGACAGGATATACAACCACTCATCCCTAAAAGAGCTGACTGTACATGCTGTCAAATGCACAAACTGAAAAGGGAGGGTTTTTGCTAACTTTTCAGCTACAAGCAACTCCTCAGATTACTGTAATAGTAGTAGGTATAAAAGTTGAGACAAATGTAATTTTTCACGTTGATTGTATTACTTTAAAACTGTCTGTGCTGAAATCCCTGAAGAGTGGCTTGACGATGCTTTTCTTTCCTTCAGTTACGGCACAACTACATGACAGCATTTACACCTTAGCCAAGGAGATCTGGGATTGTCCAGTGGTCCATCACCACAAACTGACCCTGAGACCTCCAGAGCTAAAGACATCAGTATCTAAAGCCTGAGCTAGAGAGACAGACTCTGAAGCAGAGAGCGTCAACAGACTTGTAGCTTAGGTAGTTTGGGTGCAGAAGGGCAAATGTAATGCACAATGACCAGTGCATTACAACTGCATCCTAGTAGAACAATGGGGAAAATGCAGAAATAAAACAAAACAGTGAAACACTCCGGTATTTTAAGGGTGTGTCTATTAGTAAAAAAATTCTAGAAATAAGACACCTGCCCCGCCCACAGCTTAACTTTTTCACTGCAGGTGATGACTGCACTGAAGTAATTAGCTGTATTTTTGGACACACTTTCACAGTATGACTTATATTTGTGCCATCTCATTAACTAACCAAACATTTTAAGACTTTAGCAAAAAACCCAGCAACAGTAAATATAATTTTGCTTTTATTTATTATGGAGCAGTATATTTCCTATTGAAAGCTACTAATTTTGGTCCTTCATCTAACGTCCATACCTGCTTCAAAGATTGGTAGGCTAGCTCTGCTGAGAAGTAAGCTTAACATACTTATACTCAAACAGTGTTTAAATCTCTTTCTGCTCCCGCTTTTTTTGCGGGGGCGGGGGGGATGGAACCAGGGCTTTGCAGTGGAGCTGCAGATTTTTGCCTGGAGCCGAAGCGTAGCACTGCTCCAAAGCCCTGAATGGAACAACAGGAAAAAGTAAAACAAGAATCTATTTGAATGAAGGCCCAAATTGGCTTGTTGGAGGCCAGATGAGCCATATTACTTAAATGTCACTTTTTGGCTAGCATCAGATCTTTCACTTTGTAACTAACCTTCTGAGCAGCTAATTCCTAACTTGTACCTGGTCCTCAATGCTGCACGTGTATCACCATCACAGTGTAAGAGAACAGGTTAACCCATTAAATTTGGCTAGCAAATTAAAATAAGTGATTTGTAGGACATGCTTGTGGGAACTTAAAATGAATTTCAACTACATGGAAAAAGCTAATAAAACAGGTAACTAGTTTAATTGTTCTTTCACATTTATTTGACAAATTTTAAATTTACTAGAAAAAACAAAACAGACAAGTCTATTCTGCAGGTTTCTCTCTTTGTGGGGAAAGCAGGATTAGCCATTTAAGCAAAACAACACAAAGCAAAACCTATTTTCAGCAACAAGATAAATTATCAGTAGCAAGAGTAGGATGCCTGCACTAAGGCTACACAGCTAAATGTTGATACAAACAAAAAAAAACAGCATAAGTCAGGAAGAGGGTATGTATCCCTTTAAATTGCAGTGTATTAAGTTGCCAAAATAATATCACTTTAGTATGGAAAAATTCTTCCAATTATTTCTGAACATAAATCCATAAAACAGAGTTAATAAGTTCAAATCACAAGGACAAGATCCACAGATCCTGGCCATCTCTGAGTGCAAGTGTCAATCAGTCACAAGTTGCCTGCATTACTGGCAAGTAAGGCAGACTAAGCCTTGCCCTTTTTGCTCCCATACTGCTGAAATGAAAGGCAAAATATAGATGTACATTATTAGCAGCACTAAGACAGGAGAAGGGGAAAGACTGTGTACAGTTAAAAAACTTGTAAATATATGTTCTCTGAAGCACCATCCACTGAGACTCATGCACAGACAATCTTTACATATAGAAGCAGATTGGATATTTTTGGAGTAGTGTTTGCTGGCTCCAAGTATAAATTCTTGTTTTTGTCAGGTTTTCATTTCTGCCACAGCAAAACTGCCTACTAAATTAAGCAAGCATGCCAAAACACATATAAATGAAGTCCCAGAATCTTTAAGTACCCTTGGATGCAGCTGACAAACCAAACAGAAGGGTGTAGTACTGCTAGCATATAGCTTGATATGAACTTCCTGTGTCCTGATCTTACTGGGATACTTAGGCATTCTTCAGAAGTTCTACAGATACTAAAAATCCCTTTGTGAAAGTCCTTGTCGTGAATGCCAGCAATTCAAGATTTGGATTTATGAAGCCTCTTAAATGAGAGCTGCTTCAGTCTCTCTCAACTTCTTCAGAAAGTTAGAATAAATATAATCCAGATAACTGTTCTTGTTCAAGTGGATTTTCTATGGACCGTATTCATAAAAGAGACAAATATTACAGTTTGTATTGCTGTAATGGTTTTCTTAAGATGGATGCTAGATACAGAACATGCAGGGACATCTTTTGGCTCTACTGTATCCAAATTCTGTCATCGCCAGAATCTGTTTGAGGATTTTTTTCCTCTTCTATTCCTCCAAGAGTAACTTCAGCTATTCCCCTAGCTGATGTTCATATTGCAAAAAAAAAAAAAAAAAAAAAAAAAAAAATAGGCACGTGGTTTTGTCAACAACAGAAGTACTGCATTCTTTCTGGCCTCATCTTCACTTACTTTTTTATTCTAGTAATTCTGTTGAAACTAGATTATTAATGAAGTAAATAAAGAAAACACATATTTTTGCAGCTTTTGCTGAGAGCAGGGAATGCTTATTCTTTTCTGCAGCCACTGTTATTGCTATTATGAAATATTTGATATTTAGATATCTCTTTCAGTTAAATCACAAGTACAAATACAAAAAGAGATTGATTCTCATACCTTAACAAACAGACATCCACCAGCTAACAGAAAGAGAATAAAATAATTAATAGTATGCTTCAAATGATATTAGTAGAGATCAGTTCTAAATGAATATTCATCTCTCAGGAACAGCAACTGAATTTGAACATTAAGTCTGATATCATGAATCTAGCAACAGATTTCAGAATCTGTGGATGCACAAAGGATTACATGAAGAAAGCCTGGTTAGTTTTTCTTTATACTATCTATCTATCGTCCCATTCTCAGAGAATGCTGCCAGAGATTTTTCTGACCCTGCGGCAATATTTCTCCTAAGTGAGCAAAATGTAAGGTTAAGGTCTAAATTGCCGCAGTATCTCCTTTTCTCTAGCATGAAGAGATTATTAAACAGAGAGAATCAATCATAAGTTAAACATTAAAGAGAACTTCAGAAGTGTAGTGCATTAAAGGTCACCTTCTTATATCTCCTGTCAAGTCTATTCAGACAGTGGGTATCTATTGGCGATCGATTTATTGTGTCTCATCAAGAGGCAATAAATCGATCACCAATGGCATTCCCATTGACTCCGGAACTCCAGCTTGCCGAGAGGCACAAGCTGGAATCAACGGGGGAGCCCGCTGCTGACCACTGCCACCGTGAGGGCAGCAGGTAAGTCAGCTGAAGATGCGCTGACTTCAGCTATGTTATTCACATAGCTGAAGTTGCATATCTTCGGTTGACCCCTTCCCTAGTTACAGCCCAGCCCAGTTACATCACCTAAGCCCCTGCCTACAGGAACCTGTTGGCAGACTCTATTCTTATTTTGCTCTTTTGGAGTGATACTCAAGTTGTATAGAATAGTATAGATACTCAAGTTACACAGGGGTGAAAAAAAATAGACTTTATATCAGGGGTTGGAATCCAGCCCATCAAACTTTTAATACAGCCCTTGAGCTCTTGCTGGGAAGTGGGGTCGGAGGCTTGCCACTCTCTGCATGGCTCCCAGAAGCAGCGGCATGTCCCCCCTCAACTCCTATACGTTGGGGCAGCCACGGGGCTCCACATGCTTCCCCACCCCAAGAGCCGGCTCTGCAGCTCCCACTGGCTGGGAATTGGATTCCTTTCTAACAACAAGCTGAACAAATCTAGTATTCTAGGTTTATAATGCTGTCTCTGTTTCGTGTGGAGCCAAGAGCATATGGTCAAACAGCTATAATGTAGAAAGAAGCAAAACACAGCTAGGTGCAACAATATTCAGCAACCACATCCTCTGTGGCTCCCCAACCCTCCCTCTTAGTTTAGGGGTATTTTTCTTGGCATATGGTGCAAAGCTAAGTGTAGTGAAATTCTATCACCGGGAAATCGTGAAACACCAAGGTATCTGGTAATCTGCATCAGATAGTAACTTTTATGGTGGTGGAATTCCAAAGAGCTTCATGTTATCGCTTCAACAAAGCTCACAACAAGTATACTATAGAAGCCAATCCTGAAGAAACGCTGCAAAAACCCAAGGGTATCTATTCTCTTAGCTTTTGTACATAATTGTTCCACTGTATCAGGATCATGTTTTTTCCCTGCCTTTAAATGAAAGACAATAATGATCAATTATTTTGTAAATCTTCCCTGGTATTACAGTAAAGCCAGCTTGCTTTTTAGTTCTCCCCTTCCCTTTTTTTTTTTTTTGTTTCCTCCATCACTTCCGCCAATCAGCATTTTTATAAGAAAGATTAAAATGTTTACTGCTTGGAAATATTTGAAGTACCTAAAATATTTACATTTTTCAGTTTTTATACTTAGTTTTACTAAGTCCTTACATGCAGATTTTTTTTTATTTGTAGTAAGTATAGCAGACGTTTCTTCCATTATCCTGATAGTCTGCATGATCTCTCTTAAATGAGAGATAAAAGAGTTTGCTATGTTTATTCTCTTTCATGGGAACAATAGCTACAACAATGAAGAACGTAGTACATGCAAGGTTTTTTTCTTAATTGAAAATTAGTAAGCAAGTTCCTAGAAGATTATAAATATAGACAGAGGTATAAGTCTTGTCAAATGCAAAATTCTAGTTTCATTATCTAAATGCATAGGATCCTGAATGTTTGTGACTTCTTGAGCAGGAAGAAATGGTGTTCCACCAATTAGACTGTAAATTAACTAACCTCATGAGGAAGAGCCAGTGTAAATAAGACTCCTGTTTATGTAAGGATTCAAAAGTATCCTGGATTGTCCAACGAAATAACTAGTTTGGAGGCCCAACGCTTCCCAAGAAGAGGGCATTATTAGTGTCCTTGGATGAGATATAACAAGGACATCAGAGTGGCCTAAAAGAGTTACACCTGCAGTCATGAAGCACTTACAGAAAGAAGTCAGGAGCAATTGAGGGGCAGCTGGAGTAATCATGTGACCAACGGCAACCACCAACAGGAAAAAAAATTTCTTGGGCCATGGGGTGAAGTAAGAGTGACAGTCCATAGCCTTAATGCAAGACAGCACATTTGTGGTTCCCAACTGATGATGGTAGTACTTGAATAGAAAGCTTTTCTCTTTGGGAAGATCCCCAGTAAAGAAGGAAGCCCTGTTTCCAAGTAAACCACAGGCCTGCAGTAGAGGGAAGGTTTTCACCGACAGTCCTGCCACTATATCAGAGTTCAGTAGGGTACAGTATTCTAACCTAAAAAGAGAGTCACTAATCAAGTTGTTTTGAGTGACTGCCTTGGCATATTTGACGAGGCCACTAACGGGCTGAGTCCCCAGGGGTTGAAATAGAAATCCATACTCTGAGAGCAAGAATTTTTCAGAATAATTCACACACACTATGATAGCAATTCTAAAAAAAAAAAGTTCTATACTTTACAGAAAGAGAGAAATGTTTGAAGTCCATCTAATGATCACGTCAAATAATCAGTGACATTTCATCCCTCAAAGAAAATCTGTATGGGGGTGGGGGGTAAGGGGAGAAAGGAGATTATTCCCCAGGCTGTATCGCTGTGTTTACTCTTGATGTTGTACAGCGCCAAGCCTAATAAAACAAGTGAAGCCCAGCAGTACTCATTCATTCTGTTACAGAAAGAAAATGTCCAGCTTCCTCTCTCTCAATCTGTTCTTTGCTGCAATGATTAACTATGTGGAATGAAGTCACCAAAAAAACCCTTATTTCACACAGCTTAAAAATTTCAAGGCTTACCCAAAGAGATCCAGCTGTCGGTAAACAAATTTAGATTGGTCAAAGCTTGATACTAAAATGAATTGTGTTTTGCAATCATTGGCACGATAACCAGGTTTTTTTAGTTAGACAAAGTGACATTACAGAACAGTCATAACAGGTCACATTACCCCCACAGCAATGTTTAAACCACCCAGAGCTTGGGGTGTTTGCGGGGAGGGGACAGGCAGAAAGGAGAGGTAGAAGACGAGAAATAGAAAGAACTATGGTACAAGTGACAAATCCCACCCAAGGGATATATTTAAAAGGAGGAAATCTTTGTTATTTTATCAGGAAAGTCAACAATGCTCACCTAGTCTAGCTTGAAATCTTACTTTAGATCCAGAAAGTTAGACACATGCAACTCAGCCTCTCATGTATTCATTTTGTCCTGCATATCTGTATTAATGCAAGGCTATAACTCTATAGAACACCAGGTTTCCAAACATATTTAATTGTCTTAACAAAACTGATTTGACAGCTATTAGCATGTGTTCTTATAGTCCTAACTAAATTGCACTATAACACTGCAAAAACTGAAATGCATTATACCTAAGGCAGTTAAAGTAACAATCTTTGTCATAAGTGGGAACCATGGGTCTGAAATACGCAAAAGGGTTTTTTTAAAATCCCATTTACAACATCATAAATGGCCATAAAATAATTAAAATTCAACCATGAAGACCAGTAGGCAACTCACCTCAAGAGTACACAAAAGTGCTGATCCAGTAAATACAACATCCGAAAGCTTCTGTGTAATTATAACAAGTATTCCAGTCTTCAAATCAAATGAAATTCAGTGCCAGGCTAATACTGGTTACACTCTTAGCCTAACAGAACAAAGTAGAGCAACAAACATGAGTAAGCCTTGAAATGTACAGCAGCTGAAGAGGGTCATAAGCAGAAACCTATTTCTATATTTTTGTCAAACTAACTTTGGTTCAATAGACTGCCTCCTCTAATTGTCATTAAGAGGACATGGTTTTTTAAAAAACGTTTTATTTGCTAATCAGAAGATACATTTAGCTTGTTATTCCTTTCACAGGTCAGTTTTCTTTTTTTATTATTTTATGTTGGGATGCATTAAAACATTAGTTAGTTAATGCTAGTTAAATAGTTTCAAAATAAAGACATGAAGTAAAAGCTTCATTGTACATTTTTTGTATGTTCGGTATGGGCCACTGTTATTTGCTGTTGATGTATAGTTATATAAACCACCAACCACTGAGAGCAGTGGCACTGACTCAAAGTTATTTCTATTGTGGTAGCACTCCAAGTATGCAATCAGTTCCCCACTGTGCTAGATGCTGTATACACACATAGAAAGAATTTGTCCTGAAGAATTTGTAATCCAAGGCCCCAGTCTTGCAATGCATCACGAACAGGTGGACGCACACAGACACCGGGATCGAAGCACTGCAGGATCTAGGCCTAAAACAGCAAACACCACACAAAGGGTGAAGGAGAGGGAGAAAAGTCATTGTACACTTTTGGTCGTTTGGGGGTTTTGTTTTTAAAATACACCTAGATTTGTTATCTAGCTAGATAAACAAATGCTAGTGAGCTATACCCAGTCACCCCTCAGTCTATCCATAATTAGTTTTTATAACTACAAAAGGACTTAACTTGACAGTGAGTATGAATTACTTCCCTGACTATCCCATACTGAGAAACTTTGTACACTGACCTATTCACTGCACAATGCTAAAAATAGAGTCAGCTGCTCTTAATCCAAAACACATCTATGTAACAATATGGATTCCTTTGGTGGCCACAATACCACCTCTAAGTTCTTACATACATCTATAAAGGCTGTGTAGCCTAGCAGATAAATGCTCCGGTACATGAAGCTGTCTCTTAGTCTAAGACATTTCAGGAAGGTCTGTGCGCTAAAGTTCCCTTACTCTAGCAACAGCCGTTAAATACTCAATGCTATCCCTAAGAGGTATACTTATTTCCTCAAATGAAAGTTGATCATTTTATCTGACAATCCTAGCTTCTTCCGACTTCTCCACTCAAGAGCTGGGCAGACACGATGAGTAGGAACAGGGTCAAAGTACAGGCATGTAACTTCTTCCAGACACACAGTGAATTGTAAGGGCAGGGCCCGGTCACTTTGGAGAAAATATGTAAGCCAAGGGCCAGATTCACAGATGCAGAAAGTCCAGCATGACTCCATTTATGCCGGCTGACAATCTGAACACAGGTCTTCCGGGCACTTCTGACTATATTCCAGTACTTGAGAAGTTGTCTTGCCCTGTTTTCCCTTTGCATTCCTTAAAGCTTTCCAAAAACAAAAAGGGATTACAGGAAAGGCGTTCACAAGTGGGAATTTCTACTGGGTGGAGAATTCATCCTGTGCTAGCTCTCCCATTTCCAGGACAGATTACAAAAATCATACATTAGGACCAATACAAATGAAAACCAACAGTTAGGCATATGAAATAACTAAGCAACAATTATTCCACAATTTCCTTTAAAGTCCAGGTGGATTCCCCCACCCTTCCAGGTTCCACTACCTCAGAACATGACGACCTGTGATTGGGAGGAGAGGGGGAGAGGAGCGTTTTTGACAATCTGAAGAGAATAGTTTATCAGAGGAGGACTTTGTTTTTCATGTCTCTTGCCAGTTAACAGATGACAGTTGTCACTTGCACATTTACTGTCTCTTCTCAGAAGGATGTGAGAGTTTTGATAAGCCTCTTTTCACTTGTGTAAGAAGAGCATGAGTTCAGTGCACACAGAGAAAGGGTCAGCTAGAAAAAGTGAACAAGTCTTTCTCCAAGACTCCAGAACAGCTGGACTCTCAGACTAGCAACAGTTCGTATCTTCAGTTCTCCTGAATAACTCCCCAGTGAGAACTGGGAAAGATAACTTCACATTCTCATATGAAGGTTTCAGTTCTATTCCAACTCAGAGACACAAAGCTGAAGAAATGGGAAGGGCAAAGCTTGGAATCCCCTACCACAGAAGAACTTAAAAGGCTAGATGAATAATTAATTTGAGGAGACCACCTGAGATAAGCCACTTATTAAAATTAGGTGGGAGTGATCTAATAAGATAAATAGACTGGTGTGATACAGAAGCCCCTTGATCCCCTATTCTTTGCAAACAACTCTCATCTCAGACCTGACAAACTCACTACACCAAAACATGTCTTGCACAGTATTTATCCATAAAGGGTAATAGATAAGATATCCACAGAAAACTCATAATTATCAAGACTCAATCACTGTGAGATGTCTGTACAGGTAATATTTAAGAAATAATGTTGCTATGTTGAAAGTACTGTATGCTTTATGGATTCTGAATAAAAGTTAGTCACTAAGGAAGACTATGTCTTGGTGATGGCTGGTTCAAGCAGGAGGGAGTTGTCACTATTCCTGGTTAGCCAGTGATGTAATGAAAGGCTCAGTTGTCTAGCTTTGCTCCATTCCAAAAGTATCAATGGAAAACCATGAGAGACAGTGTGGGTGTTTTCATGCAAGTTTGATTCCTGATTCCAGGAAAGCCAGCTAGCTGTGCAACAGACTGAACTTTGGGGAGAAACCTACGTTATTAGATAGGAAAAGTAACTCTCAGTAATTGAGGCTGAACCAGCTTGTTATCTCTAATCAGGGAGGGTGAGGTGTTCCTCTAGCAGCTGAACTGGAGGTGTGAATAGCGAGAGAAGAGAAACTGCTTTTGTAGTTAGCTAGCCATTCAAAATCTCTATTCAGTCCCAAATTGATTGTGTCAAATTTGCAAATGAATTGCAGCTCTGCAGTCTCTCTTTGCAGTCTGGACTTGAAGGTTTTTTGCTGCAAAATGCTGACCTTTAAATCTTTTATGGTGTGTCCGGTGAGGTTAAAGTGTTCTCCTACAGGTTTTTGAATATTGCCATTCCTGATATCTGATTTGTGTCCATTTATCCTTTTTCGTAGGGACTGTCCAGTTTGGCCGATGTACATAGCAGAGGGACATTGCTGGCACATAATGGCGTATATTACATTGGTAGATGTGCAGGTGAATGAACCGGTGATGGTGTGGCTGATCTGGTTTGGTCCTGTGATGGTGTTGCTGGTGTAGATGTGTGGGCAGAGTTGGCATTGAGGTTTGTTGTATGGATTGGTTCCTGAGTTAGAATTATTATGGTGCGGTGTGCTGTTGCTGGTGAGAATATGCTTGAGGTTGGCAGGTTGTCTGTAGGCCAGGACTGGCCTGCTTCCCAAGGCCTGTGAAAGTGAGGGATTGTTGTCCAGGATGGGTTGTAGATCACTGATGATGCATTGGAAAGGCTTTAACTGAGGACTGTAGGTGATGGCCAGTGGTGGTCTGATGTTTTCTTTCTTGGGCTTGTCTTGCAGCAGCAGGCTTCTGGGTACACGTCTGGCTCTGTTGATCTGTGTCCTTATTTCCTTGTGTGGGTATTGTAGTTTTGAGAAAGCTTGGTGGAGATCTTAGTTAGCCTTTAAGGCGCCACAGGACTCTTTGTCACTTCTGCAATTCTAGACTAACACAGCTACCCCTCTGATTCTCAGCAATTGTAGACCATAGTTCACATTTTATGCTTTTGTTTTGTACGTAATCATGTTTCCTTCACTCTCTCATTTCTATTTGAATCTATTCCTTCTCAAATAAATATTTTATTTTATTACAAGTGCTGTGCTTTATAAAGAAGCAGTGTTTTATGGTAAAAACTAGTGAAGTGTGGTACATTGCTCCTTTGGGGGTAGAGGATCTGGGATTTCTGTGAGTAGCCAGTGTCATGGGCTGGACATCACAGGGGAATGCTTCAAAGGATGTCAAGGACTGGGGTGCATCTATTTTTAACTTGCAAGGTGAAGGCAGAGCTGGCATAACCCATAGGAAGGCACCTGAGTAGCTACAAGTCTACAAGTGTTAGGAAGCAAAAACCCAGCCATCACTGGCTCCTCTTGCTAGAGGCAAGGGGTAACATGACGACTTTCAGTCCAGGGTACCTAAGAAAACCTCAGTTGAGTCAAAGCAAACTCATACACCCAGCAGATACAATAGCCTATTGTCTTGATAAAGCCATGTTGAAGTCCTTCCATCAGAGGATATCGGATTTCCTTCTGGGCCTTGGATTCCGAGCACTGAGTACCAGAAGCTGGAACAGAGTTGTAATCAACCCAAATGAAAACTGGAGAAGTTGAACGTTTTCTCAGCCTAGCTGCATAAAGAACAAAAGATCCCCACTACCCAAGGCATATGAAGTACTTCCAAATTAAAAGAATCAGAGAGGTAGCCGTGTTAGTCTGGAATTGCAGAAGTGACAAAGAGTCCTGTAGCACCTTAAAAACTAACTAAAGTATTAGAGCATAAGCTTTCGTGGGCTACTACCCACTTCGTCGGATGCATGCAGTGGAAGTATCCAGGGGCAGGTATAAATAAGAGGCTTCTTATTTGAAAGGCCGTTTATTTATTCCTGCCCTTGGATACTTCCACTGCATGCATCCGACGAAGTGGGTATTAGCCCACGAAAGCTTAAGCTCTAATACTTTAATTAGTTTTTAAGGTGCTACAGGACTCTGTCACTTGCAAATTAAAAAAAATTCTTTCCCTTCAGCCTATTAGATTATTTTATCTACAATATGAAAAGCAAGCAATAACAACAAAAGCTGTCCAGCAAAGATTAAGTTCCCAAAATATAATTTTCACACAGAGATTTTTGTTGGACTTCGCAGGGAGGCCTGTGATAAGAAAAGCAGTTACACAGAAATGCTTTGCTTCTGTTGGTTGCCATCCTCCTGATACACAAAAAGGGGAGACTACACATTGATCGGTCTGCAGCCACATCACAAAGAGAGGTTCATTTAATCAGACATATTTAGGGCCCTACCAAATTCCCAGACATGAAAAATGTGTCACAAACTGTGAAATTGGATCTCCCCTGTGAAATCTGGCATGCAGCCAGGGGTTACTACCCTGTGCAGGGGCTCCAGCTTCTGGAATGGGGACAGATCAGACTTCCACTACCCCTGCAGGGTCAGCCACACCTCCGGGATCTCCCCCAGCTCCAGGAACCTTGGCTCCAGCTGTCAGCCCCGAGTCTACCAGGAAAACCAAACATATATCGTAACCCATCCCCCTCATACCGTGCAACCCTCACTTCTGTACTGTTGCTGGCAGCGTCGCCGGCTTTAAAGCTGGGCACGCGGCCAGCAATCTTCCTTGCCATAGGCGGGCAGAAGAAAGGGTGGCAATCCCATGAGCCTCCCGCCACAAACACACCCTGACTACCTTTTGGGTTGGGATCCCCAAGCTTCCAACACCATGAAATTTCAGACGTAAACGTCTGAAAACAACTTTTTAAACCATGGCCGTGAAATGGACCAAAATGGACTGTGGATTTGGTAGGACCCAATCAAGTTTAACAAGAGAAAGCTTTGTTTGTCTGGCCTTCCCACACATCTCCAAATTCAGCGTGTGTATACATAGTTTACAAACCTATGAAGGAGAAAAGTTAAAGAAGATATAATCAGGGACTGTACACACACACTGTAATTTTTACATTAAGGTATCTTTACTTACAATCCTTTACAAACTCGCTTTTCTACTTGTGAAATTCACTAGACTAAACCAAATACATTAGACAGATCTGAAAACTGAAAATTCCACTCTACACTCCTCCCATGTTCCCTAGCTCCCTAACTCCCACCCCCCCCTCAATAAAAATTGTTTCTTTTTTTAAAAAAATAGCAGCAGCAGAGCTAAGACTAAAGTAGCAGTAGGCAGGAGTGGCACAGAAAAGAACAGGAAAGGCTGAGCATTTCTGGTTTCATATCTGCCCAAACATCCCTTCTTATCATCATCAACAGGGTAACAAAACAAAATGTAATTGTTTTCTTAAAGGTTTTTTCTTATTTTAGTCAATTTTAAAAAGATTCTAGTTGACAGCATCCATTTAAGTGCTGAGAAAACACCCACTCCACCACTAAAGTTCTCTGACTTTATGGT
Source organism: Dermatemys mawii (assembly GCA_007922305.1). Lineage (NCBI taxonomy): Eukaryota > Metazoa > Chordata > Testudines > Dermatemydidae > Dermatemys > Dermatemys mawii. The sequence continues at coordinate 11,712,486 of ML677375.1, read as the reverse complement.
GCTTATTTCTAAGGAATAATCAAGCAGACTTGATTTTCAGGCCTTCATTATTGCTATAATAGCAAATGAAAGGCTCAAATGCATTCTCCTTCTTTGGCAGGTCTCTTTAAAAAATGATATCCCGCCAACACCACAAATATTGCAAAATCACCACACCATTCTCCAATCTACTTGTTCCCTCTGAAGATCACTTAAAAATACTGTGCCTTCATTTTCTTTTTGAAAAGTAAGAACTATCCACTCCCTTTCATGTACCTTCAACAGTATTTGTGAAAGGATTAACAATCTTGTGGTCAGTGCAAAAGACTAGTAGTAAGGAGGTGCATTTTTTTATTCATCTCTCTGCCACAGGTTTCCAATGTGACCCTGGATATTAGAAAGTCAAGGTGGGTGAGGTAGTATCTTTTATTGGTTCAATAAAACCAATAAATATTATCTCACTCACCATGTCCCTCTAATATCCTGGGACCAACATGGCTACAACACCACTGCATGAGATCTCAAATACGTCACTTACGGCTAGACTGTGGCAAAGAATATGTTGTGAAGACTTCCTCTGCAGGGGGAAGTATGGTGGCTGTATAGTTCTCAACTCCTTTGTAGAGTGCTGTGTCCCTGCAAAGACTCCCATTATTCACAACCCATGTACAGCTGAGGAAGGGGGCATGACATGTTTCTTCGTTGTTCATATAGGGCAATGAACAATATTATTTGCTTTAGTTTCCCTATCTGTAAAATGGGGATAATCACAGGGGTGGCATAAAGGACTAATTCATAAGTCACTTTGGAGATTCTCACATGGAAGATGACCAAATTGTTGCTCCTGTATACAAACCAGAAACTATTTTAAGAGTCAGCACCTCTAGGAGTTCAGAAGGACTATTCTCTTACTTAAAACACTACTCAAGTACAAAGTACACCATTATTCCCACATCACCACCACCCCATACTTTCAATTGGAGAGACTGGCACTGGCCGTTGTAGGCAGGATAGCAAACAAGATGGGACTGACAATGTAATATAGCCGTTCCATGATCCTACTTAAAGTGAAGCCAGATATGGAATGTCTATAGAGGTGGTGTTCTCAACTTAGTTAAAACTGGAAGTGTCAAAAATAGCTATCGTGTCATAAACATGCCTGATCTTGCTTTAGACTGTGCCAGCATTCAAGGCACTATACAACACTCTATACTCCTCTCTCTACATACATTGCTACACCAATTTTCTCACAGGGGGAGGAATCAGTATTTTCCCTATTTTGATTGGGGGAGGTTGAGGGGCGAGAGAGAAAAGAGATTTAAAAATGAAATATATAATTCCTAGGTTTTCCCATTCCTGATTTTCCATGTCCTCATTAATCCACTGACATCACACTGCACAATGTACCAATGTTCTTAACTGGTGCCACTTGTGCATATAATACACTAAAAAACCAAAAACCCACAGACCAAATGTACATGTAGTTGATTTGAGCCTAATTTATGCATTTACAACATACGCCTTTTCTTAATTCCCTTAGGAATCCAAAAACTAAGTCCCGTAGAGTTTTACGGCCATGTTCTGCAGATTCCTTAGTACAGAGGAAAAAATATAATTAGGAAACCTCTTAGACAAGAAAACAGTGAAATATCCAGCAATAAACCATTTAGCCAAACACTAACTTTATATTTAACTGCCACATTAAAATTCAAAATGGTCTTGACAAACTGGAAGAGTTGGGAGAAACCCACCATTTGGCCAGCAAGTCAGTCCCATGAGTGGCTGTGGCAGAGTCCACCCTCAGTTACAAAGGGATGCTGAAAGCCTCTATTATACCCTCTTTGGCTTGAACAGTCTTAGAATTTCAGTCCTTGGGAATGTTTAAAGCAGAGCAATTGCCATTGCTTTTCTGCTTTTTTCTCCTCACTGGGTGACTAATGCTAGGAAGGATGATGATTCTGTGGCTTTCCAAAGGTAACCCTGTGCCAACATGAGGCTTTCCCTTGGCTATAAAAGCGGCAAAAATCCCTTTCACTTGAATATGGCAGGGGAGAGGAACAGGACAGGCATTTCTTACCCCTGGTTTTTTTACTGAGGGGTCTACTATTTTTGAGTCTGCCTGCCCCCTTAGGGAAGCTACAGCAGCACCTCATTGGAAAAAATAACTACTGTACCCCAGAATCAGAATTTGTAGCCAAATTAATCAGACATTGCTCAAAACTGGGCTGTAGGCAAAGAAGAGAAATTTTGAAGGGAAAAGGCAAGATTTCCCTGTCCTACGGGAAGGTCTGCTACCTCCTTTGCTAGTCTGGAGGGAGAGAGAACCATCTGGCTTTTCACTGGAAGGAAATCAGCCTTTTCCTAGTGTTAACAAGTCTCCTCCTACAAAGCTGCCAGAGTGACTGAAGGCCTACTGTTAGAATCTGTGGGACTACATCAAAAAAATATTTAAGACGACTAACCACAACACTCAGAACAAATTCATGGAAGAGCATTGTACAGCTGGTCCATAAATCAATAATAAGTGAAGTCAACAACTCAGATTGCATCATGCTCTATTAACTGAACACTTCCTTAAGCTCAACGCTAAACAAGTGTATTACTGTGCTACTCATTACAAAAATTCTACATGACTGCAGTAGTGCTGGGGCATGGTTAAGTTTGTGATTATTGTTTCACCACAAATGGTTTGCTTGGGAATGCAATCTTAACATTACATTTTTATTTAAAAAAACACTACTGTATAAAGTTAACTAATAGCACAGATTTACTGGCAACCTAGATTTCATTAAGGTAAAGTTTTAGATAACAGATAGAGTGGTAAGTAAACAGCTACATGTTTTAACAACTAGCACCTTTAGGAACTCCCTTAGGGCAGAGAGAAGGAAAATAAAGAAAGGGCCATGACTACGATTTACGGGAGAGTCAGACAGCATTAGTAAAAGACAATAGCAACTGGCCTTCTTCAAAACTCAAAATAAAAAGACCACCTGTTGTTTTACTGCTCCAGGGACAAACTCCAATTATATGCTGCTTTTTGTTATTGTTGCAATTTGGTGTGTGAGATGACAAACTTGGAGGAATGAGCAGTTCTTGGATTTGCCTTCAGTTTACACAGAATTCTTTGGAATGAAGGAAGATCTGAAAACCAAATGAGTTGTTGCGAAGTAAAATAAATGGATGTTAGGCAAATAGCACCTCCATCGGGCAGACTGGCTGGTCTAGTCTGAGTAACAGATAGATAAGTGAAACTCCACAGTACATATCAGATCCGCAGAAACAGAAATTTAAATATACATCTTTACATCTATGGCAAAGATAGCAGAAGTTTTCTGTTACACTGAAAAGCAAGTTACAAGAGCACATGGAGCAGGGGTGGGAAAATTGTGGCTCGCGGGCCATTTTTATCCGGCCCATGAGCGCACGGTGCCGGTGGTCCCGTGCTCCCCAGCCAGGGCGACAGGCCAAGCACGGGGCACCGCAAGGCCCCGTGCTCCCGGGCCGGCCGAGAGCGGGGAGCTGCGCAGCGTGCTCTGAGACGGGGGGCAGGCCGAGCGGGGCTCCCCGCGGGCCCCCTGGGCACAGTGCCGCAGGATCCCGCACCCCCGGGTGGAGCTGGGCTCGCCGCGGGGCCCTCTGGGCACAGTGCCGCAAGCTGCGGGACCCCAGATCCCCGGGCTGGGGCACCGGGTGGAGCGGGGCCCCCTGGGCTCAGCGCTGCGAGCTGTGGGGTCCTGCACCTGGCGGCGTGCAGCTCACGGCTCAAAGCAGGGCCCTGCACTGAGGCGCCAGGCGGAGCGCCATGAGCCGTGGGACCCTGCGCCCCTGGGCCAGGGTGCCAGGCAGATCGTCGCAAGCTGTGGGGCCCCACGCTGGCTGGAGCGCCAAGCTGATCAAAGTAAGCAAGAGGGGTGGGGTGGCGTGAGTGGGTGGTGGTGGTTAGGGTCGGGGGTCTAGGGTGGGGTCAGTTAAGGAACAAAGAGCAGCGGGGCTTAGATAAGAGGTGGGTCGGGCGTGGTGGTGGTTAGATTTGGGGGTCGGGGGAGGGAGCAGTCAGGGAGCAAGGGGGTTTAGACAGGGGTTGATGTCCGAGGGGAGGTTAGGCTGGTGGGGTCTCAGAAGGGAGCAGTCAGGGAAGAAAGAGCAGGGGGACCTAGATAGGGGTTAAGTTCCTGGGGGGGCAATTAGAGTGGAGGGGTCTCCAGAGGGGGTGATCAAGGGACAAGGGTGGGGGTTGGATGGGTCGAGTTTCTGAGGGGGGCAGTCGGGGGCGGAAAGTGGGTGGGGGTCAGATGGGGCGCGGCCATGTTGTTTGGGGAGGCACAGCCTTCCCTACCCTGCCCTCCGCACAATTTTGAGCCCCCATGTGGCCTTCGGGACAAAAAGTTTGCCCACCCCTGACTTGGAGTATTATCATATGCAATTATCTAAGGAGTCACAGAATGTTAAGAGGTAAGAAAAGCATATGAGTAAGAAATCAAGCTCCCATAGGAATAAATCCACAAGCAAACCTAGACTAGATCCAACAAGCCTGCGCATATATACAGGTTTAAACTTATTTTACGTTTCCTACAGCACTTTTCTTTCCCTCACCCCAAACTGCTCTTCTTCACTGATATGATTGCCTCTCCAGGATTTTGCTAAACAGACTGCATGCAATAAACCCAGAGTGACCAGAGAGCAAGTGTAAAAAATCGGGATGGGGGTGGGGGAGAATAGGTACCTATATATGAAAAAGCCCCCAAAATCTGGTAACCCTAAATATACCCCACAAGCCTTTTTTTGTTTTTAAAAACCTATTCAAAACAAACTTACAAAAGCCATTGATACACAATTTAAAAATCTTGCATGTTAAAAAATATCATTAAAATAAAAAGTCGTGGCCCACAAATTCAAGACATCAAAGTAGTATAGTTTTCTGTCCAAAGAAATCTGAGTTTATGGTGGTATAATTTAAAGCTTGACTACAAGTTTCCCTTGCCGTCATGAAGAAGTACTGCAGTAATTTAAATTGCTCTGTGTTTTCACATTTAATAAAAGTAGATAAAAATATATCCTTGGAGGTCAAATAAGCACTTCCATTTTCAGACCAAATCTTCCCGTGAATAAAAGGGCCTATGGAAGCACAGTTGGGCATTATATAAAAATCCAGGAGCATTATCCATAAAATGGTTCCTCCCACAGGAAAAATTAGCAAACACAAACCTGACATGGGAAGACTTCACACAGATGGAGAACAATGCATGTAAGAAATGGTCAGATTTTTGTCCAGGTTTTAAAAATGAGTATTTCACTTGTTCCCTAGGTTACATACTAAAAATATTGGGCTCTAACTGTAACACATGAGATTGCTTTTGCTGAACTGCAGATACACAATTACAAAAATAAATCTTGTTAGTTATCTTCATAAGAGTTCTGACAGTTGAAACAAATTCCATCCATAAACGGGATGTGCCTATGTTCTAAAAGAAATAAACAAAAAATAATAATACTAATAATTAGTAAAGTTCAAGGCTGCAAAGTCAAGCTTTCAAGTTAGGAAATGCCAGAAGTAAGGTTGCTCATGCAACCTTAATTCTGTCCCCTTCTGCATATGCCTGAAGACAGTCCAGTTACAGGCACGCACAGTACTCCTCCCAAACTTGTCAGACCCCTGCCTCATTTTAGTGCTGGACTTGGTGCCAGACTGACAACCCTGAATAAAGTAGCTCTGTGGGTAAGTAGGCAAGCTTCCCCACACTTACATGTGAGTGCACCTCAATCCTTACGGGGAGGGGTGACCTGCTCTATTAATAAAAGAGTAGTTCAGTGTCCTTGTCATTTCTATCTTTAATTTCTTCTGATAAGAACACCAAAGTTGCCAGTTGTGGTGGAGCCTGTCCACCACGAACTGAACTGAACACAAACATTTCACATAGCCCATCAAATGACAATTTTAGAGTGACTACTAAGCAAATGTGGATTTGTGCAGGTGACATACCCGCAAAAGATTACGAACACCAAGGCCAATCAGTGTTTTGGTGGCACTGCATAGGATAGATCTACAATACTGCAATCTCCTTTTATATTCTTTGGTAACTATCTCTGACCTTTTGTGCTTACCACTTATTATCATTTAAAATTATCTTCCTGTAATTAATAAAGGTTTTACATTTTACCTAAAAAGTGTGTTCCAGTTGAAGTGCTTGGGAAATCTCAGTTCAGTTTACAAAGGCTGGTGTGTCCCCACTCCACATTGAAAAAGGGGTGGACTGAGTAATGAACTTATACTGGGTCAGGCGTCTAATCAGGGAAGGCAATATATTGGGGGGGGTGCAAAGGTTGAGGATTGGAAGATTTGCAGGTACCTTTCTCTGTGTGATTCGTGAGTAGCTCAGGGAGCATTTATCTAGCAATTTAGCAATTATGAAAGTGTGGGGCTCCATGTGCTGTTGTGCTAAGTTGTAACAGCACCTGGAAGGGTTTGCTGCTTGTCTCTCTAGCAAAGCACTGAGAGAGACAGCCCAAACTGGAGAGTTAAGTGGTCAGTGGTACACCAGTTTCAGGTTGTAGCCCCGGGGAATCCCGTCACAGTCTGTTTTGGAGTAAAACAAATTACTAATGCCAGAGTACAAATGAAACATTTTCTCCAATGTTTCTCCTTCAGTTTACTACAAAAAATACCATCTCCAGCTTCATTTTATGATTAAAATTCAAAATGATCTGGACCAACTGAAAAAATGGTCTGAAGTAAATAGGATGAATAAGGACAAATGCAAACTACTCCACTTAGGATGGAACAATCAGTTACACACATACAAAATGGGAAATGTCGGCAGAGGAAGGAGTACTGTGGAAAGGGTTCTGGGGATCATAGTGGAACCCATGCTAAATATGAGTCAACAGTGTAACACAGGTGCAAAAAAAGCAATCATCATTCTGGGATGTACTAGCAGGAGTATTGTAAGCGAGATCTGAGAAGTAATTCTTCCGCTCTACTCCGCGCTGATTAGGCCTCAGCTGGAGTATTGTGTCTGGTTCTAGACACCACATTTCAGGAAAGATGTGGACAAATTGGAGAAAGTCCAGAAAAGAGCAACAAAAATGATTAAAGGTCTAGAAAACATGACCTATGAGGGAAAATTGAAAAAAATTGGTTTGTTTAGTCTGGAGAAGAGAAGACAGAGAGGATATAACAACAGTTTTCAAGTACATAAAAGGTTGTTACAAGGAGGAGGGAGAAAAATTGTTCCTCTTAACCTCTGAGAATAGGACAAGAAGCAATGGGCTTAAACTGCAGCAAACGAGGTTTAGGTTGGACATTAGGAAAAACTTCCGAACTGTCAGAGTGATTAAGCACTGGAATAAATTGCCTAGAAAGGTTATGGAATCTCCATCATTGGGGATTTTTAAAAGCAGGTTGGGCAAACACCTGACAGGGATGGTCTAGATAATCCTTAGTCCTGCCTTGAATGCAGGGGACTAGACTAGATGAGCTCTCGAGGTCCCTTCCAGTTCTATGAATCTGGTTCCTGGTACTGCTCAGAGAAAAGAGGTGTGAATTTAACATTAATGTTGAAGTTACTACAGTGCCAGGCTAGGCAAACTTAAGCAAATTAATTATCTTTGTAAAGATTATGATAGAAAAATGAATAGTTAATGAAAAACCATATGATACAAAGGAAATAAAAACACTGCCAACACCCAAAATAAGCAAAAGTTTTATAATATCTCCCACTTCAGTTGCTAGCACGCAACAAAATTCTGCAAGCCTAAAATTAACAAGTTTTCATTTACAGTGGAAGGGGTTGAGGATGCAAACAACAAACTAACCTATCACTTCCCTCAAGTAAATAAAGTAAAATTTTAGTCTACACTAAAACTCGAGGTTTCAAACAGATGCTGTAAAACTTCACACTCCCACAACGGTAGAAAAGCTATGCCATCACCAGACGTACCTCTTGTCTAACAACAGATGATTACTATTTACACTCATATCTTACCATGGTAGAGCCTCAGTTCTCAAGGACGGAGGCAGGGTAAACATAGTTGAAGATTCTCAAGATACCTATTATCTATTCACATTGTCCTTCAGAGTTTCAGATTAAATTCTGCAAAACTGAACTAAAAGGAAACAGTCCTGACGGATGAAAAACAAAAAGGAAACTGCAAAAATGGAGTTGCAAATATACTGGAGCTCCCCAAGCAAGGAGGACCATTACAATCCTCACCTGCTACTAGTTGTGAAGAGGACAAAATTATTTGTGTAACAATTACAAAGTATAGTACACCCTCACCTTAACGCCCTTCATAATAACGAACCTTCCCCAGATCCCACCTTGAGCCCCAAAGCTTAGGCTGGAGGAGTTGTCAGCAACCCCCTCACCGGCGGTGCTCTTTTATTACAACAAAACCTTGGCTATAATGAACAAATGGCTTGGATCCCAACACATCTGTTATAGCAACAAGGCTGTACGGTACAACTAGATAGGCATTGGTCAATACAGTTCTGCAAAACTGCCGTGAACACACAAGCAAAATGTCATTACTTTATGATTGCCGTCAATCATCTTGAAAGATAATAGATCTCATGCCTGAGCTGAGCTGAGTTTTGTTATGAAGAATCAGACTCAGTAAGAAAGTCCAGGTCATGAATATGATGGAGCCTTCTCTATGAGAGCAGTGAAGGGCAATAAGTCATAGAAGTATCCATTTTGATCTATTCTGGATCAATACTACCAAAACCACCAAAGTAAATAAATTTCTGCTCCACTAAACAGAGAAGATTTAAGGGTGACCATTCACAATAGCAAGGTTCTTTATGAGTTGTTTACAGTGAATAATTATTAAATCAATTGTATGAAGCATAATATGCCATGCAAGTGGGAAATGCTAAGCACAGGAAATCAGATCAAGTTACTGCACTTGTTTTCACCACAAAGTAGGCCATAAATATAAGTAAACGCTTGTGTTTCAGTGTTTAAATTACCTTTTGTAAAGTATTGCGATCATAACAATTTATAACTGTAAAATAATTAAACCAATACAAACATTAGTTGAATTTGATCAGATTCACATTTTACTGTCAGAATTTCACTATCAATGCATATTTTAAGGAACAGAACGGAAAAGCAAAACTCACTGTCATACTAGTGTCTGTGTGTGGCCATATTTTATGCTTACTGAAATTGTCTTTTTCCTGACCCTTCAAATTAGAAATGAATTTTTTTAAAAAAAAAACAAAAAAGAACAACAACAACTCTCTATCACTAGTAGCAATTTCATTATTAAAAACAGTAAAAAACAGCTTTACTTTTTGCCACTGAAGCTATCTGTTTTTGCATTTATTTCTCTAAAGTGGCAGCAGGAGCTGAAATTAGACTGTTTGCTATCACTTTTATTTAGGCCTTGTCTACACAGGAAATTTTCAGTTATGCAGGCATAACACCCCTGCGTGGACACACTTGTTCTGTTAAAAGAGTGGCACTTTTCAATTTAGCTTTATGATGCTTAGGAATAAGTTTAAGATCAACCAAAAATGCAATATTACACAGAAATCAGCGTGTCTGTACAGGGCAGGATTATACTGAAATATTTTTTGCAAATAGACAAGGCCTTTGTCAATTTAACTTTCAAGTTCTCATGCACAAGAACACTGTTCGGAATCATAGCACCCTGCAGCAAATGCTTAAGACACTCAACTCAAATTTTTAAAAACTTTGTGATAGTAGATAAAATATTCTCAGGCAAGTAACATTTAAGATAACTATAACTAAAAAGTTAGATAAAATAGTTCATTTTAGTTTCTTTATGTTTTACATTGTTATTGTCTTCCTGTTCATGTGGGCCTTATAACCAGCTATGTAGAAAATGTGGTTTTAAAGCACAAAAACTGTCAGAGGAACTCAAAAGCAGTGTACTAAGCTATTTTTAACATAAAAAAAAAAAACTAACTAAAGTTATATTCCTTTACATAGAAGAGGCTTCACTGAATTAAAAATCTGTAAAAATATGCCTATTCATATTAGGTTTTGCAACATGTTATTTACAAAATCTAAGTTTTGAGCCTGAAGTCTAGGTCAGTGGTTCGCAACCTTTTTTCATAAAATAATTTAATGGAGCTGCAGACCCCTTTGGAAATCTACTGTCTGTATATATAGCTGAATTCTGTTCATTTTTTGATCTAATCCTTTCATGGACTCGCTCAATATGGTCCGAAGACCCCAAAGGACCACAGGCTGAGAAAACACTGGTCTAGTTGACGGTGCTCCTCTAGTCATTTAAAGGTGATGCTAATTCTTTCTATCAGGCTGCTCTAGAGAATCGGATAAATGAGAGAATCCACCTCTTTAACATGAAAGATATCTGGGACATGTAAAGCCATCCATACATGTTAACTAGCAAAGCCCCCTATGTTGCGAATATTTATGCCCATGATTAACTTAATGCAGACTTCAATGAGAGTACTCACACATGTTACGTTAAACACATGCTTAAGCATTTGCAGGATCAGAACTCAGCGTGTATGCCACTGTTACAGAAAAACTTCCTTCAACACAGCTATATGTATTTGCTCTCTTCTGACTGCTGAAGCAATATGTCTTATCTAGGCCCTCTATATCACATCTTCATACTTCAGTTTCTTCTTCTGTCGCCTCTAGACCACTGTGCAACTTTGCCATCCTCAAGTCAATTCAAAATTTTTCTGCCAAAGTCTTCACACTTCATCACTTCACTCATATCATACACTAATTTGTCCGTCCACTAGATTCCCCCCTCCCTATAGCATCAAATATGTGCTCATTATCTTGACCTTAAGGGTGGTTCATAGTTGAACCCACCTCTACTTGTCAGAGCCACTATCTTACATAACCAACTCTGCCAGTCTTTACTACATTAGTCAACTTCTCCTACAAGCTGTGTACTTCCATGACACTCCCATACCTGGCAAAAATTCCCCCTACAAATTTGAAAAGTGGCTAATTTAGCCTCCACCAAATCTCTCCTGAAGACTCAATTTTAACCAAAATGTCTGCAGAACAGTGCCTGTAGAAACATTACAAGCTGATGACAGGTAGGCAAGTGGCAAGCTAATCGAGGGCCATGTCTATACACACAGCACCCTAGCTGTACCAATACAGCTGCGCCACTGCAGTGTCTTGTGAAGACATTCTATGCCGACAGGAGCTCTCCCATTGGCATAATAAAACTACCCCAGTGAGCAGCAGAAGCTGTGTCGATAGAAGAAATTATCCCACCAACATAGCGCTGTATACACAAGTGCTTATGTCATTGTAACTTATGTCACTCAGCGGTGTGTTTTTTTCACACATCTGAGCGACATAAGTTATATCAACATAGGCTGGAGTGTAGAAATAGCCTGGCCCTGCGTGGAAACATTCCTCCATTAGCACTTTTGTCCTTGCACCTGTTTGTCTCATTTACCATATTGAGTTGTCACTGTCTCAATGGTAGCTCTAAAGGGCAGGACCTGTGTTTTTACCACATATTTCTACAGTGCCTAACCTTTATCTGCTATTGTAACATAAGACCATAAGAACAGCAATAGTGGATCAGGCCAAAGGTCCATCTAGCCCAGTATCCTGTCTTCCGACAGCAGCGAACACCAGGTGCCCAGTGATCCAGCCCCTGTCATGCATTCCCAGCTTCTGGAAAAACAGAGGCTAGGGACATCATCCCTGTCCATCCTGGCTAATAGCCATTGATGGACCTGAATTTATCTTTTTTTTAACCCTGGTATAACACTTGGCCTTCACAACATCCTCTGTCAAGGAGTTCTACATGTTGACTGCGCATTGTGTGAAAAAAATACTTCCTTTTGTTTGTTTTAAACCAGCTGCCTATTAATTTCACTTGGTGACCCCTAGTTCTTGTGTTATGAGGAGTAAATAACACTTCCTTATTTACTTTCTCCACACCAGTCATGATTTTATAGACCTCTATAATATCCCCCTTAGTCATCTCTTTCCCAAGCTGGAAAGTCCCAATTTTATTAATCTCTCCTCATAAGGCAGCCATTCCATACTCCTAAGAATTTTTGTTCTCCTTTTCTAACCCTTCTCCAATTCCAACACACCTTTTACGAGAAAGGGCAACCATACCTGCACTCAGTATTCAAGATGTGTGTACACCATGGATTTACACAGAGGCAATATAATATTTTCTGTCTTATCTATTCCTTTCTTAATGATTCCCAACATTCTGTTCGCTTTTTTGACTGCCACTGCACACTGAGTGGATGTTTTCTGAGAACTATCCAAAGCGATGCCAAGATCTCTTTCTTGAGCGGTAACAGCCAATCTCGACCCCATCATTTTATATGTATACTTAGGATTGTTTTCCAAAGTGCATTACTTTGCATTTATCAACACCAAATACACAATTTAAAAACGAGATTTTAAAACTTTCTACACAAAGTAACTAAGAAAAACCGTATTACCAGTTATGATGAAGACCCCTATGAGCTTTAGTATCACAAAACAAGCTTGAAGTTAAAATAAGTGTCAGAAGTCTCACTGGAAACAGTCGTACTGCTTACAACTGGCGGTGGCGTCAGCTACTAGTTGCATTTCTGACTGGACAGAGACACGGGATAAACAGCCTCCAACTAAAGTACGCTCTCCCTGTCAAGACTTGGGGTCCCAGGACAACCTTTACAGCCCTGGCACTTGATCTCAAAAGCCCCTGAGCACCTGACACTCGTCCCCTCTGGGAAGTGCCAGGGCGCTCAGCAGCTTTCAGGACCGAGCCTGGGATGGGGCAGTGCGGGGAAAGCCAACCTGTCCCCCTCCAGATGTCCAGGCCCCCGAGCAGGGGCTGACGGCTTCCCACGTCCCCGTCCCCCCGCGAGAGGCGCCCGGCGCGCGGGAGGGAACCGCACAGATCCAGCGCCTCCCCGGGGCCAAGCTTTGGGCTCGGGCCACGTGTGACACGACAGGCGCAGCCAGCTGGGCCCCAGCAGCCGCGGGCTGGGTGGCCACAGGCCGGGGAGCCGCGATGGCCGCGCGGTGCCAAGGCCGGAGCAGCGGCGGGCCTGGCGCCCGACTCACGCGCCAATGGCGCCCCTCCCCCCCCCCGGGAGGCCCTTTATTTACGGGGGGCCGGCGGCGCCCCCCCCCCCCCCGGGGCAGGCCCGGCTCCGCGCGGCCGCCTGGCGCCTCAGCGCGCGCGCGCGCCTGGCCGCTTAGGCCGCGCTCGCCGCCCCCTCCCCAGCAGGCCCCCGGCCCAGCTCACCTGCATCCAGCGCACCGGGCTCGCGAGGGCGGCGGGGCAGGGCGGCGGCGCGGAGGGCAGCAAATACATGCAGGCAGCGGCCCGCCGGGGCGGGGCGGGGCGGGGTGGAGCGGAGCGGGGGCCGGGGCGCGGGGGATCGGCGGGCGAGGGGGGGGCCGCAGGCGCCTGCTGCCGGATAAATATTGGGATTATTCCGGGGGGGAGGCGGGCGGGAGCGACGGGGCGGGGCGGGGCTCCCGGCCCTGTCTCCGCCTCCCTCCTCGCTCCGCACGGCGCCGCTGGGCCGCGGCCTGGCCTCCGAGAGCCCGCGCGGCGCCCTGGGCAAGTTGGGCTTGCGGGGGGTGGCGGAGAGAGAGAAAGTGTGTGTGTGTGTGTGCGCGCGCGCTGTGGGAGGGGATACTACACTGTGTATGTGAGTGTGTGTATTTCGGGGGAGGGAATACCACATCCTGTGTGTGTGTGCTGGGGGAGGGGATACCACATCCTCTGTGTGTGTGTGTGTGTGTGTGTTTGCGCGCGCGCTCCTGGGAGGGGACACCACACTGTGTGTGTGCGTGTGTGTACTTGGGGGAAGGGATACCACAGTCTCTGTGTGTGCGTGACTGCCAGAGACAGACTCTCCCTGGGAGCTCCTTGCTCTTGCAGTTGCTGTGGTCAGTTATGTCTGTGCAAAGCCCTTCCTGGGAAAAACAAAACCCACTGCAAGTCAGCACAGCAGTATTTTACATTCAGTTTACACCAGTGATAATGGCAACACATGGCTCATAGCAGTGGCAAATCAGGCCTTGTGTGACAGCAATCTTAACCATGTTTCTGTTCTGGGCCTCCATTTTTCCATCTCTAAAATGGGGACAATGAGAGACACCCTAGTTTTGGATTTTAGTCAATTACGTATATATTTTATAAAATGTCAGAATCTGCCCGCGCCCTGCAGTTGCAAGGTCAGTTGTGGAGTTTACAATCATATTTTCCTTTTTTCTGAAGTGACTTTTTTCTCCCTCAGCACTATCTGAACGGCCTACACAAATGACTGATTCTACAGGCCAAAGCGTGAAACAAAGGGAAGTATTGTCCAAATGTACGGATTCAACAGAAATAGAGAGGAAATTGCTATTCTTTATAATTATCTTGGATGGTTTTTGTAACTATAGCAGTTCAAAATTTTCAGATAGAAGTGTGATATTTAAATTGTGCCCTTTTAATACTGTAAAGCACTTTGAATAATTACAGCCTCTAAAAGTAGAACTACCATTGTTATTAAGAGGATTTAAGGCAAGTTATTAATGGTGAGGAGTGTCTCTTTCTCCCCCCACTCCCCAGTGGTGGTATATACAGAGCATTGTTATAATGGCACCAAGAGGAGACCAAATAATTAATGTTTTAAAAACACAACTTTGATGTTCTTCACCCCCTTGTTAGGTCAGACCATGAGTCTGTTGACCTCAAAGCACATATTGTTTTCTAGGTTTTTGACCGAGGGGATGGCAAAAAGCATCTGACCCTGGGTGTAAAGAGACTCCTATTTAATCCTGCTCTTTTGAAAAACTATATACACAAGGCCAATTTGTTTAGTTGGAATATGGACCAACCTGTTCTTCAGGTGCTGACAGTTTCCCAAGTTTCCAAAAACTGGTGAGGTATAGACAGCAGCACAGGGAAGGCAGGAGAGTTTGTTGCAGAAGAGTTACTGGGGAATGGATGGAGGTGATTGAGGGAGATTTTAAGAGTCTAGGAAGGAAGGGTAAGAGGGAGGTAGGGTTGTCAAGACAATGAGAGGGCAGAAGTGTTGGCAGAGACCTCTGGTATATGGAATGGTTATTCATCAACATCTGCTGAGATTATTTAGATTTATTGGGGACAAGACTGAATGCATAGAGTCAATAGCAGATGGGTCTATAACGGATTGGAGAGGACAGTTTCGAGGGAGAATGGAAGGAGACAAACCACCTTATTTAAAGAGAATACACTAAAATATATATTTTTTGCAGGCTGGATAACACCCCTTTTCTCTGCCAGTACACATCTTCAAATGCTGGTGAAATCCCATCTACATTTTCACTTGCTGGCTTCATTGGCAGGGATTCATTTAATAAACATGGTGGTTTTTCTCTATTTAAAAAAAGGCCAAAAGTTCTGTTAAGTATACTGTGCTCATATCTACAGACCCAAATATTCATGAGCTAATCTGGGAATTTGGAAGTGTGACTGCTAAGAAAATAAAGACTGCAAAAATCATGAGATGACATCAGAATCTTAAAAGTACTACATTTTATTAACTAGTATGTATGTGAAAACTACAAATCCCAAGGTTATGAAGTATTCTGAAAAGGTAAATAAAACGAGGAATTCTTGTAGCACCTTAAAGACTAACCAGTTTATTTCAGCATAAACTTTCGTGGACTATAGCCCATGAAAGCTTATGCTGAAATAAACTGGTTAATCTCTAAGGTGCTACAAGAATTCCTCGTTTTATTTACGGATACAGACTAACAAGGTTGCTATTAAATCTTAAATTTGAAAAGTGTGTTCTACTGACCTACATTAAACATTTTCAAGCAAATTGCTTATTCAGAATGATTTTGGGGTAATCGTTAGACTGAATATGTCAAAATAAGGTTTGCCAAGGAGCTCTCAGTGCATACTTAACTATGGACTCACTAGCATGGTTTTGTTGTTATAGGCAGGATGCAAAGGAATATTATAAGTTAATGTTGCCCAACACTTTCTATTACAAGCAGCTGAAAACAGGTTATAGCTATGGCACACTAACTATTCCAGCTGAAATTTTCCATGCGTGATCTCTACCTCAAGTTGATTTAGAAAAGACAAAATCTGAGCCAAAACAGTTCAGCCTCTGCTCAGATTGAGGTTAGTGAAAAATACATAGTTTTGACAATATTAAAATTGTTTCCAGCCATTTGTTTTCAAAGAACTCTAGCCCATCAAGGATTTGGAGCAAGAGGTTAGTCTTGGAGTAAGATAGGTGTCATGTGCTGTCTTCATGAACAGCTATGCAGATTTGGCAGTGTTAATGTACTTTTTTTAAAAAATAACAAACCCATTTGCGTACATTCAATAGAACTTTTTTACCCCTGTTTTTCAATTGTCTGAGTGTTCCATCTGCACTGAGCATGCTCCTAAATCCTACAGAGCTTCCTCATCCAAGTACCCTGTAGCCCAGGGTTAGGCAACCTATGGCACACATGCCAAAGGTGGCTTGCGAGCTGAGTTTCGGTGGGACTCACGCTGCCCAGGTCTTGGCCACCAGTGTCGGGGGCTCTGCATTTTAATTTAATTATAAATGAAACTTCTTTAATATTTTAAAAACCTTATTTACTTTACATACAACACTAGTTTAGTTATATATTCTAGACTTATAGAAAGAGACCTTCTAAAAATATTAAAATGTATGACTGGCACACAGAACCTTAAATTAGAGTGAATAAATGAAGACTTGGCACACCACTTCTGAAAGGTTGCTGACCCCTGCTTTAGCCTAAGGGAAGTGCGCTAAGCTGGAAACCAGGAGACCATGTATTGTAATCTCTTTTCTTCTAGTGACTTGTGTTCGAGGCTTAAATTCTCATAGAGTATTTCTTGGAACCTCCCTTGCCCCTCCCCCCAATATGCTATAAAAATAGCAACTCCATAGGGGTTGGATTTATTTACTGGAGCTCTGCTCTGGAAAGGTCTGGCTGAATTTAAGCCCTGCTTGTGTTAATAATTCTGTACATTTCTCAGGCCTTATTACAGACTGGCCTCATGACTACCTCATAAGGTAGAGGGAAGTGATATTTAACCCACTTCTTAAAGAAAAGAACTCTGAGAATCAGAGTTGAGAACAGTTGCACGAAGGCACTTCTGGCAGAGCTGTCTCCAAGAGATCCGAAGTCTTATAAGACAGTCAGCTGTCTTATTTGCTTAGCGAGACTGCCTCATAGAATAAAGGTGGCAAATCTATGTTTTAGCTATGCTGTGTACCAGAAGAGGATACTCCTGCCTATTCTCTTTCAAAAAGCTGTTTGACATAGAGATGAGAGAGCATAGAAATTAGCAAATGAGCCACTAGAAAATACTCCCTTCCCAGAGCCAGGAATAGAATCCAGGATTCCTGATGGCCAACATTTCATTGTAATCTGGAAAATAGTCACTTAAGCACAGATCCAAAGGTATTTGGGCTCTCTTACTTCCACTGAAATCTGTGAAAATTAAGATCCTAAATACCTTTGAGGATCTCAGTTGTAACCCACTTACACAGTATGGGTCATGTTCCCTTCTAGTGATTGGTCCACCGAGGTTAATGGACTACTGCTGTTACTACCAGTTACTGCTTCAGCTCAAATAGTGGATGTCTGTACTACAGATATGAAGATTTCAGGGTCAAATTCAGTTGAAAACCCATGCAAGGAGGATATCACAGTTGCAGGTGATGGAATTTTTGTTTTTTTCCAGATCTCTCTTTAAAATGTCATCACTGGAAATTCTATTTTAAAGAAATATTAAAATATTTAAGATTGTAAAGTTTAGTACTAAGAAAACAAAAAATGCCAGCATTAAAGTTAGAATTGCAATCTAAATTGAATATATCTTATGGTACAGTCTTTCATTACATAAGCAGATATTTGTAATTTAAATTAAAATAGGTTTTCTATACAAAATAAATTCATACTCTTACGGTCCAATATCTCAGGACTAGAAACAGGTTGCAGTATCCTGGCTGAAAGCATGGATTCTCACCCTTTTCAGTGATAAAAGTTTCTGCTTCTAGTCTTATCAAGATGCATGTTAGTAGATCAATCACTGGTCCAGAACTGACCAGTGTAATTCTTGGGGGAGGAGAGGGTTTGTTTATGGATTATTTTTTAAGGCGTTGTTTGAGGCTGCTTTTAGATTTGGAAGGTAATTAGTAGTTCCAGGGGAGATGGCTCAATGGGCACAGAGGGCAGGTCAAAATTTTATCACTTGGTTCTGCAGTTTATCACACTGTCTCTCCCCACCACCTACTGTGATGTGTGTGACTGGAGTAGACACTAGTGTTAAAAAACAAATCATATGCTCTGCAGCTGTATTTTACATCTGTGAATTTTTTGCTTGTCATCAATTCCTGTGTTTTCTCAATGAGCAAGTTATTATTTTCCCCACACGTCTTAATCCTTGCTTAAGATAAGGAACAAATAATTGGATTGGATGGATATATTCCAATTTTCTTACTGCCTCTCAACATACATGAATCAATGTGCTAAATTAGTCTCATTTAAGATGAAGTTCAGTTCCAGTTCAGAGGTTTGTTATTATAGCTCATCTTTAATTCCAAAGTACGGCAGCAAGCAATGGACAAGAAAATAAACGAACCTTTAGGACAAACAAGCTTCACTACCTATCATATCATATCTTCACAGGTCACATAGTTCTTGCAATGGCAGGATTTCAGCTTTCCCTTTGCCTCTTGCACCATATCACAGAACATAGATGGCACTCATCGGGATTTAAAATGTTTTGATCTCTACTGGAGGTCACAGAATGCAAAGCCACTGAAGAAGCAAAGGGACTACTGGCCCTGTTAGACCAGGCAACATCAAGTGTGGTGGGGAAAAAAATTTAAATTGGTGACAATATCAGTCAAAAGAGATGCAGACTCCACCATTAAGTTACCTTCATCATCTTGCTGCTCACATGAAAACCTGTGAGACCTTACTTACTCTAATCCTGCAGTTTATAGCAAATGCATGAACTGCTGCACCAGCATGGAGCCCTTGTCCTCAACAGAAATCCATTCATGTGCAGAAGCCTGCCTGTGCTCTATCACTTGAAGGATTCAATTCCTAAAATGAGGAATCTAGTGGTAAACACAGCCAGCACCACTTGAAATAAATCTGGGTGCAGCTGCCATGATTTTATAGACTTCTATATATCCCTTCATAGTCATTTCTTTTCTAAGATTAACAGTCCCAGTCTTTTTAATCTCTCTTCATATGGAAGTTGTTTCATACCCCTGATCATTTTTATTGCCCTTCTCCATACCTTTCCCAGTGCTAGTATATCTTTTTGAGATGGGGCTACTAGAACTGAATTAAATGAAGTGTTCACAGAATTAGACCCCTCGGTATTAGAGACTGAAGTGTTAGTTACCTAAGGGAGTTATAATTATGGGAAAGCTGACAAGTAGGACCTCTACTCCCCCTATTCTAAGTTTCTGGTGGGGAAAAAAAATCCACACTCTTTTTATTGCCAACATAGCCTTTCAAATATAAAAAGATCACTATGCTGGAGTTTTTCCTTTAAAATAAAAACATCACAAGCTATAAATGAGTTTTTTGAGAGGGCAGGGAGAAAGAGTCAAGGCCTTCATACTGTGGCTCTTATCACCACCGTCATAGTTGCATGACATTAAGAACTCCTACACTGAGATCTTCATAGTCAGAGCCAGAATTTACAGCAGCTCAACTGGGGGATGGATAGGGAGGAGCAAAATCTTCATTCCAGTCTCATCAGTTTGCTGGGCTCTCTCCTTCAGCAATTCTTCCAGTAGTACCACATAGAGAAATTGACAGTAGCTCTTGCTTCCTGAAGCACTGTTATTTCTCTCTATTGCTTCATGAGAAGATGAAATCTTTTGTGTCTGAGGGATTAGGGAAAGGGAGAAATACTTCAGTAAACACCTCTGGGTGTTGAATGCTTCATGGAAACATACTACCCTTGTGTAACTAGGAGTATATGGATGGGAAGCCCTAAACTATGAACAACTAAAATCAAAGGCAAATGTGGTTGCACAGATGTAGCTAAAGGTAAAATTTGGTGCTGCTACACAAGAAGGAAAGAACCTATTTTAGCTTTCACAGGGTAGGTAATCTGGAGAGCTAGCAGTGATTTATCTTTTTATTTATAAACTGAGCAAATTTGCTATGGGAATTAGAGACACGATAAATGTAAAACCTCACAATACCATTTTTACAGAGTCATTTCTCAGAGCAGAGTTGCTTTTTAAAGTTGCTGCCCAATATGAAAAGGAAAGTTACAAACTGTTTGCTGTGAGCAGGGCCAATCTTTATCAGAGAAGGCTGATTAAAGTTTCCGAGCCATGTTAAATGAAAGGAGAATGGTGAGGAAACACTTGCATCGTTAGTTTACTTCACTAGCAACATGTGGAGAAGTTCTGTGATCACTGTTTGGGTAGATGCCAATACAGTATTGTAAGGAATATTTAGGTATTTAGATTCCTAACTTTCATAGAAGCATTCCTCTTCTTAATCCCATTTCTCTCCTATTCTCTTCCTATTTTCTTCCTCTTTACAACTTTCATTATTTGTTCTGGGTTTTCAAATGAGTCCTGCCTTAATATTAACTTTTGAATAGTGCTTTGTTTGCACATCATTAATTTGAGTTTGGGGCCACAGCTCCATACCCAAAATGTTCTGTAGAAGTCACATTCCTCCTGTAGCGTGCAACTTCTGGAATGCAGCAATCAGCATTTTAAAAAGTGCCAACTATACCGTACTGTTTTATACCAACTATCCCATTTTAAGCACAGAAAGAAGATGGTTTGCTGAGACTAACACTGCTGAAATTAAAGCTTTAGTTAATATATAGCATGTGAAAATTCTCCTGTTCCACAGCCATTGTATAGTTTGAGGTGCAATTATCCACAGTTCCTTAATTTTCACATGCTTTCTTATTCATTATAGCGTAACATCATCACAAAATACTTTTTTGTGTTATGTTTGCTCCCTGGGTTTCCTTTTGGTTCCAGTGAAAACTAGATTACTTCTGTAATTATAAAATCTCTTGTGCTATTAAAAAATTACCTAAAAAGGTCAGCTATATCTTTTTATCAATTCTTGCAATGGTTATGGAGTTTAATCCTCAGTATGAGGTTTCTGGGGGGAAGTAGGGAGAGGTTGCATTCTAAACAGAATTTGATTTGTGAGGAACATCGCTTATTAAACCCCTGGTTCTACAGTGCTTAACTTTACTACTGTAATACCATTGAAATCAATGGGACTACTTGTGGTAGTAAAGCTAAGCATGTAAATGTCTGCCATATCCAGGCCTAGGTCTAGTGGTTAAAACATAGGACTGTGATTCAGGCAATCTGATTTCCATACTGAGCTCTGCCACAGACTGAGGGCCTTGGGCAACTCGCACACAGCCAACTGTCTGTGATGTTCACTAATTGTGTACCCCTCAGCTTCTGGGTGCCCAATGGGAGACACTTAGAGCCTAACTTGTAGACGTACAGTGAATTCATAACTCCAGCTGGCATCAGTAGGGTCCTTGCCACCTCTGAAAAGTCAGGCAGAAGATATCTCAACTTGGTTACCCCAGAACTGAAGAACACACAATTTGTGAACACATCCTGCAAGTTTTAGCCTTGACTGTTCTCCCCCTCAGTGTCCCCATCTGTAAAATGTGGGTAATTGTACATCCTTTTGTCCCAGGGGACTTGTGAGGCTTAATTAAAGTTTGTAATGTTCTTTGAGACCTTGGATAGGATATTTTTCAAGCTGTGAGTGTCCCAATATAACATGCAATGTGTGTGGCAAATATTCAAATTGAGGGACAAACAAAAGTTATTAGTGTTGGAAAGTTAAAATTCCTTCCTGTGGTGTAGATAATCTTTTCTGTAATCTCAGTTCCATGATTCTTTATTTTCAGCAATTCAAGTCAGGGGATGCCATATTGGTGTTGAACTTGCATGTCTCTCAAAATGAGATACTGTTGAGAGTTATGGCAAAAAGATACTATATAAGTGCAAAGACTTGTTGCTTTATTGAAATGTCTTAAATAGTGAATGTAATCCTTCTCAACAACTGACAGGACACAGAAAGAAATGAAAAAGAGTATGTTTCAAAATAAGTTACAGATAGTATGGAAAAATTGATAACATCTTTTGTAAGACTCAAAAATAACTCATTCTTCATGGAATGTATGAACCTTAACAGTAAAGAATTAAAGCAAACATCATTTTTTTCAAAATATTTTTGTCAGTTTGACATAATGTATAAAAAACCTCCATAAATGTTTAACTCATTTTTAAAAATAGATCTGGATGTTCCTATCAGTTGGTTGTTTTTTAAATTTATTTAAAAGGAGCTATTCACAGCTGTAATATAACTTTCTTAAAACATCCATATATGTCAGAGTTGGATATTTACTCAGTGATAGGCAACTGAATTCTACACAAAGCAAAATAAACACAAAGAACGAATACAAAAAAAAAAGAAACAGTTTCTTTTTCATTTTCTGTAGTTTTTACTATCTCAAAGGGCAGATAACATTGTACTTAAATGAGGAGCTAACTGTGTTCCTATGAATAATAGACTACTAATCTCTACTTCAGTACTGGGAAAATAATGAGGGAAATCATTAGAGACAGAGTTATACATGCTGAGATGCGTCAAGCATAAGAGGGACAAACCAGAAAAGTGCTTATAAGAGTAAATCACACAGCTAACTTTTTAGAATTCTTTGGAAGTACCATGATTTGTACATATGATTTTTTAAGCTTTCAGAAATCTTTTGATGAAGAAGCTACTCCGGAACATTGATTGCCACAGTGTGAGTGTAAGAACTGTCATGGAGTAAGAACTGTAGCCGATCAAAGAATTGGACGAAATGTTATAGAAAGAGCATCTTTCTATTTTTTGCCAAAATTTTGAAAAATTTCAACCAGCTCTAATAATATCTGATGACTTGAGAGGAATGGGGTAGTGTAATGGTTTTCAAACTACTGGGTCGCGATGGTTCTAGTCAGCACAACGACTGGGCCATTAAAACTTCATCAGTGGTGCTGCCCATCTAAGGCAGGCTCCCTGTTCTCCCAGAAGCGGCCAGCAGCAGGTCTGGCTCCCAGGCATGGGAGGTGGGGGAAACACAGGGCTTGGCGTGCTGCCTACACCCTGAGAACCAGCTCCGTACTCCCAGCAGCCAGTTCCCAGCCAGTGGGAGCTGGAGCGGGGCGGTGCCTGTGGGCGAGAACCGCACAGAGCTGCTTATGTGCGTCCATCTAGGAGCCAGACCTGCTGCTGGCCGCTTCTGGGGCACAGTGCGGTGCGCAGTGCCAGAACAGGTAGACAGGCCTGCAAACGGGCTACTAACAGGGAGTTTTGAGAGGGTGTTCTCCGGGTGAAGGAGGAGCAAATACAGGACCCTTGGGGTAAGTGGCTGTCTGTAGTGTGTGTGTGTGTTTGTTTGGGGGTACTTGCTGTGTGCTGAGCTTGTGTTTGTCTTTCTGTTTGTTTGTGTGTTTGTTTGAAGGACCGCATGCTGTGGCTGGCAGTTGGAAGCTGTGACATCTAGAAGCCGCAGTTCATTGGCCGATCCTTAAGCCTCTGATCAGTGGTTGAGCCTTAATCAGGGGGCGGGGCTAATCAGGAAGGCCAGGGCTATATAAAGCAGTGAGCAAGCGACCAGGGAGCTTACAAACAGGGGTTGCTAAAAGGGAGTTTCAAGAGGGAGTTTAGAAGGGGAGTGTGAAAGGGGTGAGGTATAATTGTCAGTCTGTAAATGCTTTAACTTGAACTATAATCCAAACTTCTTGATTTAAACAAAACCTTGTTGTTAGCCTAGGTAGCTGTAAAAGATAATGCAGGCAGAAGCCCAGCAGCAGAGTGGGGGCTATCCAGTTTATTGCACGCAATGTAGCATGTATGATTACCTGCCCTCTGGGCAGGTGGCGTATATGTGCATTTGGTGCAAGGAGCTCCTGGCCCTCAGAGACCGTGCACAGGCTTTGGAGGCCAGGGTGGCGGAACTGGAGGAGCTAAGGGAGGCACAGAAGTATACTGATGAGGCTTTCAGGGACACTGTAGGCTTGTCCCACCTCCAGTTAGACAGCACCTGTGCTGTTGAGGAGGATGAAAGACTCAGGGAAGGAGAGCAGTCAACAGGAGCAGCGGGAAACCTTCCCATAGCTGTGACCCTCATTCCAGGTGATGTTGGGGTATCCTCTTGCACTGTGGTTACCTCTCCGTGGGAGGGAATTCCAGTCATTAGGAAAAGGCAGCTGTTAGTAATGGGAGATTCGATCATTAGAAACATAGCTGGGTTTGTGATGACCGGGAGAACCGTATGTTGACTTGCCTGCCTGGTGCAAAGATTGCAGATCTCTCGAGGCATCTAGATAGACTTATGAGTACTGCTGGGAAGGAGCCGCTGGTCGTGGTACGTGTAGGTACCAATGACATAGGGAAGGGCAGGAGAGAGGTCTTGGAGGCCAAATTTAGGCTGCTAAGAAACAGATTGAAATCCAGGACCTCTATGGTAGCATTCTCAGAAATGCTTCCAGTTCCATGCGCAGGGCCAGCTAGGCAGGCAGAACTTCCAGGTCTCAATGCATGGATGAGACAATGGTGTAGAGAAGAGGGGTTCAGATTTATTAGGAACTGGGGAAACGTTTGGGATGGGGGGAGCCTATACAAGAAGGATGGGCTCCAACTAAACCAAATTGGAACCGGACTGCTGGCATTTAACATTAAAAAGGTTGCATAGCAGTTTTTAAACTAAGAGATGGGGGAAAGCCGATTGCTGCAGAGAAGCATGTGGATCAGACTGAGACTTCTCTTACAGGAGGGTCTACTGATAGAGATTCTCTAGGTTTTAGTCAGGAGAAGAGGATGGTAAAGAATAAAGGAGAGGCCAGATCAGATGACAAACTTCCACACAAAGAATCTGACACATCAGAAAAAGGCAGACAAATAAACAGTGACCAGTTTTTAAAGTGCTTGTACACAAATGCTAGAAGTCTAAATAATAAGATGGGTGAACTAGAGTGCCTCGTGTTAAAGGAGGATATTGACATAATAGGCATCACAGAAACATGGTGGAGTGAGGACAATCAATGGGACACAATCATTCTGGGATATAAAATATATTGGAAGGACAGAACAGGTCGTGGGGGTGGGGGAGTGGCACTATATGTGACAGAAAATGTAGAATCAGATGAATTAAAAATCTTAAATGAATCCACATGTTCCATAGAATCTCTATGGATGCTACTCCATGCTCTGGTAAGAATATAACAATAGGGATCTATTATTGACCACCTGATCAGGACAGTGATAGTGACGATGAAATGCTAAGGGAGATTAGAGAAGCCGTCAAAATAATAATAATGGGGAATTTTAATTATCCCCTTATTGACTGGGGATAAATGTACAGGTCAGCTCAGGACGAAATGCAGAGACAAAATTCTTCGATACTTTAAATGACTGCTTCTTGGAGCAGCTGGTACAGGAACCCACAAGGGGAGAGGCAACTCTTGATTTAGTCCTGAGTGGAGCACAAGAACTGGTCCAAGAGGTAACTATAACAGAACCGCTTGGAAATAGTGATCGTAATATAATAACATTTAACATTCCTGTGGTGGGAACAACACCTCAGCAGCCCAACACTGGCATTTAATTTCAGAAAGGGGAACTATGCAAAAATGAGAGGGTTAAATGGAAATTAATAGGTAAAGTGACTAAAGTGAAATCCCTGCAAGCTGTATGGACACATTTCAAAGACACCGTAATAGAGGCCCAACTTAAATGTATACTCTAAATTAAAAAACAAAGTCAAAGAACTAAAAAAGAGCCACCGTGGCTTATAAACCATGTAAAAGAAGCAGTGAGAGATAAAAAGGCATCTTTTAAAAAGTGGAAGTCAAATCCTATTGAGGTAACTAGAGAGGAGCACAGACACTACCAAATTAAGTGTAAAAATGTAATAAGCCAAAATGGAGTTTGAAGAACAGCTAGCCAGAAACTCAAAAGGTAATAATAAAATGTTTTTTAAATATGTCAGAAGCAGGAAGCCTGCTAAATTACCAGTGGGGCCCCTGGATGATAGAGATACAAAAGGAGCACTTAAAGATGATAAAGTCATTGCGGAGAAACTAAATGAATTCTTTGCTTCGGTCTTCACAGCTGAGGACGTTAGGGAGATTCCCAAACCTGAGCTGTCTTTTGTAGGTGACAAATCTGAGGAATTGTCACAGATTGAAGTGTCACTAGAGGAGGTTTTGGAACTAATCGATAAACTTAACTGTAACAAGTCACCGGGACCAGATGGCATTCACCCAAGAGTTCTGAAAGAACTCAAATGTGAAATTGCGGAACTATTAACTAGGGTTTGTGACCTGTCCTTTAAATCGGCTTCTGTACCCAATGACTGGAAGATAGCTAATGTAACGTCAATATTTAAAAAGGGCTCTAGAGGTGATCCCGGCAATTACAGACCGGTAAGTCTAACGTCCGTACTGGGCAAATTAGTTGAAACAATAGTTAAGAATAAAATTGTCAGGCACATAGAAGAATATAAATTGTTGGGCAAAAGTCAACATGGTTTCTGTAAAGGAAAATCATGTCTTACTAATCTATTAGAGTTCTTTGAAGGGGTCAACAAACATGTGGACATGGGGGATCTAATGGACATAGTGTACTTAGATTTCCAGAAAGCCTTTGACAAGGTCCCTCACCAAAGGCTCTTATGTAAATTAAGTTGCCATGGGATAAGAGGAAAGATCCTTTCCTGGATTGAGAACTGGTTAAAAGACAGGGAACAAAGGGTAGGAATAAATGGTAAATTTTCAGAATGGACAGGGTAAATAGTGGTATTCCCCAAGGGTCAGTCCTAGGACCAATCCTATTCAACTTATTCATCAATGATTTGAAGGAAGGGGTAAACAGTGAGGTGGCAAAGTTTGTAGATGATACTAAACTGCTCACAATAGTTAAGACCCAAGCAGACTGTGAAGAACTTCAAAAAGATCTCACGAAACTAAATGATTGGGCAACAAAATGGCAAATGAAATTTAATGTGGATAAATGTAAAGTAATGCACTTTGGAAAAAATAACCCCAACTCTACATACAATATGATCGGGGCAAATTTAGCTACAACTAATCAGGAAAAAGATCTTGGAGTCATCGTGGATAGTTCTCTGAAGATGTCCATGCAGTGTGCAGCAGCAGTCAAAAAAGCAAACAGGATGTTAGGAATCATTAAAAAAGGGATAGAGAATAAGACAGAGAATATCTTATTGCCCTTATACAAATCCATGGTGTGCCCACATCTTGAATACTGTGCACAAATGTGGTCTCCTCATCTCAAAAAGGATATACTGGCATTAGAAAAGGTTCAGAGAAGGGCAACTAAAATGATTAGGGGTTTGGAACGGGTCCCGTATGAGGAGAGATTAAAGAGGCTAGGACTTTTTTGCTTGGAAAAGAGGAGACTAAGTGGAGATATGATAGAGGTATATAAAATTATGAGTGGTGTGGAGAAAGTGAATAAGGAAAAGTTATTTACTTGTTCCCATAATAGAAGTACTAGGTGCCACCCAATGAAATTAGTGGGCAGCAGGTTTAAAACAAATAAAAGGAAGTTCTTCTTCACACAGCGCACAGTCAGCCTGTGGAACTCCCTGCCTGAGGAGGTTGTGAAGGCTAGGACTATAACAGGATTTCAAAGAGAACTGGATAAATTCATGGAGGTTAAGTCCATTAATGGCTATTAGCCAGGCTGGGTAAGGAATGGTGTCCCTAGCCTCTGTTTGTCAGAGCGGGGTGGTGGATGGCAGGAGAGTGATCACTTGATCCTTACCTGTTAGGTTCACTCACTCCCGGGCACCTGGCATTGGCCACTGTCGGTAGACAGGATACTGGGCTAGATGGACCTTTGGTCTGACTCAGTACAGCCTTTCTTATGTTCTTAAAGCTTGCCTTAGCACCTCTGCTGTGCCACTGACCGGGAGTTGCCTGAGGTAACGCTGTGCCCCAATCCCCTGTCCCAACCCTAAGTCCCCGCAAACCCAGAGCCCATTTCTGCATCCCAAACCCTCATCCCCAGCTCCACCCCAGAGCCTGCACCCCCAGCCCAGGGTCCTGCCCCTCTCCCACACCCCAATGCCCTGCCCCAGCTCTGAGCCCCCCCAAACCTGGAGCCCCCTCCTGCATCATAAATCCCTCATCCTCAGACCCACCCTGCAGCCCTCACCCCCACATCCCAATCCTCAGCCCCTCCCATATCCCAAACCCCTCATTCCCAGCTACATTGAGTCGTAGGAATCAACAATTTTCTTCAACTGGGTCGCCAGAAAAAAAGTTTGTAAACCACTGAGGTTGAGGATGCAGCACATATATACGTGCCTGATTCTCAGTATTGAAAGAATAGTAGGATACAGTACCTCAGTACAAGATGTTGTGTAATATGTTTATGCTGCTCAAGTCCATCCAACATGCTGTTGTTAAAACTATCTTCCTTACCTGTTGCTCTGATTGTACCACTCTCCATCTGATTATTTAAATCTCAGTGTCTTGATGATAAATTCCTCATGGTGTTTAAATAAGAAACACACACAATAGGACCAGTACTAATCAATCACATCTTATTTTTTACTGACAATTCAGGAGGGATGATCTGCAAAACAGTGGGAAGTTAGCAAGCTATAGCTTGAAGACTTCCATTAGATAGCCTGTCATACAGCAATGGAACCTTAGTTACAAAAGCAAATTGTGGCTATAGACTTAATCTGAAAAACCCTTTTAGGTGATGAAAAAAATCCCAAGTTATAATCAGTGGGGTTCTTCCTGAGTGACTTTGCAATGTTAATGTTGTCATTTCCCTCGTGTCTTTCTATTAGACCAGAGTTTCCCAGACTGTGTTCCGCGGAACACTGGTGTTCCACACGACGTGAATAGATGTTCCGTGAAAGAATCATAATTTTTAAAAGGTCTTTAATTTTTTTTTAATTTTAAATTTGTGTAACCCCCAAGGAGATTACATGGACTCCTGGGTCTCTGTCTGCTGGCAGACTCAGAGTCTGCCCAGCAACCAAGAGGGAGTGAGAAGCCCACCCAGGGAGTGGAGGAAAGGGGAGAAGCCATTTAGAGTCAGTGGAGAGCCAGGCAGGAAAAGGGCAGGACTAGCTGTGTTGGGAGCTGGTGAGTCCTAGGCCTGCATTCAGGGTTCCCCCTGAGAACAGGCCTCTAGGGACCTCCCAGCAGATCCCTCAGGGGGTTTTTCCTTCCCCACTGGTGGTTCCCCATTTGTAGAGTTTGCTGGGAAACTTCCACAGCTGGCCTGAGTTCGCCTTCCAACTCCCTAAGTGACACCAGTCACCACATGATCAGCTCTGCTCTGTCCCCTAGTCCAGAGAAGCAGTCTGCTGACTGTGTGTCTGGACATGGGGCTGGGAGGCTACACTTCGGATGTTAGTGTCGTAGTGTAACCTACACCGTGAGCCCTGCATCCCTTTGTAGTGAGGGGAAATCCTGGGACCAGTGCAGCCTGATTCCTGCCTGAGAGCAGCCCCTCTGCAGAGACTGAGGAGTCCAGTCATCTTTGAACCTGAGGATCATTCATGGAGACTGTGAGTGCCCCATCTTTTAGTCAGGTAATTTGTTTTGGAGACCACCTTCTCCCTGAACTGTGTCCTCAAGCCAGGGAGTGAGAATTTGGGGATTTTATAACCTGCTGCATACTACAGCCATGGAGGAACTTACCACTGTCTCCCACTTGTGAGTCCTTGGGGCTGTAGTGAACCTAGTCAGCCACACTGCTACACTACTGCAGAGAAGAATTTTGTTGTTATAGGTCACCAAGGGCCCCAGCACAGTACGCGTACCAACAGGACACTAATTTTACATTTGATACATCAAGTCACAGGTATTTTCAGGGCACCGGTGACCCTAAAAATAGTGTTTTACCCTCTTTATGTTGTATTTATCTCCTATTTAATATAATTATTGTGTTGAATACACTGTATGTGTTGGTGTTATTTCTTGGAAGTCTCCAACTATCTGGTCAGTAAGTGGAGATTACCTTGTAGTTAGAATTTTCCTCCCAAGCTGCCTTGGTGACCCTGCTAGGAAGGAGAGATGGGGGTGGAGGCACTGCCAAATAATTTCCTAGGAAAAAAGAAAGAAGATACACCCTGTTGAGTGGGTGGTGGGATCCAAAAGAACCCAGACCTGACCATCAAAACCTTTAAGCGGATTGGCATTAAAGGAAGTAACCAGGTGGAGAGGAGGCACCTGACACGAGGATTCAACTTTCCAGCATTATCCCTAATATTAAGCGAATTTGTGATACAAAAATGCAGAAACACCAATCCCATTACATCCAAATTTGTATTTCTGTTTATAAAAATAGATTTTCCTAGTAAAAATCTAATTTGTTTGGTGTTTGTGTATATATAAAAACAGGGCTTTTTAAGTAGAACACTGTTTTAATTTTGACTCTTGAACTTGATTTTTATATTACTTTATGCATGCTTTGCAGTTAGAAATTGTTAGTTCAAGTTATTTGAAATTTGTAGTTTTGCTTTGTTTTATAAAATAAAATCTATTTGAGCATAAATAACACAATTTTTAAATTTGAAAATCAAATAACTACAAAATAATATTATAAGTGTTCCGTAAATATATACCAGGCTAAAAAGTGTTCTGTGGCCAAAAAAGGTTTGGGAAACACTGTTTTAGATGTAAGTTTTGTGTGGCACTCACCCTTCACAGTCAGATTAAACACTTGTGTTGTCTTTTGCTGTGTGTTTTGCTGGGTTTTCTTTGGTATGTTTGTCGGGTTTTGTTTTTGGTTTTTTTACTAAAACATCTCCAGAAGTTTAAAGTGTTCTAACAGAAAAAGTGATTATGTATACTAAGATGGGATTCTACATTTTTCTTTCACTCTCTGCAATATCAAACACGCTGAGGTTATACACAAAAAGATGACTTTCTAAGTGCTGGTCCTGCAACCTCAACCTCGGCCAGTGGTGTTGGAACATTTTTAATACTGGGGGTACTGAAAGCCACCCCCGCGCCCACGCTGGGAGCAGGGTTGTGTCTCCAAGAGGGGGGACCTGGACAGCGGTAAGGGGGCCAAGGCCACAGCTGGGTGTGAGTGTGGGTCCAGGAGTGTAGCCCCAGGCGTGGGTGGGCAGCTGGGGCCCCAGGAGCAGAGCCCCAGGTGCGGGGCCAGTGGGCCCCAGGAGTGGAGGTCTGGAAGTGAGGGTAAGGCTGGAATGGGGCCAGTGGCTGGGACCCAAGCCCCAGCTGAGGTGAGGGGTTGGATACCAGAGTGTGGGCATAGGCTGGGAGCAGGGGATAGGTGCAGGAAGCACGACCAGGTTTTATGCTCGGAGCCAGCAGTTGGGGGGCAGGGCTCGTGGGGGCGCTGCAGCACCCACTGCACCTCTGCACCACCTGGGCTCTAAAAGTCAGGCTGGGTTCTTTACTTTGCAAGCATTATCATTTGTAATAAAAGTTTTGCAGGTCAAAATATGCCATTAGTGACATCTGTTCAGTCCCACTTGCTTTAATAATTGGAACCCAGTAAAGAATTCTGTTGATGATGCACAAGAAAAAAACAGAAATCAACTCATTCTCTTTTAGCTGTGTTGGCTCTACAGAGCTAAGGAGCAAAAGATAATAACCACTGAGGCCCTGTTTCTGCAAACGTGTCAGAACATGAGTTACTTTACACAGAGCAGCAGTCTTTGCTGGATCATTGTTACTGTTTTTATCACTAAAGTCAGCAGATGTGACTGAATGTACACAAGGAATAGATCAGTTAGTAAGTGGAAGTTACTTTTACTAGTTATTTTTCGAGGAAGACCTGTACTTTAAGATGAGAAATTGTTGACAGTTTAATAGACAACCAGTTATCCTAATGTAATGAAAATACCCCCTCTTAAAAGTAAATAGAAATGAGCCCAGCTCCATTTCAAGCATCCTCAGCTAATTTTGTCATATCCCTCATTTTGCATTCAGTCGTTTATTTGTGATCTAACTGGTAAGAGGCACATGAAGGGCTCATAGTTGAAAACCAAGGTAAAAAGCATGCCATCATAATATATTTAAAGAATAATGCAAATCACAGCAAAATTAAGGATAGATAAAAACATATTCCAAAGGAATTTATTGAATGCTTAAGGCCAGTGACTCTGGTTCACATTCTGTAAATTGCTGGATGGCACAATATAAATAGAAATCTCACTGGAAAGTCTGAGAGGTACTCTTATGTTATGAGTGACTAATGATATTTAGACGAGTTTCCATTAGTGTAAAAGAAATAATTTAAAAGGTGCAAACTGAGACCATAACTCTGAGTTCCGCGCACACAGAGCTAATTGAAGGATTGGGGCTTAGTATGTTCATCATCTGTGTAACTTCCATTTTAAAATCAAACTACTGCTATTAGCCAGAGCAGGGGACAATTGATTCTACTCTACTATGAAGAATTAGGCTGTATCAGTCATACAAAATAGTCACTAGGAAAGAAATTTTAAACATAACCCTTATAATTGCCTCATTTGTGTTATACCTTTTATTGTGTTTAAGCAGCAAGGTACAGCTCAGGACCAGAACACATCTCCTTAACGTGATTATGTATATTAAAATAGTACCTAGATGTCCCAAGTAGGGACACAGCATGGTTCTGTTCTTACAAACAAGGACAGTGTCAGATTAGCTATGATGGAAAAGTGTGAAGCCTTAGATTCTCCTCGGGGTCGACTCATCCCCTCTGCTCATGGCTGGGTTTCTCTATCTAGATAGGTTTTAGAGTGGTAGCTGTGTTACTCTGTATCTGAAAAAAGAACAAGGAGTATTTGTGGCACCTTCAAGACTAACAAATTTATTTGGGCATAAGGTTTTGTGGGCTAAAACCTACTTCAGCAGATGTATAGAGTGGAACATATAGTAAGAAGATATAGATATACAGAGAACATGAAAAGAAGAGGGTTGCCACACCAACTCTAAGAGGCTAATTAATTAAGGTGAGCTGTTATCAGCAAGAGAAAAAAAACTTTTTGTAGTGATAATCAGGATGGCCCATTTCAAACAGTTGACAAGAAAGTGTGAGTAACAGTAGGGGAAATTAGCGTGGGGAAATAGATGTCAGTTTGTGTAATGATCCAGCCACTCCCAGTCTTTGTTCAAGCCTAATTTAATGGTATTCAGTTTGCAAATTAATTCCAGTTCAGCAGTTTCTTGTTGGAGTTTGTTTTTTTTGTTGAAGAATTGCCACTTTTAGTCAGTTACTGAGTGACCAGAGAGACTGAAGTGTTCTCCTATTGGTTTTTAAATGTTACGATTCCTGATGTCAGATTTGTGTCCATTTATTCTTTTGCATCGCCATCAGGAGCTCGTTCACGTGCACATCTACCAAATGTGATATATGCCATCATGTGCCAGCAGTGCCTCTCTGCCATATACGTTGGCCAAACCGGACAGTCTCTACACCCTGTGAGCCCAGGAAGCATTAGTTCCAGTTTACAGCTAGGAAACCAAAGCACAGAGAGCTTAAATAACTGGTGCAGGGTCTTGTCCACAGACAAGGATTTCAGGGCCTAACCCTTGATTTCCAGGGTCCCAGTCTAGTGCCGTAACCACAAGACCGGCTGCCCTCCTCTCCAAAGCAGACACTTGTGTAACCCTTCTGCCCATCAGAGTTGGCAGCAACAAGGGCCGGGTTCAGTATCCAGGGGTTCCATTCCAATAGCACAATACAAAAAACCGGCTCGAGCCCCCACCCAGTGACCTGGGACAACCATATACCACTCCTCTGGGCGTCTGTAAGAGACAATACTTCCCCTCTCGCAAGCACAGAGTCTGAGTGTACCAAAGCCTTTTAATAACAGGGAGAAACAATGTGGCATTATATTGGGGAAACACCACAAACAAGGTTAATAAACCAAACCATGAACCAGAAGCCCCCCTCCCAGCAACTAGGCTGTGGCCTTCCCTTTGGCTCTTGAGTTCCACAACCCCAAAAGTCACTCAATAGCCCCAAAAGTCCAACAGCCCAAGAGTCTCTGTTCTTGGTCAGTGCAGAGTTCAAAAGTCAATTGGCAGAGTCTTACCTCCAGCCTGGGTGGAATTGGAGGGTAGGGCACGGGGCACCTTACGTGGTCCGAGGCCAACTGCGCCGCCTCTCCGTGAGGTTCCGCTGCAGCTCTCACTGCAATCGGCTCTGCTCCGCTCCGCTGGCTGTCCCACGAACCGCTCTGCCCGTTGATCCGCTAGCTGCTCCGCTAGTCGACAGACAGCTGTGCCACGCCGGTCACTCTGCCCGCAGCACCAACGCCTCCGCTAGTCGACAGACAGCTCTGCCGCGCCGGTCACTCTGCCCGCAGCACCAACGCCTCCGCTAGTCGACAGACAGCTCTGCCGCGCCGGTCACTCTGCCCGCAGCACCAATGCCTCCGCTAGTCGACAGACAGCTGTGCCACGCCGGTCACTCTGCCTGCAGCACCAATGCCTCTGCTAGTCAACAGACAGCTCTGCCATGCTGGTCATTCTGCCCGCAGCACCAACGCCTCTGCTAGCCGACACACAGACTGCTCTGCTGCACCAGCCACTCTGCACTTTTCTCAGGCCCCCCTACTTAAGACAGTGCTCAGTGATTTCTGTAGTTCTTAGGTGATTTCAGCTCACAGTAGGGGAGCGTTAGTGCAGGTGCACCAGTGAGCCCAAAGCAATTTTCAGCTTAGCAGCCTGAAACCAGGCTTCTAATGAAAGCAAAAATTCAATTCTGACATTCCACAGTGGAGAGAGGCAGGGTGCAATAAGCCTAGGAGGTCCTCAGACAGAGCCCTCACCAAAAGGTATAGATGCTTGTCCACCATCTCTCTCAATCTCACAGTGTTCTGAAACGCATGGCCCTTGCCCACTGAGTGCTACCTAGATGATGGCGAGTCCCTCCATCATAACAAGGGCCAAGTACATGTCCATAGTCCTTCATTCACATAATCACAGTAACATCACTTTATCATTCCTGCCCCAATAACGTAGAAACTGGGGCTCCCTCATCAGCCGAAGTGGCCATGTGGGCTGCTGTGGGCTCAGGCTAGGTGCAGTGGGTGTGTCTATGCAAATTGATCAGCCCCAGAATTATTTTCTAAGACTCACTGCAATTCCCATAGTTCGCCACCAGATGTCAGAATATATCTCATTCCTGACACTGCTTACACTTGTGCAATCCCAATGCTTTTATCAGCCAGAAAAACAACACAATCCCAATGTTAAGCGAGGCTCAGGGGCCAAGGCTACTACCCTCTCCATGACTCTGCCATGCTGGGGCAGGCCAGCTCTTTGCAGCCAGCAGACTTGGCACTCACAACTGCATGCCCAGCCCAGCCCTGCCCTTTCACAAGCAGAAGCAAGAGACTGGGGGGGGAAAGGGGGTGGGAGGCGCACGGGTCACCAGGCACAGTGTATAGTGGGGGTGCTGCGACCCATTGAACCAAACTGTAAATTCTGGATATGGTGGAAAGCAGGGGGTGCTGCTGCACCCCTAGTTCCAGCACCTGGGGGGGGGAGTTTGGAGTTGGGGGCAGCTCCCTCCTCCCCCAGACAGCAGGGGCTCTTGGCTCCCATTGACATAGGAGGGGGACTGGAGCCAGCTCCACGTGACCCACCTGCAGGAGGCGGGAGCTGCTCCCTGCCCCAGCATCCCGCTTCCCCGCCCCCGGCGGAGGAGGATAAGTGTGACACAGGGACACTCCCCCCCCCCTCGGAACTTTCCTTCCCGGAACCTTTCTCCCCGGCTGCGCGCGGCAGCTGGGTTCGCTTTGAATGTTACACGGCCGGGTTCGACGGCATGGCGGCGCCCGGGCGGTGCTGCCTGCGGAGAAGTGAGTGGCGGCGGCGGGCCTGGCACTGAGCCCGTGGTGGGCCGATGAGCCGGGATCCCCCACCCCGCCTGTCCGTCCCGAAGCACGAACTTGCCCCGCCCGCGCCGGGGACTTGTCCTGGGCAGAGCGGGGCCGCTGCACGCCCCCCTCCCTCGAGCGCCTGTCACAGGAGTCGGGGCGCCGCGCCCCGGGGCCTCCCGACGGGCCTGCTCCCGGGGACGAAGCCGTCCCAGTCCCGGCTCACTGCGAGCCGTGAGGCCGCCCAGCTGGGGCTCCGATCGCCGGGGCCTCTGGTCCGGTTTTCGAACCGGTTCGGCGGGGCGGGCTGTAGAGGGATCCCTGGTCCCGAAACACCCCGAGGTGTCTCCTGTGGAGGCTGAAGAAGGACTCCAGGGTCTGCTCCCCGGCAGAGGGGCAGCCAGTCTTCTCCCGCCAGACGGGGCCTGTTGAGGGCAGGGAGAGGATCTCAAAGGAGCGGGCATTTTGTCTTGTTTTAAGGTGTAATTGAGACGACTTCAGCAAAACTCGCTTTTAGTAGGAATCCTAAACTAGGGAGGCTTTCTCCAGTGATGGACGGCTGACAGGCCTTGCTCCAAGATTTTGTTATTAACAGACCGGCAAGGGAAATCTGTAAAAATAGCTTCGCAAATCAAGCCAAAATATATCTTAAAGAAAAAAAACCTGCTACCTTTCTGTGCTAAATGATTAGAGAGTAACAATTTTACAAACGTAAATAATTGTTTTTATATTTTTAAACAGTTCTGGCTCAGTTTCCCAGCTATATTTCCCCCAGGATTGATCAACATGCCTCAGTAGTTCCCTGCCTTGGAAACATACAGCTATTCATTAGACCCTATGCTGCTGCAAAGTGAGTGTTTACTGTATTTCTAGCAGGCTGTGTCTGTAGTTAGGAGTAAAGCATATGGCTTTTAAAATTCAGAAGACAATAATATCTTGAATGTTGGTGTAAATGGTGCTGGAGGAGTGAAGGTGTGGAGTTACAAATATTACCTTAACTTTAGTGTTTTGACATAGCTGTGCAATGTTAATTTAGATCTTTAACACAGTTATGGAATGTGAAGTTTCAGGTGCAAAATACCTTCAGAATATTTATTCCCAAACACTTACTACCTGATTTTGACAGGAGTTGTAGTTACTTAGCACCTTTAAAAATCAGGATCTTAACTTTTAAAGATAGCAAAGAATTGCTTAGGAGTAAACTGCTCTTTTCCCTCCTATGAGAATATTCTGATTTCTGTTATGATGGTGTGACAATCCTTGAGAATCCTTCTTCTGCACTTCTTTGTGGTGATAACCAAAGTCTCATGTAAAAACAGACCAGTTCCCTTCCTTAATAAAACCAAATTTAAAATTCAATAGATTATAGAGCCCAGGAGGTGTTAAATGTTTACTTTGCAGAACCATAGCCAAACCTACTGGACTCCCCAAAATGGGATTCTTAAAAGTAAAGAAAACTTATGGAGGTTGCGGAGAGCTGCAGGGAGGAGAGTGGAGAGGGTTGATCATTTATGACCTACATTGGGTAAAAAGATGTTTTTGGTCTGCCTGGGTATCCAGTCTTAAATGCCTTCTTCTGTACTAGTTGTAATGAGTTACAGTATTTTTCCCAAATGCACAGAAGATGGGTTTGTTCAGTATGGAGCTAAATTAATTCCTTCCTACAAGAAATTAATGGAAACTGTGCATTGTCATCTTCGCCATTCACCTTGCTAGCTTCCGGATAGTCTTAAAATATGGAGGGCAGGGGGAAATAACTCCTGCAGATCTGTGAGCAGATAGGATTGCCAGGATAGTGTTCGACTTCTCTTTTTTGAGAAGAAAATCTTGGTGGTTTTGGAAGTGTTCATTTGAATTTCTAAAAGTGGAACTCGCCGTTTATGTAATACCTGAAACAACAACTTCAGCGTTGGAATTCCAGTTTGCATTTTGCCATTAAATGCAAATTAAGTGGTAACATGAATGAAATGCAACTTGTTCACTAATGCTGGCAGATCAGTGGTGAAGCCTCCACAGTTCTCAAAATTAACCTTCGAGCCAAAGCTGAGATGTTTTGTTCTGATATTTATTTAGGACAGGGGTGGGCAAACTACAGGCCACATCTGTCCCGCGGGCTCCTCCTAACCGGCCCCATAGCTTCCGGCTGGGGAGGCTAGCTCCTCCCATCTCCTCCGCTTTCCCCCAGCCTCCAGCTTCAGCGTGCCATGCGAGCAGCACTCTGGGGGGCGGGGCTGCACATTCTGGCGGATCAGCGCAGCAGTGTGTCTGGCGGCATGGTAAGGGTGCAGGGGTGGGGGGTTGGATAAGGGGCAGAGGGTCTTGGGGGCAGTCAGGGGATGGGGAATTGGGGCGTTGGAAAAGGCGTGAGAGTGCTGGGGGCCTGTCAGGGGGTGGTGGGGTGGTTAGGGGTCAGGGCATTCGGGGGATAGGGAGCAGGTTAGTTGGATAGGGGATGGGGTCCTAGAGGGTGATTAGAGGGTGGGGAGTCTATGGAGGGGATGGTCTGGGACAAGGAGCAGGGGGATTAGATACGGGGTGGAGACTTGGGGAGGTGGTTTAGGGTGAGGGTCTCGGGAAGGGGCAGTCAGGGGACAAGGAGCAGTTGGGCTTAGATGGGGGGGAGTCCTGGGGGTGCAGTTAGGGTGGGGGGTTTCCAGAGGGGACGATCAGGGAACAAGGAGTGATGGGGAGGGGTTTGGATGGGTCAGAAGTTCTTAGGAGGGTAGTCGGGGGGGCGAATGGGGGAGGTCAGATAGGGGGCGGGGCCAAGCTGTGGCACAGCCTTCCCTACCTGGCCTTCCACACAATTTTGAACCCTGATGTGGCACTCGGGCCAAAAAGTTTGCCCACCCCTGATCTAGGAAGTCAGTCATCATCAGAGCACAAATTCAGATTCCAAAATCGTTAGTACTCTTTCACCGAACTGACTGCACAAAAACAGATTTTAAAGCTTCTGATTTCTGAGAGGATGTTCAGGATTGTTGCTATAATGAGGTAGGAGCTGCATCCCACAGGAAACTTGAAGCCAGTAAGAAAAGGACATTGTAGTTTTTAATTCTTTAGTAATTTTTACTCAATTACTGAGGCAGATTAGTTTAGAGGGATTATCGTGATATTTTTAACTGGCACTATGTTCTGATGATTTAAATCTTCATTATGATGCCCATCAAAGTCCATTTGTGACCATACTCATAATCAGTCACTAGGTTATCTAGCATTTATTGCTTCGTAGCTTTTGAGGTTCAGTTTCATTAATAGTCTTTTGGTTCTGATTTGTCTTTAGTCTTCCTCCTATGTTTACAGTAGGTGGGTGGGCGGAGCAGGTGGGAAGTCCAGCGCAGTTTTGATGGATTGACATTTCAGGAGTTGACTTGGCCATGCAAGACATTGTTTTATATTGAGATGCCATTTCAACCCAACTCTTTTGTATACAAGTACGTACTAAGCATTAAGGTTTATGGTCTTATATTTGTCATTTTGGCTTGCGAAAGAACTGCAAAAAAAGGTTCAAAGGATGCCAAGCAGAAAACTTCGGAAGCAGAGCCAGCCAAAAAAAAGAACACTTACAGACGAAAGTTAGCAAGCAAGCCAGT
Source organism: Dermatemys mawii (assembly GCA_007922305.1). Taxonomy (NCBI): domain Eukaryota; kingdom Metazoa; phylum Chordata; order Testudines; family Dermatemydidae; genus Dermatemys; species Dermatemys mawii. The sequence goes on along the minus strand of ML677375.1, from coordinate 11,673,049 downwards.
GGATGATGTGTATTTAACATGGTTGTATGAAAGGCCAGTCTATGAGGCAGAAGTGGCTGTGGACATGCTGAAGAAGTTTCAGCAGCTGGACTTCACTTACCCAAAACAACATGTATATGCTGACCTCACCCTGGATATGATGCTAGAGAAGAAGGTATGTTGACAGTATTTACACATTTGCAGTTATGATATTTTAAGAAACTACCTTTCTTAATTGTAAGGGAAAGAAATGCAATATGGTGCAGAGTCTTGCCTGTCATCTTGCTCATCCTCCAAATCTCTTTCACGTTTAACGACATGTTTAGGCCAGGTGTTAAATGTTCTTTCCTAGACAACACTGTGCTTTGGCAGAACTGTACTTCAAATTCAGGACTTAAAGATGTTGTTTCTCTGGTTATCAACAATTTCTGTTCTTCTAATGTTTTTCTAAAGTTTGCCATATAGTTAAAGTCCTATTCCAAGGCACAGCCTATTTTGATAATGATTTTCTGTGTTCATGTAGTTCCTTTAAAAGATTTGCATAGTTTAAATGTTGGCATCCGGTCATGGAAAAATCCTGTATATTCTCTCTCTCCCGCCCTCCCCCTTCCTTCTCTCCTCCCTTGCTAGTGCTGTTGACATTGTGCTGTACTGAACAGCAATTCACATCTAATCCCCTATTGTTCCTGGAGTGCAGTCCTTATGAGGAGGAGAGTAGAAACAATAATTTTCTTTCCTCTTTCCCCTCCTGTTTTTATTTCTCTTCTGCCCTTGGTAAACATTGTCACTTTTCTTTTGGCAACAAGCAGGAAAACCATTGTGTATGGGAATGGCATAGGCACCTTCCTTGTGCCTATACATTGAACTAGAGGGACAAAAGTACAGAAATGTGTAAAGTGTCAATTCTTCTATTCTCATATTTCAAGTAATGCGTTTTAGGCTATCTAGTTGTCAAGTCACCAGCCTACTTAATGTGCCAAAAATCATCTATGGTAGAACAGTAGAGCTTTTCTTTATTTGTAATTTCAGTAGTTCGTAGTCAATTTACAACACAAATGTTATTATATAGTGGACCAGCTACACACAAGTGGGAAAAATATACAAAAAACCTTTTCTTATACACCAAGTTCCAGTTAGGCTTTTGATGTCATACAGTAATATAGCTTTAAATTTGTACCAAACACTTATTTTTTTTTAATATCTATTAGAAAAAAGTGGATGAGTTTGTCAGCACCATTCTTCTGCCATATCCTTTTGCAAAGGAAATCAATAAAGTTATGGTATTCACAGAGGTGAGTAAACGTTTTTATATAAGTCTTGTGTTTAAGAGATTTAAAGTATACAACAAATGTTAAGTACATGGTTCGCTTTTGTATTTGTGTAGGATCTTTCATTCTGAAGGATCCCAAAGTGTTTTATAAAGTTCCTTGGTCCAGGAACTACCTCTGGCTGTGATTGCTTAGTAATTTAATACATTTGTTCCTACTTTTTTGGGTTCTCCTGTCTCGTGTATGTACACTTATCTGTTAGCACGGCGGTTCTCAAACTTCCCGCTGCCGCGACCCATTTTCCCGTTTTTGCAGAGCTCCGCGGACCCTTGTATGTCCGCCGAAAAGCCGCCAGATGAATTACTTCATTTGGCGGCTTTTCAGCGGACATGCCAAGCGCTCCTGAGCGTGCGCTCAAAGCGGAAGTAATCACTTTGGGAGCACTTGCCACGTCCACCGAATGAGGAAGTAATTCATTCGGCGGCACAAACAGCTCGCGACCCCCTGAGAAGCAGATGGCGACACCTTGGGGGGTCACGACCCCTCGGGGGGTCGTGACCCCCGGTTTGAGAACCACTGTATTAGCAGAATATTCTAGTACTGTGAAGTTAAGAGGAATTGAGTACCAAGGCTGAAGCAACTCATAATGGAGTTCTTGTAACCTCATGCGGGCTAAAGGAAGTGTCCTTTCACTTGTTAGAATCCATTGCTGTTTTTCTCATTCTCCCCATTTGTCCATAACTATTTTTCATCTTAATTTATTTAAACTTCAATTTATATGATACAAAGTTTGTGCCCCTGTAGTTGCTTTGTCTTAATACCAAATCCTCAATCTTTTCATTGCCCTCTCTAAACCTTTTCTACTTTCCTTCTAGACTACCAAATGCCTGGCTTATGTACATAATAGAAAACTATTATTTTGGAATAAGTCTTTTATAGAACTTTTACTGATACATTTCATTTAAAGTACTTAAATGCTCATGAAAGGTCCTACATTAGCAGCTCTATGTACCACAGATCTTCACTTATCTACAGAATAGATATAGCACAAGTATTGGCAGAACCTGTGCTGCAGTCTAATAGCAGCTATTTTTTCTAGCACAAAATGAGCAATAACAAAAATAGATTCAAATTTAAAGCAAATAAATATTTTACATCATGCCCAGGAGCTTGTTAGTGTAATTATAGAAAATCACCAAAGAGAGCATATTTCATCTAATGTGAGAGCCGTGCTACCACTTCTGGAGAGTTCAGCTATAGAGACTTCCAGCTGACTCTAATAGTTTTAACAGGGTATAAAATGAAAAGCAATCTTCCAAACAATCGTATCACAGACTATTTAAGGTTGTGAGGATAACAGTCACTCAGAAGGTAGCAGGAAACCACTGCAGAAACGTGAGTCCAAGTGTTCGGTATTCACAGTGGCTTGCACCACTCGGACAAGCCAACAGCATCCTATCCACAAGCTCCACCTAGTGTAGATTGCAAAGGTAGCCCTAAACAGAATGCAGCAGAGTAGTCTCATATCAAGTGACAGAGACATGAATCATGGTTGTATTGCCTGTACTGGAAAAGAATACCTGCAGCATCCTGGCCATCTATAGATCATGAAAGGCACGAGAGACCAGCTTGCCAACTGAGAATTCAGGGGCAGTAATGATTCCAATAGGACCGCTAATGGGTGAGCAATTTTAGTAAAAGGTGGGCATAGTGTGCATCCTTCTTAGGAGGTTCTGGATATTCATGCCATTATTTTCTAACAAACGCTTCCACTTGTCAACCAGTTTGCTTTCATCGAGGTCCCTGCCTAAGTTAAATACTCAGAAAGAAATGTTTTTTGTCAAATCAGAGTTAAATGGAAGATGTAGAACTGAGTATCCCCAGCAGATTGATGATACTGCAGCTCAGAAACTTCTCTCTCTCTCATTTCACCATTTGTATAGTGGATAAGCGTGTGACAAGATGCAACTCACTGTGACCGTTCATATGTGAGCACCTAGGGAAGGACAAGTAGTTTCCCCAGAATCTACCTACCAGGACCCCTCTGAGGAAAAAAGTGTGCAGCTATGTAATTTCTCTTCTTATAAAAACTAAACATGACTTTATAATAGCTCATGTAAGCAAACATTAATATCTCATCAATGGTATTAAAAGCTGTTGACAGATCACTAGACGATATTAATGGTTTCGGTTCAGTACTGAGATCTGAAAGTAAACTAATTGGATCACCTGTAGAGAATGAATGAGTAATTTCCAAACATCTTTTCAAGTAAAGGTCTCTTCAATATTTGTTTAAGGGTAGCTCGTTCACCTCAAGGAACTCATTAACAATTATCTTCACTAGTGCACTAAAACTTTCTCCACTTTTTCTTTAAAGGATAGGACTCCATCTAGCAGATAGCTGATTGCTTCATCCCGATCATGGAGAAAGAAAGCAAGAAACTGAATGAAAACTGCCCAGCATAAATTGTTAACGTTTCCTGTCTCACTGTAACACTTGTTCTCTAGATTTGGTGAGATTATGGCAAAGATTTTGTTGCCACTCCTTATTGGGACCTGATTAAAATTTGTGAATTAGAGAGAAAGCTTCTATTAAAAATCCCCAGAGCCACCTATCCCTAAACTTCACTAATTTTTAAACAGTTGTTCCCATCTGATAGTTTCATATTTAACTCACAAGTGAGTTGGTTTTTCATTCAGTGCATATGGCTGTGCTGGCGAAATCATTCTACTGTTGATGATGTTTAAGTAATAACAGAATGGTTAGTAGTATATATGTTATATCTAGGCTATCTGTTTTTTTGCAGAAAGTAGAAGAAATTCAAATAGCAAAAGAAAATGGAGCTGCTTTTGTGGGAGGGACTGAATTAATCCAAAAGGTATTTTTTTATATTAGTGTAAATTGCATTTTTCACTTTACAAAAACTCTGTCAAGGCTGGGAAGCTTTACCCTTGTAAGTTTCAGTGGTCTAAACTGAGAGGTGACACCAACAATGGTGTTAAACTCATGCTAGTTTACTGATGTATAAGTAGATGTTGCATATGCACTGATAAGTATGGAGAATGGGGTTGTAAGAAAAAAAGTAAGCAATGGGAATGTGTTATCGTAGATCTTATAAAACAGGTATGCCCTCCTTTACCTTAGTCTTTTGATTGCTTTAAAGGACTTTTTTCAACCTTTCATTTGCAGATCCCTAAATAATTTAAAATGGAGGTGCAGACTCCTTTGGAAATCTTAGACATAGTTTGCAGACCCCCAGAGATCTGTGGACCACAGGTTGTTCTATGGTAATAGCAGTCTTTTGCAGGCCCCTTAAACATAGTCTGCGGACCCCAGGTTGAAAACCACTGCTTTAAAAGAAGCTTGCTGGGTTTTTCTTTTTTTTAGCCTTTTCTGGCAATGAAAATAAAGATTATTTTATTTTTAACAATTTAAAAAAAAAAAACTTACGGAGTGTAATCTTCCATTGCTCTCTAAAGCCTAGAAACCAGTATATTTAGATTTTAGTTTTATATTCTCTTGTGGTTGGCTTTAAGAATGTGATCTTTCTAAAAACTACAGAGTTGGTTTAGAGTGGGGACTTTGTCTTCCTTAGTGCAGAACCTAGCACTCTTTGACACTACAGCGGTCATTGCCAAATGTTTAAAGTCTGATGGCCGAGAAACACAGGAGACAGAATGCTTTTCCTTTCCTAAGTTTGTTTTTGTTAATTTTGAGCATTTTATCTCAAAAATAAATATTACTTATACTTATCTCTGTATATTGCAAACTTTCACATAACTATTCTGGCTTTTTTAATTTCAGATTTTGGATGACGAAATCAGCGCAGATTTTTACATAGCCGTTCCTGAAATAATAGCAAAGCTGCTACCTTTAAAAAACAAACTAAGAAAAAAATTTCCAAAGACTAACAGAAGTAAGGCATTTTCATTAAATATGATTTTATATATATTAAATATTTAATCACATTAATGTATTAATATTAATCCCTTGAGCAGGAACTTTCTCTTGAAACAGTTTGATCAGCCTGTTCATTTAGGAAATGAAGATATCTAAAATGTAAATCTGGAATGAAATCTTTTACTGACCGGTGAAAAGACCTTTATCAAGTTGGATTGTGATTTGAGACCAATATGATCTTTGAAAAGTCTCGTAATCTGAGCCAGTTCTTCAGTTTAAATGAACTTGAGTTTAGAGTCAAGCCCTCTCTGCGTAAACTTATAGGAACTATGCATATGCAAGAAACCACTTCAAGTGAGAGATTTGTGTAGAGAAATACATGCAAAGTCACATACTTTGAAACTTACACATTGTAAAGAACTGAAATATGGCTATAATAAATTTCTGCTTATAGCAAAGTTCTGTGGGGGAAAATGGTTTCACTAAACAGTGAAAAATGTGCGTAAAGTTTGTGTAGTCACTTGCACCACAACTTACCAGTTATTTATATGTTTGCCTACTTTTTAACCACATTTGAGTGGCAACTGTCTAAACTTATTTCTCTTTCACAATTATTTTCTTCATATGTATGGCTTGTTTCTTCATAATGCTATAAATATTCCCTCTCTTGGTATCAGATCTCCCACCACAACAACAAACAAACATTCTTTAAAATATCTTTCTCTGTTTTTTGACCTTCCTTTGTTTTCAGATTATCTTCATTTGTTGCTTCTAACATGATCCAAATTAAAATTCTGCTGCTGTTCAAGGATTGTTTTTTTCTTTGCTAACTTTGTTATGCACTGAGAGTTTCAGTCAAGATCTTTTTCTCAACTGTCTGCGCAGTGTATTTACAGGCAGATAGACAATGTTTGTGCTCTTTAAACATTTGTAGTGAACGACTAGTTCACTAGTGAACGACTAGTGATCTGTCAAAAATATAACAGGCCTCTCCCGATGTGCATTAGAACACATGAAAGCTATACTGTAGCCTTGAGTGATTATTCAGTTTCTAGTTTAGCAACACCTGATTTCTGCTACAGCCAACAAAAAACAGGGGTAAAATGGAGTTTACATTTCAAACAAGCACGTGACATCATAAGCCAGGTAGACCCTTGCAGTCAGCTAACTCTTTTTTTCTCTTCCTGTTACTGATGGAAATGGGTGTATCCATTTTGGCTGGATTGAGTCAGCGCATTGTATAAAATGTCTAATACAACATCTTACTAACTGTATTTTAATAATCTTGTGACATTTTAAAAATATACAGGTTTATTTTGTGTTGTTCTATTTAATTTCAATTTAGAAATCTATTTTCCAAACCAGTTCTCTAACTGGCGTATTAAGGCTTGATTGCAAGAGACTTCATTTTTATAAAGCTTTGCTACAGGCTTTCCATCTTAAATTATCTTGATATATTTCTTGCAGCTAAATGTCATCTGGTTATAGAAATATTCATGTACAGTAATTAGTGATTAAAAGTACATAGGCTCCTAAAACAACTCAATCTAACCTAGGGATGTAAATGTATAGAATATGGGTCCACTGTGGACGTGACCCTGTCCTTGGCATCTTGCAGGTGTGTTGAGGAGGAGTATGTTTATTTTGTCTTGATTACCTTCAGAGGGAACATGTCTAACTCTCTCATTTTGGTTGTACTAGATGTAGGGATGCTAATACTTTCACTTTTTATTTTTCTAATTAGATTCTCTGGGCCGGGACATTCCAAAAATGCTGGAACTCTTTAAAGCAGGCCATGAGTATATGGTAGAAGAGGAGAATCGTATCCAGACAAGAATAGCAACGGTATGCTCTACAAAGAATTTTTTAGCAAATAATTCATGTACTTTCCTTTATTATTCAGCGCAGTAGTTAATAATTTACTGAAATATACACAGTATGCCCTTGGTAACCTGTATGTTTTGTAGCTTTTCAGGAATGTGGTTCACTAATCCGTTAACTAAATACATAGTGCTGTTGAATGGTATAAGTTAGAGCAGTTCCTGTAAATCATTAAACCTCTGCTAATATAAGAGTTTTCCTATGTAAAAAATTAGGAAAGCAAGCTATGCCTAACACACTGAGAAATGAAAGTTGGCAGAAATAGTCTAGTGATTCTTGACAATTTGCCACCATATTGTAATGGACAGTAATGCTAACTGAAAGCATGGGACAAAATTCAGATATTGCTGGGACCTCTATTCCAGACAGATTCTTGGGAATGATGTTTAACTTCAGTACTTCAGTATTAATGCCATTTAAGATTTTGCACTTGAACTTTTTCAATTTCTCCACAGTAGAACAAGCTCACAGTAATTCACATTTTGACTTTCTAGGTCACTGATCATTTTGCTTTTTCTTAGTTGTAATCTCCAGGGTGTTTTCTGTTGGTGTAAAAATGTTCCGCCTATTTGTACAAGCAGATCCAGAAGTACTTGCTGCATATACATTAATAAGTTGTATTGGCTTTTTATTGCATTTAAAGTATTATCTGTATGACCACATTTTTAAAAAGTTTGTTAGTTTTGAATAATGTCTGCCACGACGTATAGTACACCTATACATTGAATACTGGGTGGTTTTTTTAACCTGATTTCTCTTGCTGTGGTATCTTTATCATCTTTCATTTCTTCCCCTGCCCCTTTCAGTGTTGCTTTTCTTATCTGTTTGTCTGTTACCTTTCCTGCTCTGGGTTCTGTGTTTCTGTTCTGTACTTGTTTTCTATCCTCAAGACTCTCTCCCTCTTTCTCCCCACTCCCCTTTCTTTTTTCTTTCTCCTTAGCTGTCTGCCCTGCCTGACTCTGCTTTGCTTTGTGTACTGATGCCAGCAAAATGAAATTTACAAGCTTCCTAATCCCTGAAGATTTTTCTGGTAGTGTTTTAAAGATCAAGAATCTTGCAAAGTCTAATTAGAGGGTTTTGCATGTCTGTCAGGATTTGCTCCTCTTAATATTTGAAACTGAAGTTTCATGAACATTTCCCTCATGAAACTTATTGTAAGTTTCATAGAAGCTGAAAATTCCCCTTATGTTCAACATTATTTCTAAAATCTTAGGTTAGCATTCAGAACAGTTTACCATGTGTTGTGCAAAGTATGGGTCAGATTGTGAATTCCTCTGGCGAAGGGGGCAAAGACATGGGAAACGTATTGTAGTGGTGCCTAGGAACCCTGATCAGAGCCTCATTGTGCTAGGTACTGTACAAACACGCAATACAAAGATGGCCTAAGGGACTTACAAGATAAGAGACACAGGTGAGTACAGAAGGCAGACTGGGGAATTCCAAGGGAACAGTGAGATAATTGAAAACTATGCGGAATTTGGGACTCAAGGAGTTTGTAGGGAACAAAGCCCTCCCCAGTCCCTATGGAACCTTAGGAAATGGTGAACTCAGCTATATGGAGATCTCCACACTAATCCTTGTTTGTCCTCTCTTCTCTGATGCATATTTGCTGCAGAGCTTCTTTATGAGCCTTGCAGCTGTTTCCCCTGGGGCTGTTAAGCAGCTACTGTTGTGGGGATCCAGAAGCAAAGAATGAAACTTCAAACCTAAGTAACTCTCACTCAGATTTCTGTGTGGTAGTCCAAACGATCAGCAGGAGACTGTGTGATTGGTGTCCAGCCCTCTGCTCTTCCCTCAGCCGTATCCTGAAACCTCTTCCATGTGGAGCGCCAGAAGAGGGCCCATCAGTTGGATGCTGGGAAAGAGACAGTGCTATGGAAATTGCATACCTCCCTGCAACAGGGTGAAAAGTTCTAGGACACTGCATAGAAATTCAGGGCTCTTCTGAATTCTCCCAGTCTCAGGAGCTAGAACGCTGATTAAAGAAAAGTACTTTCTACTGTCTGTCACTACGTAACACAGGGCCTTAGTAGCATAGCGTTGAGGTCTTGTCTATGCTAGGTTTTCCTGAAACATTTCCCAGTATTGCTAACACTAATGCAGCTCCACAGGCAGAAAAGTTAGTTCAGACAAGACTCCGGGAGCTTGCTGGCATTTTTACCACAGTGTCATGTAGACCTGCTCACTATTAAATGAAGAACTGTTAAATTTAAATCTTGTGAGTGATAACATAACTACAAACTGCAGTAAAGGGTAAAGCTGCATTGCAGTAGTCCCAAATAACAGCACAATACTGCCAGCCCACCTTTCAGCCAAGGTGGCCTTTCTCAAAGAGAAAGCATAAAAGACTCTTACTATTACATTAATTACAGTATTACTATTTAAATAGTCCATTAATCTCGTCTGATGTATTGTTCGATGTCACACCTCTCTTCCACACAAGTCTGCGGTTGTGATGTTTTCCATGCTAATAAATAATTGAGACGTTTGAGAGGAGCCAGAGAAGTGAAGACAGCTGTATTCACAAAATCTAGAGTGATGGTACCTGAGCCTGAGAAATCCTGTGTTCCCATTTTCTTCCATCTCCCAAAAGGACCCATTTAGCAACCATAATCCTTCCAGCTGCAGAGGATAGAATGGGACTATATTTGGATGGTTTTGGAACAGTTCTTTAAGATGGATAAGTTGCTGTCGATAATATACAAAACATTTCCCTTTCTCCAAAGCTGTGTTTGCTGCATTCACAAAATTCTGAGCCTTTCTGACCTCATGAGTGAGATCAGGAATTTAACTCAGGTCTCCTTTCATCCACGCAAAGAGCTTCCAGAGAGTTGTTTTGGAGAGAGGGGCAGTCTCTGTACAGTGTATTTTGCAGAGTTTAATTTCCTTGAAATATATGAAGTTATAAATGGCCTGTTCCAAAGAATATAGTTATAGCAGCATCATTTTCACTGATACGATTAAAGATCTTATGGCTATTTTCATTACAGATTTCTGGTTCCATTCATTTATAACTAAACAGTAAAAATTTAAATAAAAATGTATAAATGACATTAGTTGTAAAAAACAACATATAAAAGGAAATAGTTGAGTCTGAAAACCTGAGGTCCTTGCTTCCACTTTAAATGCATAGCATTTTTTACCTCCCATGGTAACGTGACTTAAGGCCAGAAGTTGGTGCTCTGTTTTAAATCTAGTACATATTTTGTTTTATGAACTTGTAAAAACCCAGCTGTTGCATTTTGTGTTGGCAAGACAAATCCAGGGTAATTTTATGTGTTGTTGTCTTTAGTAAGACCAAAAACGAATAGACTAAACAACGAATTTTAATACCTGGCTGAGCTGTTTTTTCTTTCAGGTCTCAATTGTTAGGGCCATTTTTACATGGAGCTATTCCTGAATAACTCCATGTGTGGACAATCTCAGCTCAGTATAAAGGTGCCTTGTTCTTGTTTAGACCAGGTCTACGCTGAGGGGAGAGGGGCGCAGGAGAAGAGTCGGCCTAAGATGAATAGATTTCAGCTACGCTGTTCGCGGAAGTGGAGCTCCGGAGTTGGCAGGGAGAGCGCTCGGGGATCAATCACTTACCCTTTGCCATTGCTAAACAGGAACATGGCACCCTTATTCTTGACTGTGTTTGTCTATACATGGAGATATTCAGGAACAGCTATTCCTGGATAATTTCATGGGCAGACAAGCCCCGAGTGGGAGTAGTAGTGAGCCTTTTAAAATAATTTAACTTCAATGGGAGTTGAAGGTACGGGCACCTTACAGTATTTGGCCCTTCTATTTCTTATTCTTAAAGGAGTTTTGAGCTAGAACTCTTTGACAGCATTAAGCAGACTGCAGTTTAATTACTCTTATGGAAAAAAGCAATGATGTCTCACACAGAAGATGATAATGATTCCAAAAGGCTTAAATATAGGTTAAAATAAGTACAGATGGTTGCTCCTAAAGCAGAGTTAAATTATATGATGAAATTAAAATGCCTGCAGTCTTGGGAGCATGTTGGAGCAAGAAAGAACCAAAATGAAATTGAATTAAATGTGTTAGAGTATTGAATCATCAGGATAAAGGCCTTGTGTATTCTAGCAAACTTTCTAGTCACAATTCTTCATTGCATGGTAGCAACAATAGAAACTATACTATAGTTAGGACTCGGACTAACCGTATGCTGAGTGGTTAAAAACGCTTGAGTCCTGTCCACATGATTGCTTCTGTCCTTGCTGTCATGGTGAATTACAGCTATAGAAGTGGCTAGCTTATCAGATAGAGGCTTCTACTAGGATAACTGTTGTTCCATTGGTTGAGCTAGCAGCTGGATGCATATACTTTGTCTAAGACTACAAAACTACAAATGCCGTTATGATGCAAAGCAACCAGATCATGGCTACCCAAATTGGGGGACCAAATTGTCCCCCTCTTGTCGTGTTCTATAGATATATAGAAGGTAGGAAACTTATATTAGTGTCTTTAGGTTTGTGAGGCGTATTGTTTAGCCCCAGTGAAATAGACAGTGTATCTGTCTTTGTTTTGGGGTGACCTGTGGAGGAATAGAACCTTGGAAATGATTCCCGCCTACCCCCTAATATTTGCAAGACTGTATGGCTTCTGCAGAATCCATTCTCCTTTGTGTTCCTGCTGGCTTTTATTTTGATTCTCCTTTTCTTCCTGGCTTCCAGAGGGATGGTTCAGATCCTTGAGGAATCCAGAAAATAAGATTGTGCCGATTAAATCAGTGTTCTCGCACTTGCAGATTCTCCTGCAAACACAAGTTTTCAACCAGTGGCATGACATTGTGAAGAGTGGCGATCAGCACTAGAGGGCTTTGGGCTCAGGGAAAAGAGAGACATGGTTCCATTCTCCCTCTCTGCCCTCCTCTTCTCCGCCCCTCCCCCCCATTGTTCCACTCCCATCCCCCCAGTGGCTCTGCAGGATTGTAATCCCCTGCATTAGTGGAAGTGAAGAAGCTGTTCCAGTTCCTGCTTTTCTTTATATAATGAGATCTTTGACTTCCCCAAATATCCCCATAAAGGAGTTTATTAATGCTGTGCAGAAACAGAATAACACAGAATCACTTAGGAGTAGGTCTTGATAAAGCTTACTGTAAAAAAATGCAATTAATGTTTCATACCAAAAGGGCATTCAAGGGCACTTCGTAGATTTCAGCCATACTGAATTGTTTCATGTGCTGAAATTAAAAGAATAAATCTGGTTTCATCTGAGTATCTTATAGACACATCTAGAAGCTGTGTATCATATTGGGATCATGGTCACTTTCCCACCCCTAACTGAGGGGAGTATTTACAGGGCAAAAATTGCATGACAGTTTGAACTCCATGAAGGAGTCTCAATATTCAGTATGAGGTAGGGGGAAAGGACTGCATTTAGACTTTTCCAATGGAAAGCAGTATGGATAGATGAGTATTGAGCATCCCACTTCAACTTGGCTGCGGGGGGTGGGGCGGGAGAAAACAGTGGCGGGGAATGAGGGGAGGAGCTAGCCTCTCCAGCCAGGAGCTTGCGGGGCCAGACAAAATTAGCTCACGGGCCGGATGTGGCCCGCGAGCTGTAGTTTGCCCACCCCTGTTTTAGACTAATCTAAACACTAACCTATTGGATTGTAAAGCCCCTATCTAGTCTGTACTATAGCACAGTTAGGCTTTGTCTGCCGGTGGCCTACTGATCAAGGAAACTGTTAGCGCCTTAAGCAAGAATAATAATGAAACACTGTTTCCTTAGAGGTATGTCTGAATGGGCATAAAAGGTGTTAACACAATCCAAAAAAGCCCATTAAGATTCAGGATGACTTATCTGAAGTGGTTTTAACTGGCAGCAGCAATACATCAGATATGTTAGCTTTCACCTTAACAGAGCTTTTCAATTTTATTGAGCTAACACAATTAAAAAACGTTTTTTGCCTGACAAGACAGGCCTAGAATTAACATTGGCTTATCAGCTATTGTAAAGAGAGTCTTAGAGTAACTATTATCAAGAAATTGCTGGATTTGTTAATCCAAATAATGTGTATTAGATGTGGCAGTAATGTCTTTAGCTACCGCAGTTCTCTAATGCTTTTGTGGAGCAAAACACGAGGTTTTGCTTAGTTTCTCAGCACCTTGTTTTAAAGTTGGACTATGGGTTTGTTTCAGGGTGACTGAACGTCAAACGGCTGTATTTTTTCTTGCTAATTCTTATGGGTATTTGCATTTTTCTTAAATGGTTAAGGAAACTTAATTACAGTAGGATCTCTGTAACCCCACGTGAGGTGACATGATAAACTCCAGCCATCGAACAGCGTGGCTGTTGTGCACGGTGCATCATGAAAGACTATTTGGCTTTATGCTGTTTCGGACAACTGCATGCCGCTGTAATAGGTGAACGCTTCTATGAGAGCAAAGAGGATGTAAATAATGTGATGTGCATTAAAATGAAATGTGTTCTTTGTCAAATGAAAATGACCTTTTAAAAACTCATCCATGTTTGGGACAGTGTGACCCTGGGGACTGGAAGTCAGGAGGCCTGGATCTAATTTTCAGATCTGTCACGGCTTGTTCTGTGACTTTGGTCAGGTCACTTCATTCTGTGCCTGAGCTTTCCTGTCCATCAGATACAAAAGATCCTTGTTCACCTTTCTGAAGTGCTTTGAGAGCTATAAATGAAAAGCTCTATATGAATGCTAAATATTAATTGTTAGTATAAGTAACTGAGTTCTCTGATAATCCACCTCTTCTACCTCCTGCTTTCTTTGTCTTCTCTTTTAGTACGTACCCTTTTTTATTACTAGTTCCATTGAAAAGACTTAAAAAGGATGTTATATTTAGAGCAAACGACTAATGCTAATAGATCTTACTGATTGTTTTAAACTTACTTTTATAGAACAAATGCAAATTAACTCATTCAGAATGTAATTAAGAATCACTGCAATTCTGAACATCAGTGTAAGAATGGTACTTATCATTTAAGTTATGAGCTTTTTTTATTGTTACCCTTACAATTTCTTGTCATTTATTTAATCTGTCCTTATGTTGAATTTCCTGCTTGTGTTCAACTGCTAATTTTACCAACAGAGTAAAATGCAAAATTGCAGTAATGGCAGTTTTCATAACTATTGCTTTACTGCTGCCTTAATGCATTATTTAGCTGGCTTTCAAAGGGTTACTTGAAAAAATTAATACTAATTGGACTGGATACCATAGGAACATTTGTCCTTCACACTGAATACCTGTTAAAAGAGCATAAAGAAAGGTTAATATATCATATTGGGGGAATGTGTCCAGTAGTTGTTCCTTAATAGACCTGTCTAACACCAATAAATTTATATAAAAAGTATTGCTTTAGAAAATAGATCTGAAGTCATTCATACATTGTTCAATGAAAGAGGTTTGAAAATGGTTTTGCATCGTTTTCACCAAAGCGATTGTGCCTGTTTTTAATCTTGAGCATCCTGGTTTACCATCTGAGAACATGGATGTGTACATATGACTTTGGTGTCACGTGTGCAGGCCATTAAGTTAGTAGTTTACTTAAATGTTTTTCTTCACAGCAGGGTATCTGCTTGCTTGCTAATGTCACTGATGGAATTTGTAATTCTTGACATCTCAAAACCCTGATTAAATATTTACCCAACCACTTTTCATTTTATTAATCATCAGCACTTGTTTCTGTAATTAATTTTGCATTAACCTCTTTCAGCTGGATATGCCTAATGAACAGATAGTTGCCAATCTGGATGCAATTATTAAGGATGTCTGTACATACAGGCCATTGAGCTATGGTAAGTAGCTTTTCCTTTAGGCTCTTAATTGAAGCTAAAGCAAATTACATAAATTAAGTAATAAGCGCTCTTCATTGCTGACTGTTGCCAAACACTCTACAAACACACATCACTTCCTCTGCCTTTAGGATGGAGGCAGCTTCTCAGCCCTGATCCAGCAGGTAACTTAAACTTTATGCCCAACTTTAAGCATATGAATGGTCCCCTTGACTACAGAAGCACTGTTAATGTGTGCCTTGCCAAATCAGGAGTTCAGCATTGCTAGGCATTAAAGGACAGTATGGGTCCGAAAAAAAAGCAAAATTACCGTACCCAACTGAGCTTGAAGAGAAGACTGTTTAGATAGGACTTCGTGGAATTTGCTCAGGACGAGGGGGTTGCCAAACTAGAAGTTTAGGAAAGAATAAGCAAGCAGAAAATTCTTTCCAGGCCTCTTCATCAATTCTGCGCTACTGATGGATGCCTCTTGCACTGTTGTGAGCCTTTATGGGGGTTGGATTTATGGATTCCAGGGCCAGTGTTTATAGTGGTTCTCCCCGACGTGACTGCACTTCACCAGAGGATCTGGGGTCACACGTCAGCCACCTGCTTAGTGCAGAGAACTGTCACCAGCCATAGTTTTGCTCTTGGTATTACAAATTTGCCAGTCTCTTTTCTGTTAACTTTCTAAGCAATAGGATGAGATCGCTTGTGAATAAAAATCCAGTCCACATGTTTCCTACAGGTGTCAGAGAAGAATTGGATCTGCTCAGTGGTTTTAATTTATAATCCTAACAATCTGAATCCTTCAACATGCTCTTTTCATTGTTGACTTCATCATAAAGTAAACGCGCAGTGAACATCTTTTGTATGATTAGAGGAACAGGAGTGGTTAATGAACATAATAGTTTTAGACAGAACAGCCTGATGATTAGTTGTTTTGAATAGAATATCCAGTACACTACTATCTAATGTGAAGTATGGCCTTGTCTTTATTTTTAACATTTATATTGCTTTACACAATTACAATGATTCATCCCACTCTATTTTTTGTAGAAAATGCTCCCCACAACCACACAGCACTTGTGCTCACCTCTCACTGTTGTTGCATGTTATCTGTGGTGCTTGAAATTCCTGGCAGGATTTTTTTCTTTCCTCTAGAAAAATAAGTTTGTTTAAAGGGTTCAGTGTTTTAGAAAATATGTGGCTGATTGGATCACCTGAAGGATTAGTAATCAGCAGAAACAATAGAAGTAGAGTATCCTGACTTTCCAAGGTGTCTTGATAATGATGTCAATCTAATAGTGGACAGAAGTTGCTGGAGTGGCTCGGTGTTGAGGAAGAGTCAGTTTTGCTCTTCAGTGACTAATTCTTGCGATTTTAGTGTGTGGTGATTACCACAATGGGGTACATTTATTTTAGCTTCCTAAAAGTCAAACTTTAACTTAAGTAACAACTGAAAGGTGATGTACAAAATCTATCATTCTAAGTAGTTGCTGCTAGTTTCCATTCCTCTCATGTCCCCCCTATGCTCAATGTATACCAACCAAGAGTTATAGAATGTTTTCTTTACCATATGTGCTCATGACCATGTCACTGAACATGCATGCTTAGTGTATAGCGCTCCTTATGAAAAAATTGAAAATATTCACTAAATTAAGCATGCAGATTCATATATTGCAGCATAAAATAATTTGTATTCATAATTTTCCCAAAGAAAACCAAATGGATTTGACTTTTCTTTGGTTCCTTTTGTAGAAAGGCTCATTCTCCATTCAATACCAGGAGTCCAGCTGGCATGGGGAAGTTGTTGGTGTTTTTCCATTAGTGAATGTTTAGAATATAAATGACTAATTTATGAGTTTCTGTAGATCTGCAGATAGGGAAAATTAATTCTGCTGTGTTCCATATCCCTGGAGACAAAAATATGAAATCAAGGATTATTTTTTCTATACAGTTTTCCTTGCCTGACACATCTAATAAAAATTCAAAGAAATGCCAGCATCCCTGCAGTCAGTGACGTGTTGTATATTAATGTTGAGCTGCACTTAGCATTGGGGAAAAAAGATTAACTGTTCTAAATGAGAAATTTTAAATCATCACAGATAGAGCTACAAAGGAATAATAACAACAAAGAAGAATATTTAATCAAAGTGGTGATTACTTTGGGACTAGAGCAATATTGTGTGTGTTTGCAGCACACTTGAAGTTTGCATTTATTACAGTTTGCCTTATTTATTATGTTTCAATGCAGTATTCCATTTAAACTCCTTATTCAGTTCATTTTCAATGCTTTATTCAATTACTTGCATTTTTTAGCACCAGCCATACATTTAGTGCTATCAAATTTTGTCCTTTCCCCTTTTGATATTTCCCTCCCTGATTCCTGACCTCCCACATCAAATGGACCACTAAGTCCCCTTTCCTGAATCCATCTTGGCTTTTCCTTCTCACTCCCCTCTCACCCTACATAGGAATTGAGAACCACCACAGCCCTCACCACCTTGTTCTCCAGGTGCAAGGCACACTTCTTCAACATGTTTGGTTGCAAGCACAAGAAGTTTATAGGCTGCGAAGGCATCTATGTTATATACCAGTAGTGCTGCTCCAGTCAGAATAACTGAACCATTACCATTTGAATGAATCTGTAAAATTTTAAAAATTGCAGTACTTTTCTCATAAATACACACGTCTATAACATACTCAGAGAATTAGTATGTAGAGTCCCCTGGGAAGAAAATGAAAGGGAAAAAAATATTCAGGAGAGTTGGTAGAGTAAATATTTAAGGCAACAACAAACTATCCCAATGCAAAGAAATATAGAAAGAATAGTAAAAGGCCAAGATGGTTCCAGCAAGAACTCTTTAAATTACCTGAAAATCAAAAAGGATTACTACAAAAAGGTGCAATCATGGACATAGCTAAGGTTCAGTATTAAAAATAGTCCCAATACGTAGGGACAAAATCAGAAAAGCTAAGGCACAAAATGAGTTACACTTAGCAAGGGACATAAATG
Source organism: Dermatemys mawii (assembly GCA_007922305.1). Taxonomy (NCBI): domain Eukaryota; kingdom Metazoa; phylum Chordata; order Testudines; family Dermatemydidae; genus Dermatemys; species Dermatemys mawii. Next base: position 11,655,248 of record ML677375.1, on the reverse strand, counting down.
GCAATAAGAAGAGGTTCTATAAATGCATTAGGAGCAAGAGAAAAATGAAGGAAAATGTAAGCCTACTATTTACAAAGGAAGGAGAGCAGCCATTGGACATCAAAAAGGCATTAAGCACCTCAGCCTATCTTGCTTCAGTCTTCTCTTAAAAAAAAAAAAAAATAGAAAAAATTAATGGTGACTAGATGCTTAACACAGTATTAACAAGGGAGGCAAGAATAGGGAATGGACAGATTAAAGAATATTTAGATAAATGAGATGTATCTAAGGTAGGGCCTGAGGAAATTCTCCCTAGGATCCATAAAGAGCTAACTAAAGCAATCTCGGAATCATTAGTGATTATCTTCAAGAACTCAGAGGAAGGATGAGGTCCCAGAGGGCTGGAGAAGGGTAAATATGGTACCATCTTTAAAAAAAGATAACATAGAGGACCTAGAGAATTACTGTATAGACCAGTCAGCCTAACTACAATACTTGGAAAGATCCTGGAACAGATTATTAAATTACAGATTTGTAAGCACGTATAGGATAATAGGATGATAAAATAGCCTACAGGGATTTGTCAAGAACAAATCATGCCAAACCAACCTAATTTTGTTCTTTGACTGGGTAATTTGGCCTAGTGGATGAAGGGGGAGCAGTGAACATGGTTTATGTCCATTTTAATAAAGCTTTTGACACAGTCCCACATGACATTCTTGACAATGTGGTCTAGATAAAATTACTATATAGTGGGTTCACAACTGGTTGGGAGACCAGACTCAGAGTAGTTTCAATGGTTCACTGTCCAACTGGTAGGACATAGTTAGTGGAGTCTTGCAGAGGTCTGTTCTGGTCAGTATTTTCATTAATGATTTGGGTAATGGAGTGGAGACTGTGCTTCTAAAATGTGTGGATGATTCCAAGTTGGGAGGCATTGCATGCACTTTGGAGGACAGGATTAGAATTCAAAATGACCTTGATAAATTGGGGAATTGGTCTGAAATCAACAAGATGTAGCTCAATAAAGACAAGTACAAAGTACTACACATAGGAAGAAGAAATTAAGTGCATAACTACAAAATGGGAAATAACTGGCTATCCAATAGTACTGAGAAAAAGATGTAGGGGGTTATACTAGATCATAAATGGAATAAAAGCCAGCAATATGGTGTAGTTGCAAAAAAATGCTAATATCATTCTGGGGTGTGTTAACAGGAGTGTGATATAAGACATGGGAGGTGATTGTTCCACTGCGCTTGGTACTGGTGAGGCCTCAGCTGAAGTACTGTGTCCAGTTTTGGGTGCAACACTTTAAGAATCATGTGGACAAGTTGTCCAGTGCAAACCTGACCTGTGGGGAAAGGTTAAGAAAACTAGATGTGTTCAGTCTTGAGAAAAGAAGATGGGATTGGCGGGGGAGGGCAGGGGGAGAACCCAAGAACAGTCTTCAAATATGTTATTGACCGTCAGAAAGAGGACTGTGATCAATTGGTCACCATGTCCTCTGAAGGTCAGACAAGAAGCAATGGGCTTAATTTTCAGCAATGGAGATTTATGTCAGATATTGGGGAAAACTTCCTTACTATAAGGGTAATTAAGCACTGGGATAGGCTTCCAAGGGAGATTGTGGGATCCCTGTTGTTGGAGGTTTTAAAGACCAGGTGAGACAAACATCTGTCAGGGGATGATCTTAGATATGCCTGGTTCTGGCTCAGCTCAGGGGGATAGACTGGAAAGGCTGGACCTTTCAAGTTCCCTGCTAGCTCTACATTTCTCTGATTCTCTGTCTGTATATAAGTATCACATCAGCACTGGTGTAAACTGTCAACATTGTGGTTGAGCAATAAACAAACTGGAAATCAGGTTGCGTCCCAAGACATCCTTTAACTCCATACGGCTCGGTGATACTGCTTGTCTTTAAACAACTGGTGGGAGGTAGGGGTGGATATGGCATACATCATGATAAGGTAAGTCGACCTGTAAGTATCAAAAATTCTACTAGAATAATTCAGAAGTTATTTTCTGTTTTGTTTTTTAGGCCCATTTGTGCGGCGCTTGGTTATTCGAAGTTCAACCAGTGAAGGTTTGCAACTAAATCTCGAGCGTTTTCTCCCTCAAGCAGAGGAAGTGGACAAAGAAGATGTTAAAGAAACAGAAGCTCCAAGATAGCCTACCAGTGTATTATACTGCAAATTCTCTTCGCATTTTATGTTCAGGAATCCCCAGGAGTATTTACAAATGTGTTTTCCTATTCATTTGTTTGATTACTGTCAGAAATTGGTAGTGTAGCCCACATCTCATCTCTTTTTAAGTTAATAAATATCATATTTGAGATTTCATTTTTAATTCCTGCAGTATCAAAGGTAACTTTAGACTTTGAGCATTTCCTCCATGTGCGGGTGAAAGCTTTCATCAAGTGAAGTTTGTTGCACATTTTATTATAATTTAACCAAAACTTACTTTATTATAAATTCCCATCATTATAGTATAACCTTCCAGGGCAATATCATCTTAATTATGCATGCTTAATTCTCCATTACTACTACTGGGAATGATGGGCCGGATCCTTCAAGGTGCTGAGTATGCTCTGTTCCAGTTGAAACCAATGGGAATAGATTACTAGGCACTTTGCAAGATTGGGTCCTGTGTATTTCTTTAATGCATGTTAATTGCACTAGTTCATTTTGCTGGAGGTAGATGTAGGTTTACTAGACAGAAATCGGTCAAGTTCTACTCTTTGTAACACCAGTATAAAAATGGAATAACACCACTGCAGTCAGTCAGTGTTACTCCAGAAATCTGCTGGAAATGTCATTCTGCTCTGCACATTTATGTTTATGGGGGCAGGGGATTGCCAAGGAGGTATACCATTTTTTTTTTTTAATTTTTTTTTTTTTTTTGTGCACTTCTGTGATGCATGGAGGCCTTTGAATGAAGGCTCGCCCCTGGGATAAGAAATCCTTAACTTTTGTTCAGATGAAGACATTCTGATAAAGGAAGAAAGAGAGATCACATGGATATACATAAATATCTTGGGGGTTTTTCAGTTCTAAAACAGATGATGACTGGGCCTGGGATTCTAGGACCCTGCAAACTGTAGCCTGAACATCTATACTGCAGTTAGACAGCCCCTCAGCCTGAGGCCTGTGACCTTGAGTTAACAGGCATGGGCCAGCTGCAGATGTCTAATTGCAGTGTAGACATACCTTGAGAATCCGTATCCCCCGCCTTCCATCTGACACTATGGAAGCAGGAAGCACCCCTGCAGGGGGGGCCGGGCACAGTGAAGCCTGTGGTGGAGTGCTGTTTGTGAGGTCATGTTTGCTTGCAGGGATTTCCTTGCATAAGAATGACAATAGTTAGCATTCTTACATAGATTTCCCATGCAGACTCTGTAACAGCGCTGGGGTTGCAAGACATGTATGAGTAAGGAATGAATAGTATCTAGGAGCTGTATTGCTATGGGAATAGTGATGGGCCAGACCTGCATATATTGCACTGCAGTTTATAGAATTTACCTGGTTACTTCAGAACATCTGTGCATCTGGAGGCCCAGAACCCCCTGACAGAAGGATGTAAAGGAAACTCAGTGACTTTCCTGTCTCTTCTGCATTCTTTACCTGCATGACCCTTCAAGTCTTGGCCAACAAAAATGATTATTAGAGTTGGCTGAAAGGTTTTTAATTGAGAGATGGCTTTTTAATGTTAAAAACATGTAAAAAGAAATTGATCTGCTATAAGTAAGTGAAAAATTGATATTTTTTTCTTACTTTTAAAAGACTGATTATAAAAACTCAAAAAATGGGTCTCATTTCAAACCCTTAAACTGCAAACAAATTTGGAATTTTTTGCAGAATTAGTGTTTAACATTTTTGACCAGCTGTAGGGTTGTGCAGTCAGTTGAATCAATAACATTGAAAGCTTTTGGCACCAATGAGCAATTAGTAGTAATCAATGTAATTTAAAATTGGCCGTTATAATTACCTCAGATTTGATGTGATTAATATGGTACATGTGGGCTATAATTTTGTCTCCCCAACATACTTTTTGAGTAAAAGCTTTGAGACTGTAGCATAAAAATTCATGACATTTTAACTAAGTGTCTAAAACTATTTTTACTCCACTTTACTGTGTGTAAAAACAAACAAAAACCCTCTCTATCAAAGCATAATAAACTCACTGATCATAACCAGTAGGTGGCATTCATCTTCTGTGCAGAACTGTACAACTTAATATGTCAAGATGTTTTCTTAAGTCATCAAAGCACAGGTCAAGAAAATTGAGGCCAAGAACTTGACATGATTCAGAATGGAAACTGGATATTTATGTGGGTATCCACACATCTAGAGTTATCAATGACAATAATTTTCAAAGGTATATTAAACTTTGAGGTCCACGAGGGGTGGGTAAACTACAGCCTGTGGTCCACATTTTGCCCGATCCTCCGAGCTCCCAGCTAGGGAGACTACCTCCAGCGCCTCCTCTGCTGTCTCCCCTCCCCCGCCTTCTCCCCTCTCCTGGAGCTTCAGCGCCCCGGATCCAGGAGTGACCCTGGACAGCCTTGCAGTGGCATGGCTCTGTTGGGGCCTGAGCTGCCGCTGGGAGCGGTGTGGTAAGGGGGCAGGGCTGCGAGCTCTGCCAGGCTGCGCGGCATCAGCTCAACCCCCTCCTGGAGCCACACCGCTGCAGCGTTGTCCAGGGTCGCTCCTGGACACGCGGTGCTGAGGCTCCGTGAGAGGGGGGGAGGCGGGGGTAAGCGGCATGGTAAGGGAGAGGGCATGGGGAGGTTGAATAAGGGGGCAGGGAGTACTGGGGGCAGTCAGGGAGCAGCGGGGCTTGGATGAGACAGAGGCTCGGGGGCGGGGTGGTCAGGGGATACGGAACAGGGTTGGATAGGGTGGGGGAATTCTGGGGGTATGTTAGGAGGCGGGGAGTGCATAGGGGTCGGGGCAGTCAGGGGACAGCGAGCAGGGAGGGATTGGGTAGGGGCTGGGGTCCTGAGGTGGTGGTTGGGGAGGCTTTCGGGAGGGGGCGTTCAGGGGACAAGGAGCAGGATGGGTTGGGTATTCTGAGGGGGGCAGTCAGAGGCAGGAAGTGAGTGGGGGTCGGATGGAGGTGGAGCCCTCCCCACTCAGCCCTCCGTACAATTTTGGAACCACGATATGGCCCTCGGGCCAAAAAGTTTGCCCATCTCTGGTCTAAGACATTTTCTCAATACTAGCAATCAGGATGAGGCCTAATGTAGGAGGCAGATAATCCCTCATCCTTCCTCTGACTACTGTCAGGGACAGGATGCTGGTCCAGATGGACTTTGCCACTTGATCCATTGACTCCTCAAATCAAGAGAAATCCTCCCATTGACTCTCAGGCAGTAGGTGAATAGATACTGTCTTGAATTGGAGATAAAATCCAGTGAAACTTTATTGCACAATACTTTTTTTCCCCTCAAGTAATCTATTTTTGCCACCAAAAATTTTACCAAGGTATGTGACTGACATTGCTAGCAAAAATAGTGTGTCCAATTAAGTGATGTGTTTGAAGATGTAAACTCTCATCTACTAGTCTGAAACAACCAACTTATTTTAAATGTTAACTACATTAGGAGTTGGACCAAATTCCAGAGAGCTGACAATCTAATCCACTGTATCACCAATCCTTCTAAAAATGTCTGTGTTCTAGTTTAAAATAGTGGAAACAATCTGTAAATATCATAGGTAAAACTGTTTGCCATTTTTTCTTCATTTTTAGCAGAAATTGGAATAAGTTGTAAGGTACATTTCTTATAGCACTTCGGAAGCTCTGGCATATTATCCGGTGAGCCACCTCTTTGGCAACAACCAAAGGACAGAAGAGGGAGAAAATTCATACACAATTGTTCTTCTTTTCCTGGGATTTGATTCAGTTATATCTCTGTCACCTGCTGGATGCTTTCTGACCACTGCGATGTAGTGTTCACTGAATTCTTGTATTTACTGATACCAGTATCCTAGCAACCTCAAGAGTGGGAGGCAATGTTGAATGTTAAGTAGAGCATATTTGGTGTGCAATATGGTTAGTCTCAAACTGAGGCACTGGAAAGGTGCAAGTATTGATGAGAATTTTAAAGTGACTTTTCAGTAATACCAAAATGAAACGTGTTCCAAGAGCTCCCAGGATATTTTTATGTCTAGCTTCACTAAATAATCTGTACTACAGTAGCATCTAGAACCTTCCACTGAAATTGAAGCCCTAATGTACAAACAGTATATGACAGTCCTTGCCCAGAAGAGGAACAGTCTGGATCGACAAGACCGATGAAAGGTGGAAGGGGAAAGATAGGAATAGGGAAGGGAAGTGATGTGCCCAGGATCACATAACAATCAGTGACAGAGCTTGAACTGAATCAGAGAGGTAGCCGTGTTAGTCTGGAATTGCAGAAGTGACAAAGAGTCCTGTGGCACCTTAAAGACTAACTGAAGTATTAGAGCATAAGCTTTCGTGGGCTAATACCCATTTCGTCGGATGCATGCAGTGGAAGTATCCAGGGGCAGGAAAGAAATTGCCCCTACCCCTGGATACTTCCACTGCATGCATCCAACGAAGTGGGTATTAGCCCACGAAAGCTTATGCTCTAATACTTTAGTCAGTCTTTGAGGTACCACAGGACTCTGTCAGAACTTGAATTGATTCACAGGCCAGTGTCTTATCCACTAGTCCATACTGACTCTAAAAGCAACAGCAACAAAAAGGCAATTTAATAACCAGAAATATTTTATGTTTGGCTTTCATGTATTAGAAACTCCTGCCAGGAGCACTGGATGCTTACAGTGCCAATGGACCATTGAAGCTTTTGCCTCTAATCTACAAGTTCAAATGCAGGACAAAAGTGACCCAAAATAACTACCACTGGAAGGCTGCCGGGTGGTCTGTGTTAAGGAGTTTGTAATCTTAGGTATGTGCATAACAAAACTCACCACCACGACTTGTCTCAGTTGCTGTCCTAAATTGAAGAAATGGGGTTTGCGTTTAATTCTGGAAGTGATGTATGGCAGTTCTTGTCTTTAGCAGGATAGAGTCCATAGTCTAAGACCTGTACCGGTGATGAGAGAGTTCTGTCCCCTGTACTCACCGGTGTCTTCCTATTGGTCAGCAGTTTTGTCGTTCTACTTTCATGGAAGATCACAGAAGGAGAGGTAATTCCTTGGGCAGCTAGGGTCAGTCCCTTGAAGGGATTTCAGTATCTTGAACTGTCCTCTGTGTTCAGTGGGAAGCCAGTATGCAGATCAGAGCACTGAGTTAATGTGTCCACAGCAACCTGTGTTTCTAAGCAAATGGGCTGCTGTGTTGTATTTTTCAGGACTTATGACTTCATTCCTAAGTTACGTAAAACTGTATCACAACTAACAATAAGCATGTCTCAAAGATATAGCTGTTTGCAGTTAGGAAAATAGAATTTGTAAGACTTTGTAGAAGCATCTCTGGTGAGTCCTAATTATTAGAGCAAAGAAAGGTAGGTGGTACAAAATATTTTGCCTGTGGCACTGTACACCTGAGGCAAGCTCTGTTTATGCAGAGAAGGAGCGGGGTGGCAGAAGAGAAATGGGCAGTGGATCAGGGTTCTCCTTGGGGACAAAGAGGAATATAAAAATTGGCCTTTTCAAGTTGTGTAGCTCAGCTGCACTTTGAATCTGACAGTCCATCGATGAAGGCAGAGACATCTGTATTTACATGTTAGAGCAGCAGTTTAATAGATAACCCTGGGAACATACAATCCTTTAGATGAGAATTAAATTTGTGCGTGCTATCTCTGTGTAGGGTTGTGCATACGTCTTGAAGGAGCTCTCAGTGATTTTTCATTTTTTACCCGTGCTGTAGAGTATGAAATGGTTTACTACTGAGAATAGTTCACTCAAACAAAGCATACATTGTGTGCATTTAGTTTCCACCAAAAATGCTATTTTTTATGCTAAATAATGTTATACAGAAGTCACTTTTATGAGATGCTGTAATATGGAACACTCAAAGCTCATGAATTGAAGGGCGCTAGATGTTTTTAGTGAAATTAGAAGATACTTACAATCATTACAAATCCCTTACAGCATCTATTGCATGGGATTTATTCCTTCCCCCTCCTCCAGTCGCTCCGTTTAAAAGATGATCCAATTAATGAAGCACAAATATCCAGATAATTTTATACCACTACTTCTGAAACTGTAAGGCTGACCTTCACAGAAAAGTCCTTTTTGAAACAAAACAAATCCCTGCAGAATTCAATGGTCCTGTTGCAAAAACTGTGTAGTAGTATTATATCTGTTGTCAATTGTAATGTTGCGATCAAGGCCCTATTTAGTTGGGTCTGTGAATACTTAAATTGTTTGAAGGTAAATGAAATTATTCTGATAAAATTGTGAAAATAACATGTCTTTGGGTTGGAAGTTATTAGGGTAAGATATGATTTTACCTGTATCACCCATCTAATTTAGAACACTGAGGTAATTGTTTATAAGAAGATGCGAGTTCACAGATGTGCTGATTAGACCATTCTCTATTTTAATAAAATATCAGTTTTTGCTAAGATTGGACCCCATTACTCAACACAGAAGGTGGACCCCATACATTCTGTCTTTTGCTTTTTTAAAAGACCATCTGTTTGTGGCAAACCCAGTGAACTTTTGAAAGGCAATGGTCATTCATGCTGCCACTCTCCACACTGGGATAAGACCTAAAGACTACCCACTGTGAGAGAAGCGGACCATGTTGACTTGAATCCAGAATACTTAGATCACCTAATTAGCCCTAAAGCTACCAAGGTGGTTCATGAGGTGGAGAAAGCAGAAGATGACCCCTGTGAAAGTGAACATCATGTGGAAGAGGCATATTCTCTCCAGAGTGGACACTGACAACATTGAAAGTGAAGTGCCCCTCCCTTCCCTGGTCATCTGGAGGAAAAAGAAGTGAAAGACTTGAATCAACTATATGCTCGCCTGATCCAGTTTACTGAGACTTCCCTGTGTTATAAGCGCTGACCTTTTCCATCAGCTGGTAGCAGTTAACCACCACAAGAGTTTAAGATCCCAAGAAATTAAGTTTTAACGCTTTCCTTTTATTTTAGAGGAGGGATACACCTCTACGCTTTAATGTCCTTCTAAAAGATCTGCTCTAGGAATTATTTTGGGGAAGTTCTCTGGCCTGTGGTATACAGGAGGTCAGACTAGATGGTCACATGGTCCTTTCTGGCCTTGGAGAGAGAGAGAGAGTGTGTGTGTGTACGTGTGTGTGTGTAAATGGCACCTTTCATTGTTTCCTAAAAGTAAAATCGACGTTTTATCTAACTAGTCAGAACATTCTCTAAAGTTAAAAAGTTGTTTTTGAAAGCTGCTGCTGTGTGATTTCACCATCACCATTGTAATTAAGATGGTAGAAAGGCTTCTGTGCTATTGTGTGTGAACATAGCATGGAACAGCGGAATTTATGGTGGAGGTGTAAAAGTGGAATTTCTGAGAAGCATTCTCAGAGGCTAATGTGCCTCTTCCAAATTCAACAGTAGGGCTAACGTGCAAGGCGCAGGCCTGCCTAATACACGGGACAAGGAGACCAAAGGGGAGAAGGCACCTAACCTGGAGAAGCAAGGGCTGGTCATCCGGGTGGCTCTTAACGGGGACCAAGATGGAATTACCACTTACTTTAGGTGATCTCACTTGGCAAAGGTCTTAAGACCAGAATGGACATGAGTGGCCATAGAACATAGATGTCCTTCACCAGCTAGATCAAAGCACTATGCTGAATGGGGTCATAGATTGCAAGGAAACTGGCTCTTCCTAAAATTCTCCCAATTGCAGAGTTAGCCAAAGTGTTTCTTCTTGTGTCAACCTCATAATTTGATTTAATTACCTACTATATTGATTTATTGGATAATTTGAACCTGTTGATTTATTTATTCCATTTTAATTGTCATTTGATTTAATAATTTTGTTTTACTCTTACATAGCTTAGGGATATATATGTTTAGTTTTATATTTACTTGCTTATTCTTAATGAAATCCATAAAAGTACACAAAGTTGGTTTATTCTATCAAAATTTTAACACGGGTCAAGTAACCTGAAGGGCAAAGGCCAGTAAAGTGTTTGGGAGCAACCTCTCTCTGTCCCAAAATTACTGCCTGTGTCCCATACATTACAGATCCATCTCTATGTGTGGTTTAGGGAAGCCAAAGAAAGATGAAATATACTTTAATTTTCAAAAGGGGTGTTGTTTTATAAGCACATGCCAAGAATTTAATTCCAGAATTTAATGAGTACCTATTGCCATTATTAACTGAGTTGCAACTGTGTCTATTTAGAAACCAATAATAGCTAAAGTGATACAACCTCTAGTGTTGACAGTTTTATTGGTATAAAGGTGCTTACATTGGTCTAGCTTATCCCCATACATTTATATCAGAATAACTGCATTCACACTGCTTTAACTATTATGGGGGGTATTATAATGGTACAAAACCTGTGTTTAGACCTGCTCTGAGTCATTGGCCCAAAGTCACATGGGATATGTGGTGAACTGGGAATTGAATCCAGATCTCCTGAGTCCCAGGCCAATGGTTTAACCAAAAGACTATCACATACTGATTTGTGAACAGAGGGTATATCCTTTGCTAAGACCAAAGTGGAAATGTTCAGCAAGAAGGAAGAGATGGGGGAACAAGAACAGGTTCCCCAAAAAGGCAAAGGCAGGGATTGTGGGGCAGAGGAAAAAACAGGCCCTCCATCTACTGTAAACCTAAAGAATACACTACTCAGAATGCTGCATTTCCCCCCAAAAGGCCTTTAGCCCATTCCACATACAACGCTTGCTTTCTCTCTCCTGCCAAATTTTAACAGACTCATATTTTTCACTGTGTCTGCCCAGGCTAACCTGGATTTGGTAATTTTGATTTCATCTAAAAATATTTGTTTAAACAAAAAAAAAAAAGTAAAATCAGGTTACAACATCCAAGGTCACAGATCCTCTTTGAAGCTAAAAATGTGTGCACTTGTTACCCATAAGATGATACGGTTTGTGATTCGGACAAGGAATAACTGTTATTAATACTGGTGTCAAAAATAATGGCCCCCACGTGCCTAGCGGTAAGAATAGTGCACTTCAATAAATGTATTACATTCAAAATGATGCATGACTCCATTTTAAGTTATCCTGTGTGAAGCTAACTATAGCTTTAAGCAAGGAGGAACAGCCCAGGAAACCACAGATTTGCAATTAATAGACATGGGAAAGTGTGCCCAAATAAGGAGGAAATATAAAAAGAAGAGCACACACAGATTTAAACAGAGTAAGTGACTTGACCTTCATGTCTAATCCAGTAATGTAAATTGGTATGTTTCTCTTTAGAAAACCATGGGTCAGACTAAGCTGACAAAGCTTTTATCAAAAACAATGGCATGGAAAGAAAAGCACTTAGAAAGTGGAATATAGATGTCATGCATTCCATACCCAGAAAAGCAAGCAAGATTAGCCATTCCATACCAGAGATAGGAGCTGAATTTTCCAGTTTGCTAACAGTTACCACTAGTGCTGTTCAACAGCTGCCTGTTAACTACACTCAGAGCAAAATATGCGGTTCAAAATATTCTCAGTAAGTGATCTGATTCTAAAGATAACTCTTATCTTCAGCCTACCGCTTTATCTCCCTGGTGAAATAAAACCAGTCTTCTCTGTGTCGTCAGAACAGAACCTGTTAGATATGGGCTGTGCCCAGGACTAAGTTAATCAATTACAGGGTTAATGAGTTCTGGAATGTAGCACATCAAGCTACAGTGAGCAGAGCCGAACCAGATTTTTAAAAGTAACTGATGATCTTGGAATGCTGGATTTTGGGTGCCCAACTTGAGGCATCAAAAGGGGGTGAATTTTGGAAAGTGCTACACACCTGACTGCTGAATTTGGGGCCCCTTTAAGATAACTCGAGTTGAGCACTGAAAACAGAGGCATCCTAAATCACTAGTCAATCTTGAAAATCTTGGCCAAGACGAATAGTATCTGAGTAATGGAGCCAATGCCTGTATTACATCTTTGAGCATGTCCAATTCTGCTCCCATCAAAATGAATGGGACCTTAAGCTAATGCTGAAGGAATTGAAAGTTCCAGTCTGGAATATGAAAATACCACCCAAATGTACAATTGGCTACTGCCTAAGACCTCACTCCTACCATCACCTATGCATGCAAGTGATGATGGGTTTGATTCTGCATTGGTAGTAAAGCTCCCACTGATTTCAGTGACACAGGAGCACATGTGCACTTAGTGGGACAATTTACAGGCATAATATTATCCACACATGTAAGTGTTTTCTGGACCAGGGCTAGAACTATTTGGATGGAGTTGGCTGAAGGTGAGCCCTAAAGGATTTTCTTCATTCCCTATCACAGGTCCTACAATCCCTTCCCCACCGCCCCCTTTACAGCCCCATTTTGATAGAACTACTGGCTGTTTCAGTTATCTCAGTCGAGAACTGACTTGCTTTGAAGATTCCTAAATACTGATTATTGATTTTAAACCCCCGCAAGTAATGGACTTTTCGCAGATGAATTCCAACATCAATGACAAGAAATGATACAGAGAAATAATCATGCCAAAGACTGAACTAAGAGTTTATTGTTCTGTCAGCATCAAGCATAATGGGGCCCTGAACCATCACAGGGCTCCTTGTTGCCAGAACAATACAACAAATAAATCATGTAAAAGCTTGGATTCCATGTACTCCCCAAAGATACTATACAGAGATTTTTGTGGTAAAAGAGTTTTCACAGCTTCTGGGTCATTTTAAAGCCATAAATTACATAGCTGTTATGGAAAACTGATTTGGTGGTGGTGGTTTTTTAAGTCCCTGCTTGCAATAGAGAATGAAGTGCTCTTGTTGGTGGCAGAGGAAAACCAGGAATGTTGGCTAGAGAGACAAGTTGGGTGAGGTAACATCTTTTATTGGACCAGCTGCAGTTGGTGAAAGAGACAAACTTTCCAGCTTACACAGAGCTCTTCTTTAGGTCTGCCTGTGCCTTGAATATTCAGTGAATGCACTCCTAAAAAAGTTAACCCATTTACTATTATGTGATTTGTTTAGAAGTTCTGGTAGGGTCGCCAGTTATGGTTGGATGTATTCCTGGAGATTTTATCACATGACCTATGTAACTGAATATTAATCTTTAATTCCTGGAGATTCCAGGACAATTCTGGAAGGTTGGTAACCCTAATGTCTGGTATAACCATCATAAGAGTCAATCCAGCAACTGTTTACAGTTGAGTGTAGGGCATGCTACCGTGAGCAGTTCAATTGGCTTCAAAGCTTCTGTTAGATGGGCATTGATTTCAAGGGGAATACTCAGGGAAGTTAGCTTGAATCCCAGCTGCCTGTGGCCTGCACTAAAAACCTTTTATTCTGGGCCAGCTTTTGAACCCTTTCTTGCAGAGTGAGACCGCACACTGTGAGTTCAGGCAGCAGCCCCTGCCCCTCTGTGAGAAAAATCTGAGTCAAATGCAAAAACTATAATAGGGAGTTAACAGCTGCAGCTGCAAAAAAGTGCCCAGTGCTCTGTATTCCTTCTTGCCCAAGAGAGAGTTCAATTCTTCAGTCTCACATGCTGGCAGGCTAGGAACTAAGGAGTTAAAGCTTCCCCAATGCATTGTTTCCAATAATATTAGAATGATGATCAAAATCCAACCAACCAAAGCCAGGAGGAAACTGGGAAAAGCAGAGCCAAGAAAAGATCATAGTTCCCACACAAGATGATCAGACCCATTTGACTATGTCCCCAGGTGGTGGATAGAGCTGTGTGCTGCAGATAGCTGTAGCATGTTCTGCCTCTGTTAGGTGACAATTCATTGGAAGTGGCAGAATTCTTTACACTCCAGTAGGCACACGGTTGACAACTCAGGCAGGTGAGACTGTATCTCCAATTCATTTGTAGCCGTCTTTGTGATAACTGTTCTGTCTGTGGGGGACTGATAATCTAGGCTAGAAATTTTGGGGGCAGGCTTGTACACCCTCAGCAAAACCTATGCAATTATTTTTAAAAAGGAATTATGATGCAAAGCATAATCAATAGCAATTATTTTCTTGTCCTCTGAAGGGTAGCTGTCTTTCCAGCAGGAGGAGTCCTTTGACTAAGCAGCTATCAACATGTCTTCCATGGATTGCTCTGGCAGACTGCAAGGAAACAAGACTGGACTGAAAATGTTATGAAAGAGGCTGCATGGTATTTTAATTTTGTTAACACTAACAACAAAGGTATGAAATACAGAGAAAAGATCCCTAAAATGTCCCTTGTGTGAGGCTAATTAAATCTTATTTCACAGCTACTGTAAAATCCATAAACACACAGTAGCAAAATGAGCTTCAGAAACAACACATGGACAGGTTGGGTCCCAGTAGAAACTTTAGAAATAAGCAAAGACCTGCAGTATTGGCAGTCACCTTAAATGAAACACTGCAGCGTTAAAGAGAGGTATGTTTTCCTGAGGGAGGGGAGGCTTTCAATCTAAACGAAGCTCAGGTGATTTTGTATTGGAAAAGCCAAAATTACAGGCTGGACGAAACTGTATTTAATTAAGGTCAAGATGATCTCCACTAGTTACATCAGCAAAGGAGACCTCTGCAGCTGTAAAAGGATTCAGTCAAAGGCAGCATGGCTCCTTCAAAAGCTGTGCTTGGGGGTATAGGAGAGCTAGAACAATCACACAGATGCTCAGACACCTAGGTAGGACAGTTCTAACTTCTGTGGATCTGGTCCCTTTCCCCCTAGATCCTAGGAATGTGCCAGCTTAGATGGTTTTGTCCCATCCCCAACTCCCTCCCCATTAAAGGTGAACCTCTGTGAGCGTGCTGAGCTGTAGTGAATATAGGGGAGCTAGAGAAATGGCCCTCTTCCCCCCGCCCCATCAAAAAAAAGTTTTTCTAGAGGGTGCTGTGGGGTTGGGGAAAGGAAGACTGGTCGCAAGGATCTGCACAGTTCCAATGCCTTGTAGTGTTCTTCATTGTTCGTCAAGGCAGTTTTAAATTCCACTTCTGCCTAGCAACCACTTGAGAAGGAAATCTGTTACTTACCACCTTTACCGTGGAGTGAGCTGAAAGCATTTGACAGCCATCTATTAAAACCCCTTGCTACCTTTGTGAGGTACCAATGGTTCATACGGGTATTCCTGTCTATGTACAGAGAAACTGAAACCAAGCGAGATTTTTATTTCAAAGTGACTTGTGATCCAGGATGTTTGCTTGAAACACCAGAAAGGGGCCCCATATTCAGAAAGTGCTAAGCACCCACCCCCTGGAAATCAGACCCCTTAGGAAGTCTCACTTTGGGCACCCAAAGTTCTAGTCTTTTTTTAAAACCCTAGGTCTGTATATCTTGCCCAAGGCTGCACAGCCAATCTAGTGGCAGAGGGAGGACTAAAAGCCAGGGCAGACTGTTTTCTAATCTAAACTACTGGGCTGCATTTTAAAATAATCAAGAACTTGTAAAGAAACATGTAAAGGTACATGGAAAAAAATAGCTTTTCAAATAAGACTAAATGAAATATGAGAGATTTAAATGATGTAATAGGCTTTGTGCTGTAGGGATGAATTTCATTTCGTAGCTTTATTGCAAATCAGAATATATGGGAGGTGATTGTATTTTCTCTGGGAACATAAAACCCATGAAATTGTCTGTTAATTCAGAAGGTTTCCTTTCTTTTGTAATTACAGACATAACAAATCCCTCGTCCCTCCTGGTAAAACAATACTGGTAAATTTAAGTATGAATGAACTAATGTTAAGCCAATCATTATTAATTAAATGCCATTGTCTTGAGAATGAAGTTTAATCCATCCTCCAGAAAGAACATGCCCTTTTATACCATTGTTGTGTTTATTTTTCTTATGAGAACTGTGAATTTGTTAAGGTACAGCTGCAGCCTGTGGCAGCGAATAGCTGCTCATCTTTAATTACTGACCCATGCCAAGGAAAACACCCTAAGAAAAGGGATTTTCACTTAATTTCAGAAGGTACTGCTGTTTGCTTTCCAGTTCAGTAAAACATTGTTATTAAAGCTGAATGTCTTTGCTAGGAAGTCTCAAGTGACATATTTTTCTGGGGCAGGGCGTGGGAGCCCCTTCCCAAACATATTGCACTGTGCTTCCTTCATTGTTAGAACCAGGACTTTTGATTCTTGGTTATTTTACATATTTTTTTCTTTTGGGGAAGATCCAGTGGGAAGTTCAGAAGATGTATAGGACTGATCCCTGTCATCACAGATCTGCTCGTATGTCACTCATTGGTCTTCTTTTAAACTCTGTTTCAAACATATTTTTATACCAGTCTCGAGGCTCTGCACTGGCCCATCAAATTAGCTTATCCCCAACAGAGCCTAGCAGAAATAGAGGTAGGTTCAGAAACAGGATATTAATAATGAACAGTACAAGGACACTAGCCACTCTTTTGCATAAATCAAGAACACGAAGACATTGGGATGAAACGGGAAAATGGCAAATTCAGAAGTGATCCAATGAAACATGCAATCATCCTGTGGAACAAAAGATTTGTTATGTCTGTAATTACAAAAAATGGTATTGTTGAGGCCAAGGGTGTAGCTGGATTCAGAAAAGGATTAGACAGTTCTGTGGATAACAAGACTATCTAGAGTGATAATAGTAAGCATAAAAAAGCCAAGAGTTTGTCAGATCCTTATCCCCTTAGGCATGACCCAACCGCTAACTACTGGGGGTTAGGAGGAAACTTTCCCTGGAGACAGGTTATCCTATAATTGCCTACTGCAGGGTTTCTTGTACCTTCCTCCGAAGCAGCTGGTGCTGGCCCCTGTCTGAGTCAGGATGCGAGAATTGATGGAACTTAAGTTTGATCCAGTTTGGCAATTCCTATGTCAATATTGGAGTATTTTTGAACCAGGCCTGAGTTATTTGTTCTAAAGGCAAACCAAGACAGCTAAGAGCTTGATCTTGAAAGACACTATAAACACCACTGGGTATGAAGGTACACAACACCTCTCAGGATCAGTCCCCTTCTACTGTGTGTGTGTGTGTGTGTGTGTGTGTGCGCGCGCGCACACAATGACCCCAATTTTCAAATGTGGACTTCTAAATTAGACCACCAAATTTCTAGTTTGGCCACTCAAATCAATATTTAGCTGCCTAAAATGGCTGTTTTGAATGCCTCATTGCGAAAATGGGTGCCCAAACTTAATGGGTGCCCAAAACATAATTTTGAAGACGGGGCCTCTAAATATGTGTACATGTCAAAAACACAGCTTTGCATGCATGAGATTTTATAGTGGGGTGCAACAAAGCTTTTGTTCCCACAAGTTTGGGATGACTCAGTTAGGAGTATTTACAGCTCTGAAACATGCGGATGTGAGGGATTTAACCTTTAGGAGATTAAGTGGTTTCCAGGTGGAAGCAGGTGGACAGTGCTTGATGGTGTTTTGCGCAGCCTTGGAGACTGTGAACTTTTAGGGGCAGGGCCTCTCTGTTCTTTGTACAATTGAGCCCTGACCTTTGCTTGGGTTCTCTGTGTACTACCCAAATAGAAATAATTAATAATAGCTGTATACGTGATATACATTACTTTGGTCCCTCACAAGCCCGTTGTAATAATGCAATTTCAAAGTTCATTTTAAGCTGAGATTTACTTTGAGACTGAGCTAGATATTTTCCTTTGAACATTATTCAAAATAAAAGTTAAACAATATTAAATTCCACAACTTCCAATTCATATTCTAATTAGGGATGGGAAAAATACATAGCTATGTGTGGATTTACAAAGCCTATGGTAAATTTTGAAACTGTATAGAGGCGCTGGCCAAAGAGTTCAGATTCATTCTTAAATCTACTTTTTTTGCAAAGGAAAAATATTCCTCGTGTCAATCCCTGAACTGATACATTTCTAAAAGCTTTTAAAGGATGGAATTTGAGCTCTTCTATCACTGACTTAGCAGCTTCTTTTGAACGGACTCATTATTAACGCAAGTTACTAAAACAGCAGCTTCAGACTTTATAAAAATTGTAACAGCCTTTTTCATTGCAAAATAACTCTCCTGTTGACATTATATTTGGTGTATGTTTTGGAGGGTTTGATGTGATGGGCCTGGAATTCTGTGTGTGTGTTCATGTTCCCAACTGGACCTTCAGCTTTTCCTGCCTGCTGACCTTTAGATTCCCATAAAAGATCTTCCATGGCCAACCCCCGATTTCTCTATTCCCCACCATAACCCTCCCCTCTTATCCCTCCCTTTTCACAAGCCCCCCTCAAGGGTCGTTTGTAGGACCCAGTTGTGCAAGCCACCAACACACACCATTTAAAGTCAAGACACAAGGGCAGTGTACAGTTGGGCCCTGCAACCCATTTATAGTTGCTTGTAATTCATAGCAGGAGTATAGAAGTTTACATGGGAGCATAGAAGTTTACATGAAGTAGGGAGTAGCTTTGGAGGATTCCTTTAGTTGGAGAAAGGTTGCTTTGGTCTTGTTGGACAGGTAGCTGGGTGGGACTTCGATAGGTAGCTGTAGTGGTGCAGTCACCCCGCTCTGGCCCCAAAGGGGTTAAAAGCAGCCCTGGAGAGGGCTGTGGCTGGGGAAAGCAGCAAAACCCAGTCTGAGTAGAATAGCAGCCACACTTGTGGCCAGCCTAATCAGGCCACAGCTGGCCCTAATAAAAGGGCTGAGAAGCAGGAGCTAGGTAATTTCTCTCCAGGCTGGGAGGGAGCAGGGCCTGGCTGCCTGCGGGGCAGAGTACCTGAGGTGGAACAGTGCTGGGAGAATAGGCAAGGGAGCGGGGGAGCTCTAGCCTAGCAACTCCCTGGGCTCCAGGCCTGAAGTGAGGCCTAAGGAGGGTACTGGGGGCTAGGCAAAGGCAGCTGGTCCAAAAATATCCTTGCCTGTGATGATTTGCTTTTATGCTGCAGTCTGCCCCAGGATGCAGGGGCTTGATGATGACTGGCAGTAGCCCTAGACTGAGGCAAGGTGGGGATTAGAGGGCTGGGGGTTCCGCAGTGAGGGGAGACCCAGAAGCAGATTGTGGGAGTTGCTAGGGGGCAGCACCCCAGGAAAAGGGCACCGGGACCCGGGAGGGACACAGGGGCCAGCGGACAGTGAGACACCAGCCTGTAGAGGGTGCTCTGAGCTGGAAGAGCTAATTCCCAGATGGCCAGCAGGAGGCGCTGCAGGGGTGAGTCGTCGCGCTGTTGCAGTAGCCTAGATAAATGAGAGACACTCGCAAAGCAGGGCTGGATGCACCATAATATGCAGGATTATTTGACCCTTCCCCTAAGCTGCTGTATTTTGTTATCACAACCTGAAAAAGAAGCCAATGCCCTTTCCAAAGGAGCTTGAATCCGGCAACAAATTTACCCTCTTCTCCCAAGTGGGCAACAGTTCAGAGTCTTGTCACTTTACAGCTGCTTAAGAGTCAGCAACTGCAAAATGTGTTTGGACCCTGTTGGGAGAAAGATGTGAAAATGAGAGCGAGTGGTGCAGGAATGGATACACAGGGCAATGTGACAGAAATGGAGGGGAGGAAAGGAAAAATGGGACGGAAAGCAGAGAGAAAACCAAATCTGGGATGGAAGAGAGAGAGGAAGTGAGGGAACAGAAGAGGAAAAAAGAGACTGAAGTTAATGAGGAAAACAAAGCAACAGAAATATAATTATGTGGCAAGAAAATACTCCTCTTTGGTCTCCTTTATACCCTGGGGATAAACCTTTGTTAATGGCTTTCATCCCAACCAAGGCTAACAGACTATGAGAACAACAACATGAAATTTTTCACATAGCCATTGCCCCCTTGCATGTTCACTAGGTGTAAAAATGATGCTATGCAGCAGAAAATTGTGTGTCTGGGTGTTTGGAGTTTATTAAAGCAATGAATAGTGGGTTCAAGCCTCTTCTGACTCACACCAGTGACTCACCACTGAGCTCAATGCAATTGTTCCTGATTTTCACCTGTGTAATTGACAGGAGACTTAGGGCCAGCAGTTTTTTCCCTTAATTATTCCAACTAGATTTTAAATGAATGCAAAATATTTGTTTTGTTGATGTTTAAATGTATGTACTAGTATTCATTATTCTTCTCTCTACTTCTATCTTTATAATTAACACCTCCCACTATTAACAAATGAGCAATAGCCTGATAAAGCAGGACAAAACTCATCATGCAAATTGCTATTTGCAATTTGGATCCATGCCAGGTGTACATTTTTGTTTCTGCAGTTATTTTATTAATTGTGGTATGATGACTTATGGAACTCATATAGTATCAAAAGAGGTTTGCTCTCCATCTCAGAGTCGGTTTCTACTAGTAAATGATCAATATTTTAGACCAGACCAGATTATGACAAAGAATGATCAGAATTGTTGGCATGATCACATCTTCTTAGTACAAGGATTTTATTTAAAGTGAGTAGGAGAAAAAGACTTCAGCCGCATGGTAGGTACAACTGAACAAATACTATTCTAAATTCTGATATCCTGAGGTGTATATGAAGTCATTCTATTGAACTGAATGCAATAGAATTACTTCACATTTACACCAGTGTACCTAAGATTGGATTCTCACTCTATTTATAATACATTGTTACACATAATATATGTGTATATGACCAAAACTGACTAATAATTTGGGTGCCCAACTTGAAACACCGTAAAGGGGCCTGATTTGCAGACAGTGCTGAGTGCCCATCCTCTGAAAAATCTGTCTCCTGTAAGTTGTCTCAAATTGTGTGTTCAAGACACCCAAAGGATTCTCTGGAAAAAATAGTATGTTGTGATTTTATAATTAAAGACTGTAGCATAGTGAACACACACAAAGGGGCTGAATTAAATTTGTCTCAGCAACCTTACTTCTGGCATTTCCTAACTTTTGAGTGCTTGGCTTTGGAACCTTAACACTCCTTTACCATTACTTTTTTTGGATGTGTATGTGTGTATCTAGATCGATCTATCTATCTATCTATCTATCTATCTATCTATCTAAAAAATACCAACAGCACAATATATTCTTTACAGTACTCTAGTAACTTAAGCAGAGCCTCCCTTCACAGACAAAAATTGTAAACAATAAGCAAAGCAAGAGCAAACCAAAAAGATTAAGACACATAAATTCCCCCTCAGAGTGGTAAATATTTACCATTGACATAGGCTGGAATTAATAAACCATTCTTTGCTTGTCTGTTTGACCTGAATAAAACCACCAGTTTGTGAATGCCTAAATGCTCTTCATGAAGGTAGTTACTAAACTTTCCCAGACAAAAATGTGTTTACTGTAACGCTCTTAAAATATATGATGCCAAATGGAATCTGTATTAGTGAGTCAGATTGCTGATTTGCTAGCTATTATGTGCTGACACTTGAACTAAACAGAAGCCAGTGGGGGTTATATCCTGTGTGTGGCAAAACTCACATTGACTTCAGTCAGAGGGGGATTGAGTCCCATTGCATTCATATGATGATAAATTGCAATATGCTGCAATGTAACGGTCAGAATGGACATAACTCTACATTAAAAATAACTCTTTCCCCTTTCATATATATATATATACAGCAGCGTGGCCACAAAAATACATTGTAATTAAACCAAATTCAAAAAAAATCTCATTCACTTTTAAGAGGCTATTTCCAGGTAATTAATTTCCACAAAGAAATGAATGGGAAAAGCAGACAGCTTTCAGTGCTGTGTTTAGATAAGCTTCAATATTTATTAAAAATACATTATTGTTAATGTAGTTTTGTTTTAAGCAAACTTGTTTTTGTTTCCTTTGGGCTAGATTTGGCCCTGAAAGGGAAAAAGGGGGTTGGAGAATCAGAACACTCCTCATTTCAGTGGACCAGTTGTGGAGCACAGTACTACTCAGCCTGAGTAAGGAGGATCAGACTCTGGTCCTAAATGATTAAATCTACATCAGTCATTTATTTGGGATAACTGAACTGAAGTCACTGGAATTCAACACTGGCACAGGATCAACATCTCCTGCCTTGATAATAAATATCTAGAATTTGCCCTGACATTTATTTCCTGTAAGTACCAGCAGGAGACCATTATTCTATGACAACATTCTGTTCCATTGACATCATCCCTTAAATATATTTGAAGATGAAGGTGCTGTAGATTTCTCAGGAGAGGGTGCAAAGCTAATGATTATTCTCTTCATATCAGAAGCGAAACCTCAGTAAAGGGAAAAGCCGCTTTAAATTTAGGCCCTATTGCACCAGTGAAAATGTATTACGGTTTTATTATTTATTGAGCACTGGAGAGTGGCCTTGGTGTTGTATAAACCGATATAAGGGGAGACAGTCCCTGCCCCCAGGGAGGAAGTGAAAACTCCCGTCTGGGGATCAGATCCATATGGGCAGATCTTTGTGTGTGGAGCCCTTTGAATCTATGTCCTGAATGTTAAAACAAGGGGTAGTGGGTAATTAATATTACAATTCAAAGTATATGACTGTGGGAATATAAATATTAAGTATATTTGTATTACAGTAGTAGCTAGGGGGCTCCAGCCAAGATTGTGCCAAGCACTGTACAAACATACCCTAAGGGACAGTGTCTGTCCCAACAAGCTTACAATTGAACTAGACAAAGGACAGGAGGACAGAGTGAGCTAAAGTGATTGTTCAGGGTCACCCAGGTGGTTGGTCTCTTGTTTCTAAGTCAATAACTGGACTATGCTGCCCCATCATAAGAGCTCAGATTTCTTTTTTAACGCTAGAGTATTCTGCAGTATGTCACAAAACACTGGGCGGCTGCTTGCTTAGGGCCCGATCCTGTTTTGGCGGCAGGCAGGGGCAAAACTCTCTTTGACTGCGGTGGGACCAGGATCCAGCCCCTAGCCCGTGTTCCTGGCACTCAGTATTAACGCTCTCAACGGGAGCTGCTGGATCGCGGGAGGGAGCTTGCGGGCTTCCTTTCCCCCGCCGTGTCACTAGTTCAGATCCCGTCTCAGGCAAAAGGCGAGCTTGTGAACTCCTGCGGAATGAATAAGGGGATCGGGTTGCTCTCTCACGTGACTCTCTGCCAGTCCCTCGAGTCCCGGGGTCCATTTGCACACGGAGAGGGGAGGAGCGTGCAGGGCTCCCAGCTCCAGGTTTATTTGGCCATTGGCTGCAGGCACCTCGCTTCGGGCTCCCCGGAGCTCGCTCGGTGTCCTCCTTGGAGGTTCTTTTCGTCTTTGCAAAGGCTCCTTTCTGATCCCCCCCGCCGGCCGCCTTTCCTTCCCGCTCAGCCCTCTCTCCTCCAGAACAGCCTCGCAGAAGGAGCTTTGCGTGGATCTGCTGAGCTGGGCGTGTGTGTGTGTGTGTGTAAATAATGCACTGCAAGGCAAGTGTGCATTGAGGGGAGGGGGGGGGGTCAAGACAACAGTGCCACCCCCGCCACCAGCCGCGCTGTTTAATTCTTCCGCTGCTTTTTCGCCCTCGCCTGCACCGAGATCAGCCCAAAGAGCCAGGCGGATTGTGGGGCTTTGCTGGGCACAGAACCGCAGCACCGGGGAAAGTTTCCTCGCCGAGTGGCTCGTATTTGCCTGTCGGGCAGAGCCCTCCTCCCGCTTTGATCCCTGCCCCTCTGCGCAGAGCTGGGCGTACGGCCGGTGTCCCGTGAACTTGAACAGCTGATTTGCAGGCAAACCTGCCGCGGGGGGTTTCTTCCCCGGCGCTCGGAGATGGGGCGGGAGGTCTCGGCCCCAGGGAAGTTTGCAGAGGAGTGAATCCGGATTCAGCTCTGGGGAGCAGGCTCTGGTGAGGACACAGTCACTCTTGTGCCACGCGCTGCCGGACTCTTGTCACTCAGCGGGTGAATTGTGAATTTGCCCTCCCCGCTCTCCTTTAAATCTTATTCAACCCAAGGAGCCCGAGGAAGGTTTGAAATCGGGCTGAGTTGTGGCGTCTGGCCCCCTCTTCAGCACCACCCCCGAAAAAGGCTGAAGGAGGAGGTTTTGCAAGGGGGCTGATTTGGTGCCCGACTCCAGAATCGGCTTCGCCTCTCGCCATGGATTACCGGGAAGTGGCGCTCCGGCTCGCGCTCCTATTTGCTGGACTTGTATTGCCCCAGCCGCGGGCGGAAGGTGAGTAAAAAGCGCACCCCGGTTGCACGCGGGTGTCGTTACCGGGCGGGTTGCACGCGTTCGGGATGGTACCCTTTGGAGATGGTCTGATCCGGGTTTATATCTCCCCGGTGTGACGCCCCCCTCCGCTGGCACAATGTCATTCAATGTAGTTGCTTTTGGAGAACCCCCCGCCCCGCCGCATCATTCAGCCGCGCGGGGGTTTGCAGGAAAGGGGCGCAGGGTTGTGAAATCCATGAAGGCAGGATGGACTGCAGCAAACTCCCCGCTCTGCAAGCAAACCGCCCGCCGCCCCCGAGGCTACCTGGGGAGGGAATCCGAGATTGCGGGTGCGTCAGGAGCGCCGTGCGAGCAGGACCCCCACCCAGGAGTGCGCTTGGGCACAAAGCCCCCGGCTGGTTCTCACGCGGGCCCGGGCGGTGTGCGCGCCGCAGGGCTGGGGGGTGGCGGCTTTGCACCCAGCCCTTATCCAGCCCGCTGCGGGAGGGAGCGCTCACCTGGCTGCAATCGGGGAGAACCGGGACCCGCCTCCCTTCTCCTGTACCCGGGCTCTTTGGAGCAGTGCGGGGGCGCGGCGGGTCTCGCTCTCCGCAGCAGCCCCTGCTGCAGGGTGCAAGAGGCGGGACGCGGCGCGAGGCCTGGCGGCGCGCGAGCCCGGCTCCGAGGCAGCCTGTGCCCCGGGTGAAACTTCGCCTCGCGCCTCTTTCCCGGGGTGGGGGCGGGGGGTTGCTGCTCTTTGCTGCCCTGTGCCTCTCCCCTTCCAGGCGTCTGCCTGTTTTACACCCCCTCTAGGGTGTGATCCCCCCCACAAACACGCATGTGCCCTGTCTCCCCCGCAACAACAGTCAGACATCACCTCAGGGCTTCTCAGCCAGGGGTACCTCAGCTCAGCCAGCTATTTGCCTGGCCTTGCAACAGGCTCCATAAAAAGCACTGACCAAGTCAGAACAAACTGAAATTTCATACAATGGCTCGTTCATGCCGCTCTGTATACCCTCCGCTGAAATGTACTAGATCAGTGGCTCTAAAACTTTTGCACCCATGACCCCTTTCATATAGCAAACTTCTGAGTGTGACCCCCCTCTTATAAATTAAAAAGACCTTTTAATAGATTTATCACCATTATAAATGCTGGAGGCAAAGCGGGGTTTGGGGTGGAGGATGACAGCTCGTGGCCCCCCCCATATAATAATCTCATGACCCCCTCAGGGGTCCCGCCCCCCAGTTTGAGAACCCCTGTGCTAGATTGATCTTCCAGTTGATTGGTTTGATAATTACATGGTAAAAATGAGAAAACAGGCAAGTTTGCAGTGACCACGTGCTAGGACACTTCTGGATTTTCAGGTCTGTTTTGGTAAGTAAGTAGTTTTTACATGAGGTAAAACTTGGGGGTACAGATCAGACTCCTGAAAGGGGTACAGTAGTCCGGAAAAGCTGAGAGCCACTGTCTTACTGTACCCACCCTGTCTCTCTCTCACAGTAGGGGGCAGTCTTGTACTGGCAGGCAGAATTGGCGGGAGGTTGGGTGTGGTAGGGGCGTGGATTTTTCTTCTAAAGCACCTCAATGTCTGGGGTGTACATCTCCCCTGAGTGGGGCACCTATGTTGGTGTGGTTCTTTGAACATCCTGTCCTACCTGACCAACCAGGGCCTCTCCATCTCTGTGACTGAGCTGGCACTTTTGTTCTCAATCCCTCTTCAGCTGCTTGAAAACCCCAACGCTCAAATTACCCTCTGAGCTGCAATGTCTTATCCTTGCTCTTGGCCCAGGAATAAATCATCATAATTAATAACAAGTTGAAGAAAATCCACTGGCTTTTCTCTGGATACTTCCACTGCATGCATCCGATGAAGTGGGTATTAGCCCATGAAAGCTTATGCTCTAATACTTTAGTTAGTCTTTAAGGTGCCACAGGACTCTTTGTCACTTCTGGCTTTTCTCAGTTTCTGAAGAGTGGGTGCGGGAAATGTCAGGTCCAGCTGGGTTTCACATGGTGTGCAGTGTGTGTCATTACTGCTCAAGGCAGCTGGAGTATACATGACATTTTGCTGGTGGATTTTGCACAGGTGTCTAAAGGGAACGTGCTGTTTAGAAGGGTATGTTCCCTGCTTTCTGCCCCATCTGCTGGTTATGATTCTTCCTCCTTAGGCACTTTGGAAAATGTGACCTGGCAGCTATAGTAATCTTCATCAATAGCAGTGACTTTTTACCAGTTAATAATAGGTGTGGGTGTGTTAATTGAAGAGCAGCATTGTTGGGTGTGACATCAGATAATCCAAATTGTGTGTGTGTGAAATTATGAGTGAAGCGCCCTCCTTCCCTACAACAACAATCTTGATAGAGCACAATATAAACATCTCTGAGTTTAGGGGACACAACACAAAAGTGAGGATGAGTTGGGTCCCCCCACCAAGGTGGTTCAGTATGTGAATGAGAATGTATTCCTTCAGGTGCGGGGAGACACTTTCCTTTCATCTGTGTTGGGTTTAGCAGTAGATCGTTTCTAAAAGACCATTGGGTAACTTGGAAACGCAGGCAAAATTCTTATAAACTCGAATGAAAAACACATTATACATACATAATATTAGTAGTACAAATCCACCAAGATCTGCTTTATAGCCACAGATCATTTTTGCAGGTTGCGGATGGGTGTGGATCTAAATTTTATATCTGGAGTTCTGCAAACTTGTAGCTGTCCGTGGATTGTTTTTGCAGATTGCAGATCAAATGCAGATACAAATTTTGTATCTGCCTGGGGCTCTAAGCATCCGGGAGCACTCTCAGTGGCTGCCTTGAGGGCAGGACAGTTCAGTAGTAGGAAAGTTAGCAAAAATGTATCTAAAATATCTTTGAAAATCTATGAATCACGTCATATGCAGTACAGGATGAACACAAGTGTTTGGAGAGAACTGTCTCTCATTATTACAGTTTGTGAGCAGGTGAAATTATACCTTTGCTTTAGTTAAGAGAGAATCAGACTTTTCCTTTGCAGTCATTAAAAGGCATGTCTGGTGCTGCTGAGGAGTGTGTGGTCAGGTGAACAGAATGCGGGATTGAGCATCAGGAGATGTAGATTCCAAGCCCTCGACTGCCCTGTTGTGTGGTCTTGGGCAAATCAGAGTGGATTTTAAGGACTGAAGCTGTCAGCATGGGCTTCTCAATTTTTAAAAATAAATTAATACTGTACAAGAAAGTCACAAATGTGAAGTGGAAAATGGTAGAACAAGGGAAAAATCATGTGCAGGAAAGACACTCTCTTGATGGGGAGTGTTTATCACAAAACCGTTCTAAAAAGACAAACTGAAAAAACTCCCTTGGTCTGGCTGCCTGTTACCGTAATTCCCTGGCTATGTAAAAGGGCCATAAAGAAGGTGTAAATGGAATCTTGTAACTTGAACGCATTGCCAGAGAGATGTAAAGAGATCTGAGTGTAACTGAGAATCAAATCCAGTGTCTTGAAGTTGAATCCATTCCTATGTCCTCTGGGTGAGGAAATCTTCCGAAGCCTTTCTCTCCATTCTGAGTCCAAAGTCACAACCCTGACCCATTTCCCATTCACATCAATGGAAACACAACCATTTGACTTCAGTGGACGTTTGATTGCGTCCTTATGGCCTTTCCCCTGACCAAAGGAAAATAATCTCTTACTTGCCAAGGACCAGATTGTGCCTTTGCAATCTGTTATACCTGGGCTAAAGACCAATTCAATAGGTAACTCTCCGTTTTAAGCAACCACTTTAATGTAGACCCAAGATTTCTTGTGTAGTTTTGCTTCATTTGTTTTTAAAGGCATCCTCTCTACCAGACAACCAAGTTCTGTTAATCCCTTGGGTGGTCCCTTAAGGCAGTTGTCCCTGCATTCTTTTTTTCTTTGGTAATTTCTTGTCACATCTTTAATAGCCAGATGTGTGCAGCTGTTTGAAGAGGACTATCTGACAGGAAAATCAATAAAGAACTGTCATTCAGTTCATTCATGATTTCATTCCCCCGCCCTCTTTTTTGACTTACTGAGATAGAATATCTGAGATAGAAACTGTACCTCACCAATCATTTGCTTGGGTAACCTTTCTCTTCCATTATTGTCAGTGTCAGCGTTAGGCACTAGGGTATTAACAGTGAGTGAATGATGTTATATATCAAAGTATTTGGGATGTGCTTGCTATTCAGAATAACTGTGATATAGACACTTCGAAACACATGGCAATATCATTGAGAAAGTCTAGGTGTAGAGAAACCTTAATGAGAAGTCACCAAAAGAAATGTATTAAATAACGCCGTTTGTGTCAAATTCAATTCCCAGATAGGTGTGATTTCAGTGGGAGTCACATGAACGGATCTGTGAGTGTAATGTGACCCTTTTGTGTGTAGTATGATTTAAGAGCTGGATTTTATTTTTGATGTATTTGTACATATTTATTTGTATATTTACTGTGCCTTCAGTTTTTCAATGGGAGCCAAGCATACCAATCCAAGGATGGATTTTGGCTTTAAGCATAAGACCTTACTTATGAAAAGAGAACTAGAATCTTGCCATCATATAGCCTTCGGTGACACTGGAAGAAGAGAATAAACAATCCCATTAATGTATAATGGACCAAATCTTAGAAATCCTCATTCATGCAAAACATCCATTTAAGTTAATAGGAGGTTCGCCTGACTATGTACCCGTGGGCACCAGGTTTATATAATTTTTGGTGGTGCCCAGAACAGGTTCAAGCAGAGCTGTCCCGTCTCTATGGATGGCTCTGAAAATATAAGCCCAAACACTGATGGAGCCGGGCCCATGTTCCTGAATATTGATGGAGCACCGGCACCATGGGCCCATGTAACTCACCGCCTGTTTAAGGATCACAGTATCTTATCCTCCTAAGAACATGAGAGGTTAGCCATTCTGATTCACTAAGCAGTAAGACTAGGATAAGGAAGGGCAATTGCCGCAAAGGATATTGATCATTCAGGAGCTGATGGAGGAATTAGTTACTGGGGTGGGGGCCCTTTCTGTATACAATGATTTGTTTTTAATTGTCTAGAAGCCCCTCTGAAGTTGTATTCTTCTACCAGTGAAATAATTCAACTTTTCAATCCATGCCTCAAAGTACCTGTAGTTCCCATTTCAAGACAAGTGGGCCAATGAATATTGGTGAGAGATTACACAAAAAGCTACAAACCTAAACTTGCCCATTCTCGTTTTCCCCACAGTCTTGTTGGTGTGCTGAAAACTCCTGGGCATGTTGTCCATTTTCCCTACTTCTTGCTCTGAGGACTCACCTCCTCAAGCAGTGTCTTGGTACGCTGGACTGATTATTTGGGGGTATCTGCCTTCTCTCAGGATTCATTCTGTCCTTTATTTTATTGCATATGGTAGCAGACTCTTCTCCTGCCTTTCTTGATTATTTCCTCTGCACTTGACCTCTGGACGAGAAAGCAGGCAAGTAGTTTCCTGCAAAGCAATTGCTCGTGACACTTTATCAGTGGTCTGGCAGGTGTATAGTGAAAGCCAGTGCCCACCCCTTTTTGGAGACCAGCTGCTAGGATTTCTCAGATGCCGCCTTTGTTTCTGTGTTCTCCACTCTGCTGAACAAGACCCCACTGCAGGGGTGGGCAAACTTTTTGGCCTGAGAGCCACATCAGGGTTCAAAATTGTATGGAGGGCCGGGTAGGGAAGGCTGTGCCTCCCCAACAGCCTAGCCCCGCCCCCTATCTGACCCCCTCCTGCTTCCCGCCCTCTGACTGCCCTCCTCGTAACCTCCAACTTATCCACCCCCCCTGCTCCTTGATCCCTGACCCCCCGCAAAGACCCTCCAACCCTAACTGCCTGCTCAGGACCTCCCCCACCCAACTCCCCTTGCTCCCTGTCCCCTGGCTGCCCTGATCCCTATCCACCCCCCACTCCCTGACAGACACCAGGACTCCCACGCCCCATCCAACCCCCCTGCTCCCTGGCCTCCTCCTCCAGAGGCCCTGTGCCCCTAACCCCCACCCTGGGACCCCAACCCCTATCCAACCCACGCTACTCCCTGTCCCCTGACTGCCCCCACCCCTTATCCAACCCCCTGGCCCCAGCCCCTTTACCACGAGGCTCCTAGCAGCGTGTTCAGCTCCATGCAGAGCCAGACACACTGCCCCGTGGGAGCGCACAGCCTCGCCCCCTAGAGCACTGCATGTGGCAGCATGGCTCTGGGGGAGGGGGCAGTGTTTTTGACTCCGCGCAGAGCCAAACACGCTGCCCTGTGGAGCGCACAGCGGTGTGGCTCCAGGGGAGGAGGAAAGAAGGGAAAGGGGCCGGGGGCAGCCTCCCCGGCCAGGAGGCCTGATGGGACAGTCCCGTGGGCCATAGTTTGCCCACCCCTGCCCCAGTGTCTGCTCCACAGCTAGGATTTCCTGCTCTGCAGCCAGCATGGCTGTCCCTTGTGCCAGCAGCTAGACCAAAACCTTGGTTTGGTTTGGTTTTTCCCCTGCTGCTGAGCGTGTCGCCAGTTGTTTTACATCCCTTCAGACTTCTTGGTGTCACGTTTTTATTTTGATTAAACTAGCCTTGTATATAATGTGCTACTTGATAGCCTGCACCTGCTCCCAGAGAAGCCCAAGGGGCTGCTTCCAACTGAGTCCTGAATGTACAGTTTTCAAACCTACCGTGATGCATGTTAGGGACAAGATGGAAACCCATACATTTTACAAAAACTGCCTAAACCCCAGATGAGTTTTATCATAGGTAGATGCATATTGAGGTGTTCTGGCTTGACGGCCAATTAATTGCAAGGAATACAGTTTTGTGGAGGTGGCCAACGCAAGGGATTAAAAGTGGGATATGAAGTGTTCATCTCTAGGTCAGTACTTCAGACTCAGGCCAGGAAGCTGTCACTTCCTGATGTCACTTTCAGCTGCATCCCGTGTGACAGCTTCAGGAGCCATATGTGTGTGCACAGGGTGTGCCAGGTGTATCCAGGCACATCCTAATGCAGGGCTGGGCAAGCTTGTTCTGCGCTGCTGGCCAGGGAGGCTCCCCCAGCCCTCGCCTTCCGCCATCCCCCAGAGCCTCAGCTCCCCGCACCCAGGAGCAGTCCTGGACAGTGCTGCAGCAGCGTGGCTCCAGCGGGCCCTCAGCTCTTGCTGCTCGGAGCTGCGTGGCAAGGGGGTGGGGCCCCGCCAGAGTCACGCTGCTGTAGTGCTGCCCAGGGCCGCTACTGGACGCGGGGAGCTGAGGCTCTGGGAGAGGGGGGAGGCGGGGGTAAGTGGCATGGTAAGGGGGCCGGGACCGAGGCAGGAGTTGGATAAGGGGCAGGGAGTCCCGAGGGCAGTCAGGGGACAGGGAGCAGGTGTGTGTGTGTGGACGGGGCAGAGGTTCTGAGGTGGGGTGGTCAGGGGATGTGGAATGGGGGGAAGGGGTTGGATAGGGCGTGGGAGTCTCGGGGGTCTGTCAGGAGGTGGTGGGGTGGTTAGGAGTCAGGACAGTCAGGGAACAGGGAGCGGGGTGGGTTGGCTAGGGGCTGGGGTTCCGGGGTGGTGATTAGGGATGGAGGGAGGGGTCTCTGGAAGGGGCAGTAAGGGGACAAGGTCGGAGGTGGTTGGATGGGTTGGGAGTTCTGAGGGGGCCTATTGGGGGCAGGGTATGTAGAGAGGGGTCAGGGCAGGCAGGGGTAGGATCCTAGGGGGCAGTTGGGGGGGTCTCAGGAGGGGGCAGTCAGGGGACAAGAAACAGGCAGGGCTGAAGGTTTTGAGGGCTAGTATGGAGCTAGGGTGGGTCTCCCTGGGTGCACGCCCTAATGAAATGTGCTGCGCACACCTATGCTCAGGACTATACAAGTAGTGTATATATTGAATGGATGTGGCCCACATAACCCATAGAGAGCTGCATATGCGACCCACAATGGTAGATAGGTACCAAAAGAGCCTCCTTCATTATAACAGGCAGGGTTGATTTGATTTAAATCAAATTGCTTTAAATCATTATTAAAATCACTAGTTAGGAAGATTTTATTTAATCATGGTTTTGTACATGAAAGTGCATTCTTGCTGTTTTTTGTAACCTTAATACATATTCTTCACAGCTCAGAGATAGATGTAGGTTTCATTTTTAGAAAGTACAGACTATAAATTTTTAAACAATGATTTATTTTGAAAACTTTTCAGAAGAGTTTTACAGCTATATCGGAAAATGAATGATTGTTTGGTTATCTCATTTACCAAAGGTAATTGAAGTAGATTTGTGAAGTCATTGGGAGGTAAACTATTTCCAGTTCAACAGATTAATCATGAATATTTGGAGGATTTTCTTGCTATGCTGTATTAGGAGGAGAACATCACCAGACAGACATTTAAAATGCTTTATTTAACTAAGACAACAACGTTAAATACTCTGGATTTTTTTCTTCAACAGCAAACATAATATTTTAACAAAACAAGCATATGTCCTTCACTTCTTACATTTATTTCCAAACTTCTTCTCCTTCTTCTTCTGATCTGCCCACAACAATATTCTATTAATTGAACTTTTAGAAACTTTGCACTTTTGGAGAGAAGTAAGGAATTGACTCTGTGTGCACAAATTTGCAGAGGGACAATAGAGTTGAGGTCTGTTATTTCTCACCTCTCTATATTTATTTAGTTAAAAATATTTTTGCTGTTAACAAGCATGTTACCTCTAGAGACATAAATCCACAGTGTGAGAACTGAAAAACTAAGCATTTCTGATGGTATCTTCTAGACTGAGCACTGAGTCTCATTGGGTAGATAGAAAGATTAACCTAAATAATCTATACAGAAGCTTGTGGAACCCCATAAGATTGGGTTCCTAATCCATGAACTATTGGAACTCATTTACAAAACTTTTCTTAAACATTACTTGAATATATTGTCTCATAATCTAGGGTTAATAATCCCTATTCCATGATGAGATATCTTTGAGCTATAATGTATCTAAATTAAAACTATCTTTAGATAAGTTTTTTCCTCAAAAAGCATTTTATAAAAAAAAAAATCCGATTTAAATAAAAAAAACCAGATTTTTTTTTAATTAAAAACATTGATTTTTATCCACCCTGATAACAGGGCATATTGTGGTCCAGGGCAGTTTAACTGACATCCCTCCAGCTGTGGCTTCTTGAGTTCCCCATCTTGCCTATGTGGAGCACAAGAACGAACAGCATGCCAGCTGGTTATGATCTGCCCTCTTTATCCTCTTGATGGTGCGTGGATGCGCTTGATAAAGTGGCTATATTGCTTACCCCATTCTAGTTCGTTGTTTCTGCTGTCAGAGGCCATCTGCTAGAAAAAGCAGAAAGGACACAGCTCCACCATCGCTGAGAGCACTCTGTGATGGAGCTTCTGCCTTCTGGATTTGAAGGTGGCCAGTGCCAGGAGGAGGTAAACAAGGAGGTCCTAAGACTGAATGGAGTTTTCAGTGATTGAGCAAGCGGTGGATTGATAGAGCTGTGTTGTCTTAAAGCAAATAGAAAAAGGACAAAAAACATTTGGATGATGCAAGTAGCTCATAATGTGAAAGCACACATTCATAACGACATTTCCTGTTTTATATTTGGTTGCCTTTTGTATTGGCATCCCTAAAAAAAACCTTGTGACATTCAGGGGGATTGTGGATGCTTAAAGAATGCAAAGTCAAGTCCTTTTGAAGCACTGGTTTATGGGTGAGTCTATTGATATCTGCTTCCTTCTAATCCACTTTCTTTTTGGTCCTACAGGTGCTTGTGTCTACCAAGGCTCATTGTTTGAGGTAGGTGAACCTTAATATGTTTCATGGTTACCTTGAGGTTGATAGGCTGCACTTATGACTCAACAAGTTTTGTCCGTGCCACATGACTTCCGTGGCACTAATGGTAGTGATGCTTTTATTAATGTGCAATGGGGTGAAATCTTGGCCCCGCTGAAATCCATTGCAAAATTCCTATTGACTTCAGTGGGGTCAAGATTTCAACCGTGGTCTTTGTCAACCCAACTAGACTACTGTTGAGCAAGACTCCATGCATATTTACAGATTTGGCTCTTTGTTTGTCCTGTGCATTTTGAACAATGTGATTCAGGAATGTGCAAAACAAGACAGGCCAGCTAGTGTTGTCTAAAACCTTCTGTATATTCTGCATGTATTTGATGTTTTGCTATGAGTGATGGTTTCCTCTGGAAAACTTCATATTCATTGTGTGCTGTGACACAATGTGTGCTGTAAAACAAAAATATGACTTTTGCATTTTTGGCTGTGACAAAACCACGATTTCTCCATTTGACTGTCATTTTTCACAATTGCAAATAATCCACCTTAATCATTGCGTGGATATGTGATGTAGAGAATCTCATGCAAATAGTACTTGTCCACACAATACTTGGCTGTCTCAGTGTGATACTCAAACAGTAAAAAGATATTGACAAGAATGTTGCTCCTGAAGTGCTTATGCACAGGCGTGCTCTCATAACGAAACTGCACAATGATTTGTTGTTGTAGAATCGAAAGCAGTGTGCGTCAGGTTTATATGTTTTATTTCCCTTAATGCCCCCCTCCACCAAAGTTACTGCAGTGTCTCTGGAGTCTATAACTATTGTATAACCTTAAGTTCCATAGGAGTTGGGTTCTTTTTGCCTTCCAACCCTGATATTGACCCTTTTAAAGTTCTTCTGCACAAAGAGGGAAATGAAATGGAATTGATTTACTTCACTGTGTCTTTGGTGGATGGCTTGGTGAAAAGCCGAAGCAGATTGCGTTCATTTGTTTCTGTTAATAATACACTATGGAGCATCACAGTGTTTTAAAGGAGGTAGAAAAGTCTGTCTGTACTCCATCAACTCTAATAAATTGAGTGGCAGATCATTCTCTTCTACTCATTTTATCTCAATCAGGACTATAATATAATGAAACTAAGGGGATAGGAAATGAGATGTTCATCTATGTCACTGTATGAGAATGACATGTGACAATTACAGTTCTATTTTTTTTGGGCTTTGTATGCTTGTCTAGATGATGGAATTGATGTAGATGCAGACTAAATTGAAGAGTGTTTTTGTTTAAATTATAAAAATTAAGGGTCAGTTGTGGAAACCGTTACTCACTTTAAGTAATTCCTTACTCAATATGTTGATGTCAGTGGGATTACTCATGGCATGGGATACTACTCTGTGTGTGTAAAGGTTTACAGATCTTAAAGCAGCTTTGATTAAAAAAAAAATGCTTCCCTGGGGAAAAAAGTCCTATATTTTGTTTGGCTTGAGAACTGTACACGTGTAGTTATTCTGTAGTGTAACCTTCATGGAAACGTCACTATGAAGAAGGGAAAAAAGTATATTAGCATTGGACTGCTTTGGTATTTTTCAGCATGTTACTACTTGTAGAAAAATACCAGGTCAAGTTATAGTGCTAGTTATAACCAGGTCAAGATGTGTGTTAACAAGACATACGCTGCCTGGCAACACTGAAAGGGGAGAAAGACAAGCTGCATGCTGTTTTTTGGCTTCTTTCAAATCCTAGTTTCTTTAAAAGCAATACAATATTGTTTGTAGTGGCTCCCACAGCATGCAAAGTGCTTTCTAAACACAGCTGGAGACAACACCACATGGTGAGTGCTATTAAGGACAAAAACTGTAAGACAATAATAGTAACAATTATTGAAATCCTTCCCATACAGCTTAAAGAAAAAGATACACTAAGGATGGGCGAGAAGGATGAAACATACAAGCGATGTGATCAGGAGGAGGATGGGCATTTGACGTATTTCTTTGCTTTGTTGTTGGATGTGAATGAACAGAAATGTGTGTCCATCCCGCGCCTCACTGCTATACCAGTGGAGCTCCTCACAGGCACGGGGCCCCGTTAACATCAGTGAGGCTCTGAATGGATGCAGAGCTCCACCCATTGCAGGATGGGGGTCCAAATCCCTCCTCCCTTCGTTCTTCTATACATTGCTCTCCTTTGTTTTTCTCCCACCTCTATTTCCAAATACCACTCCAGTGTCCTTATGCACTCCCTCCCAGCACTGGCCCGTCTTCCACCAAGCAGTTCACTCATGAAATAAGGAGATGACTTAGTCAGCTAGTTTCTTGTAGGTATTGTGACTTAAGTGGTCTCGAGGAGGTATTTAAGGAAGTGCATTATAAAGAAATTGATTATTTTGCTGCTGTACCTGCGTCCTAAGCACCTCTGGCTGTGTACAGGAGCCACTGCTGAGAAGAGAAATTCTATGCAGAGAAAGCATTTGGATAGGTTTCCCTGCACCCCAGGGGGGAAATCAAGGAAAAATCCAATCACATTATTTCCTTCAGAGACGGATTGCTCCAAACTTGCAAAATCTCATAGAAAACAGAATTTTTCAGCCATTTCCAAACTTGAGGCTAATATTTATAATGAATCGTAGCTCTTCAGTTTGAAAAAATAGCTCTGCATTAAGGATAGTGCCTAGAGAGAGGCTGCCATCTTTCATTGATTTGTACATCGACCATTCTTATTTTAAGACTTCTATCCGTAAGAGTCTCAAATGGTACAGTGTGCCTTAGACGAGCAAACCCTGCTTTTTTTTTATCAGTTGTTGTACGCAGTAATAAACTGTGTCACTTGCAGCCTTCTAAAGCTCTTTTACAAGCATTAACTGTCTGAATAACGTTTCGAGGTGGATGGGGAAAAAAGGCATAAAGGTTAAATGGCTTTCTTGAGATGACAGAGGGAATTAGAGCTCAGGAGTTCAGAGTTTACAGTGCTGTGGTCAGAGACCTAGACCATGCCTCTATGAAATGTTCCAACTGATTTCTGTTTACACCTACACAATATACTTGAACACATGCATATTTTGCACAAGTTCTGCAGCAGTAGAAAAATAGCACAAATCCTGTTCTTTATTAGTTATTTCGAATTACTCTGGTGGTTTCATTTTTTTAACTTGATGAAAACTGTTTGTATGTCAGTGGATTCACAATATTTTATTAGGCTTTCTGCATATTCAAAGCAGTATAGTTTGACAAGCAATAACCAGAAGTAATATAGTAAAGGTACAAAGAATGCCATTTTCTTGGTACCTTATGTGTAATTACAAGCAAAAATAAAAACAGATCTGGCAGCAGCAGATTATATGGGAGACCTACAACAATATACGGAATAAAGAGTATTTGCTATCTAAAAAAGTGGCTCCTATTGAGAATTTGTCCATCCAAGAACTTGTAGTGGGAAGGGAAAATTCCCAGCAATGTGAGGTAATGAAACTTGTATTTATTAACCCCCTCTTGTAGCTGTAGAAAGCTCTATATCTTAATTGCGTACAGTCAATAGACCCAATCAACTCCTCTGAGGTGTCCCAGTCCTGAAGATAAAGATGCATATAACAAATCTGAAACCCCAAGGTGAAGATAAACCATTGCAATTCAGCCTATTAATATTTTATTAACGCTCCCAAGGAATGATTGTCAGCTCTGGACAGGAACGTTTTGTGAGCCAAATTCTGAACTGTTATCCTGGTGTACATCTGGAGCAGCTTAACTGAAGTCAGTGGGGATGGTCTTTCAGCTGAGGCACTGGATTGGGCCTTCAGGAGATCTGGGTTCAGGTCTTGTCTCTGCCACAGTCTTCCTATGAGACCCTGGATCCTTTCTGCCTCAGTTTCTCTCCTTTCCGATAGATCTTCAGCCTTCATGGAAGGTCCAGCTCTGCCTGTTCTCTGTATCTTGACCATTGCTTTCCTTGGTGCTCCTGTCAGTCTCTGACTACCTATACCAGGCCTGCACAACATGCGGCCCGGGGGCCACATGTGGCCTGCAGGGTATGAGTAGGGGTGGAGCAAGCCAAGCAGTGGGGTGGAGGGAAGCGGATGGGGGCGGGGAAAGGGCAGGGCTTTTTGGCCCGCAGCTGGTTTTTTTGCAGTAATATGGCCCTCGCTGCTTTCCAAGTTGTGCAGCCCTGACCTATACAAATAACTGCCTCGATTTAGTTAGCGTGCAGTCCACATCTGGACTGGAGCATCATTTAAGGGAAATCCTGGAATTTCCTAATGGGCCTATGGTATGTGTCCTGGGTTTTTCATCCTTGTGAAACAAACACGCTTACCCTGGGACAGGTGGAATATTTTATGAGTAGGGGAAAAATGCTGCTCCTAAGAAACCTTCTCACTCCCTTTAATTAAATTCCTGAAACTGTTTTGCAAGAGGGAGGAAGGATTATTTACAAAAGCAGGGAACATCATCAGTCTAAGTCTGTAATTTTCCCATCCCCACCCTACTGGTATTGGTTATCTTGGACTTCTGCAGTGAGGTGAAAGTGTGTTTGATGTTGGCTGGAATTTTACTGACTCTTTTCTTCTAACTCTGTAATCAAGATGAAGGGGCAGGAAGTGGGGAGGTGGAACTCAAAGTGTGCTTTAGAAAAAACAGGAACTGGCTGACAATTATTTCTCTTGAAGACTATGAGGCCTCTTGCAGATACAACAGCTGGCAAAGTGACCTTAATGACCTGAAGATGGTGCAGACAGGAGGGAGGCTGAGGGTTGATAGTAGCATAGAACAATCTGAGTGTTTATAGAAGAGATTCAGGTTTAAAACAGGTTAGTAATTACTACCCAACAACAGGAATCTAAAATGTACACTTTTTTTTTCCGGATTCTGCTTTTGTTTAGGGGAAATTAGAATGTAAAGCCTGACCAGTTCATTGAGATAGACTGTGATAGTGTATAAGCAGTGCTTCTAGCAGAAGTTATTGATTACTAATATTGGAGTAGCACCTCGAATACTCCGCTAAAATGAGGGGCCCACTTTTGGACCAGCAGTTATTCAAACACATGGCAAAAGACAGTCTCTTACCTAAAGAGTTTACAGTCTGAATGGACAAAGGCTGCGGGAAAAGGAAGGATTGTTATCCTCCATTTTATAGATTGGAAACTGAAGCACAGAGAAATGAAGTGACATGCCCATAGTCACAGAGGAAGTCTGAGCTAGGGATTGAACCCAGATCTCTTGAGTCCTAGCACAGTTTTTTAACCACAAGCTTCCTCTCTAGGGTGTATATTTGTTCTCAACCCCTGTTAGCATTATGGGAGTATTGCATGTGTGTTGAGGGCAGACTGTTCTGCAAGGAACGGACTCTTAATTCAATTTTAATTTCTTTAACTAGTCACTTAGATCATTTTCTGAACCAGAACTTTATAGTATTCTGAGATCAGGTGGTAATCAAATGCCAAAATCTGCATTGCTGTTTGGTTGTAATGAAACCAGGGACAGATACAGGACATCATACTACAGCATTTATTGAACATCATTATGATAGAACAGGGTTATCTGTTGAA
The DNA here is from genome assembly GCA_007922305.1 of Dermatemys mawii. NCBI lineage: Eukaryota > Metazoa > Chordata > Testudines > Dermatemydidae > Dermatemys > Dermatemys mawii. The sequence continues at coordinate 11,615,938 of ML677375.1, read as the reverse complement.
AACAATTACTCATCTGAAAGATCTGGATGTTATATTTCACTGCATAGCAAGGCTGTTTTTTTGTATAGATTTATATGAGGCTGAGATATAGATGTTAGCGTAAGTGAATATAGAATAGAGCCTGGAGTGTTAGTAAGAGGTGGGGAAGAAAAGTATAACGAATCTACAGCCAACAGAAAGCAACAGAAATACCCAAATTCATTACTGTACAGCACCTCTGCGGTACCACAGTTTTGTACGTGATCCTTGCATAGTTGCATTCATTAAGGAAGAAAGATGTGTGACCTTGCTGTTGTGTTCCTATGTTTTGTGTACGATTTATTTTTACAGTGTATGAAAAATAAAGCTAAAGCAATGAAGGATAATGGCTAAGGGGGATTATGAACTTGGTGGGAAGAATATTAAGTGGGAAGAGTAGGTGCTTCTCTGCATGCTATGAGGAGAGCATAACTTATACCAGGTACACTGTTGTGCTTGTTTCAGCAGGGGTTTGTGTGCGTGTGTGTGTGTGTGTGTATATATATGTGTGTGTGAGCAGGCTTTTCGTATTTGTGTGTCATTGAAATATGGGCAGAGTTCAACCTGTACTTACAAATACAGGGTATGTCTTTTCTTTACCATGTGCTTCATTCTGTCTAGCCATGTCAGAACTGGATGTGATTGGGCTGGATCCAAGTGGTAAATGAGGTTGGCATTACAGCAGGGGTGGGAAAACTACAGCCCAGGGGTCAGATCCAGCCCGTGGGCTCCTCCTAACCGGCCCCCCAAGGTCCCACTGGGGAGGCTGATACGCCCCCGCCCCCTCACCGCGTGCGGCCTCAGTGGGCTACGCGAGCAGTGCTCTGGGGGGTGGGGCTGCGCGACAGCGTGTCTGGCTCCGGGCCAGACACTCGTGGGCTCTGGCGGATCAGCTGTGGTGGCGTGTCTGGCTGCGGGCAGACACGATATTCTGAGCGGCTAGGCGCAGTAAGCAGGCAGGGCCGGGCTGGGGCTGGATAAGGGGCGGAGGGTCTAGCGGGGAGGCGGTCAGGGGACTGGGGCAAGGTTGGATGGCACGTGGGAGTCCCAGGGGGCCTTTAAGAGGTGGGGGTGTGGCTTGGGGTCAGGGTAGTCAAGGGATAGGGAGCAGGGGAGTTGGATAGGGGGTGGGACCCTGGGGAGTGATTGGGGGCAGGAGAGTCTCTGGAGGGGCGGTTGGGGGACAAAGAGCAGGGGGATGAGATGGGGGTGGGATTTTGGGGGGGTGGTTAGAGTCAGCGGGTCTCTGGCAGGAGTAGTCAGGGGGCAAGGAGCAGGGGGGCTTAGATAAGGTGGAAGGTCTGGGGGGGTGGTTAGGGTGGTGGTGGTGGTGTCGGGAGGGGACAAAGAGCAGGGGGGCTTAGATGGGGGGTCCCTGGGGGGGCAGTTAGAGTGGGGGGCTCTCCAGAGGGAACGGTCAGGGGACAAGGAGCTGGGGGGGTATTGGATGGGTTGAGGGTTCTGAGGGGGGTAGTCAGGGGGCGGGAAGTGGGTGGGGGTCAGATGGGGTGGGGCCAGGCTGTTTGGGGTGGCACAGCCTTCCCTACCCGGCCCTCCACACAATTGTGAACCCCAGTGTGGCCCTCCGGCCAAAAAGTTTGCCCACCCCTGAATTACAGGTATTTGAGAACTAAATTCTCCAGCTGGAATGGCAGAATCTGAACAGCAAGCAACTGTAGGTAGGGGCAGGAAATAAAATAGCCGACTGCCTCAGTTTCTGGATTTGAACTCTAGGAGTGGTCCTCATCCTCAGAGATCTGTTGTGAGCACTGATAATTAATATAATATTGAACTTCTTACAGCACAATAAGTGCCCATTGCGCTTCACAGAAATAAAGTCCACTCTGGTCCAGATTATTGGCCACACCGTAGCTGTTTTGCAGCAGTCTGTCCGTGCAGAGCAGCCACAGGTGCCGACTCCATGGGTGCTCCAGGGCTCAAGCACCTACTGAAAAAAAATAGGGGGTGTTCAGCACCCACAGGGATGGACTAATCTTTTAATGACTGCAGGCAGTGAGCTTCCAGGGGAGGAGTGAAGGAGCAGCGTGTGGCTGCTTGGTGAAGGGGAAGGAATGTGCGTTTGTGTGTAAGACGGGATATTATGAAAGAGGCTCAAGAGTGCTGGTGAGGGAAGAAGACAAGGGGCAGCAAGGCAGGAAAGTGGGCAAAGAGTAAGGCATGAGAGGTGGGTCAGGGACACGTAATTGCCTTGATAGTGGGGATGAGCAATTTGAACTTGATGTTGCAAGACAAGGAGGCAGGGACAGTAAGGAGAAGAGATTGTGGATACGGTTGAGGCTCAGGATTAGGACAGATGCTGCCAGCAGGTAGGAAGCAGGGAAAGTGGTGTAGAAAAAACGTGTTGGAGTATGAGGGTGACGGAGGATGAAGTGAACAAATGGAACAAGGGGAAGAGGTGCCGTTAATGGGAGCAGATGAGATGAGTGTGGGCAGGGATGGGAAGTGATGGTGAGGGGGTGAGGAGGAAGAGAGCAGGGAGATGGAAAGAAGGGAGTGGTAGCTAGAAGAACAGCAAAGAAGAAACTAGCAATTAGGGCCAATGAGCTGGCAAAACAATTAAGTGGTGATGGCAATGAACTGGCAGTTGGTGCGCAGTTAAAAGCAATGAACTGGCAATTAACACTCAACAGAAGTAGTGACCAGATAATTGATAACCAAATAATAGGCAGTACGTAAGCAAAGAACAGGCAGCTCATAAGCAATCCTATAAAGTGACCAGTTGCAAAGTAACGAGCAAGGCAACAGAAATACTTAGTAGGGGCCCGGAGCAAATAGTGGCTGTTGATTTGTGTCTAGGCATCCCACAGGCTAAAACTCACTCTGAGGTAAATGTTAATGGCCCTTTTTCTGCCTTTGCAGGATTGGGGCCATAGATTGTAGATTACTTTGAAGACAGAATGTGCTATGTAAGTGTGAAATGTAATTCAGTACAGTATTATTACATGTCTCTTGTTTGCATCTCTTATTTTCCAGTATTGTCTGTGACTAGTGCAATAACAAATTGCATCTGGCCCAGCGGGCGTGGCCAATACTTGGTGCATCCATTTCACAAGTGAGGGTTACACTATTTCCTGCAGAGGAGCATGTCTCATTGAAACAAAAGATCTCGCACACATTGCTTTTAGGCTGCGACATACTGTGTCAGCTAGGCTATGGCATACCTCTGTCCACAGACCATTGTGTGACACACCTTTTGCTATGTTGGGAGATGTGCCATGGATTAGGGAGTATGGCAGTCTCTTTGTGTCTTCTCATAGATGATGTTCTGAAACAACTACATAAAATGAGGATTAGTAAGCCAGGCCAACTCTGTTTAATGGCCTGATGAGTTCACAGTATGGCTGCAGATTTTTCTAGCCTTCTTCCCCTTCCCATCATGCCACAGTGCATATAAGATTCTCTCTCCTTACCTGGCTGGATGGGAAGGGATGGGCCATATATGAATTCTTGGTATCTGCTTCTGCACCAGATCTGCTCCCTGTTTGTATTCAGAGTCAGATGTACATACATGTTTACTGCTTCTAACTCCTCTTAGCTCTGCTGGCTCTACACGACTAAGGTTAAACAAAGCGGAATAGAATCCGGCTTATACATCAGCAGCAGATTTGTGATCTAAATTCCAACTGCAGGTCTAGTTTCTGCCCTCAGATGCACCTGTGCCACCCCGTTGAAGATTAATGGGAGAAAACGGGTACGATAGGAGGCACAGGTGTTTCCAAGGACAGAATTTGGCTTGCAGACTCTCTATTACTGGTGCTGATACATGACCAGGAATTTCAGTTACAAGGGTGATTTTGCAAAATTCCCATTTACAAACAGTGCAAAAAACAAACAAAAAAAATTTGTAAAATGAGCACAAATGATATAGAAATCCCTGTGGCATGATAAACATGGAGTGCTTGCTGCCATTTGTATAGGAGTCATTCTTAGAGTGAATCTGGCCGACCTACAAATTCAGCTCGGCTGTTTACTACTGTAGTTGGATCAGATGTTTTGGACAATGCCAAGCCAAAATCAATGGGAGTATTGCCACTAACTTCATCCTAGTTCTAGAATGCTGGGGCAGGCCATCAGTGACATAGCTCCATTGACATTAATGGAACGATACCAATATCCATCAGTTGAGGATAAGGCCATGATCTTAAAACCTGGTTCTCTCCTGGTTTGGAAGTGATGAAACATGTCCATAGAACTAAGGAAATCACTCAGATCAACCCGGCAGATTGTTAGAAACACTTCTGTGATTGAAATTGCTGCTAGCCAAGTTAGCTTTTTTAAAGGGTTTTGTGTATATAAAAGGCTATTGTGAGCTGAACAAAAGGATATTACTTATGCCTGTTCCCTGGCTTTTCCACCCTAGCAAACCTGAGCTTTTAACTAATGTGTTTATGCTTTGACAGCTTTTCAAAGCCTGAGCCTGTGATAAATTCAATAAGGGCAAAGTCACTTGAATGTTTTGCAGCTAAACACAACATTCCACATCTCACCTGATTTAGTTAGCAGCTCATTTAAATATCAAGGGTCAACTTTTCTTCTGAGAAGAAAACTTCCATGGGTTTGACCCTGCAGTGTTTAAAAGAGGCTTGGAGCTCACCTTGGAGAGAACTGGCAGTAGGAGAACTAATGCAGCCTCTTGCTTTGTTCTAAAAAGTAGCAGAATTCTTCAGCTTGTTGCACATTTTTAATAGGAGGGAGGTGGGATGTGCCAGTTGGGGAGAGGGAGGACTCACGTTGCAATGAAAATTTTTGTGGGGAGATGCCAACAAAATCTGTGTCTAGATCTCTGTTGGTGTCCCTGCTTATAAATAATAGTATTCAGTCTCTTGGGGAGAGAGGAAGGCAAGAAAAAGGGGTGGTGGTGGTGGTGAAAGTCAAGAGTATGAGCCCTGAAGGCAGTCCGTTTAAGTGGAAGATAAAGTGTGATAAATGACATTTACCGCTGAGAGGTGTTGCAGATAGGGAGAGGTGAATACAGTTGAGCTGCATGAAGTAAATCATTTGTTTCCTTCGTTCATTCAACTTGGGCGTAAATTCTGCAGGAACAGCTCTTGGTAGTCTGCCATACTTCTGTGGGTGCCCTTATCAACATTCCTTTACATTTTTTTCTAGTGATGTTTGAACAGTGGTGACATTTCACCTCTCCCCCTCTCCAAAAGAAGAACACCTATTTTTTGTGGGAAAAAATGTAGTTAAAATTTCAGATCTTCAGAAACACTTAAACAGCTTTTGGATATGCTTAAAAAAAGTTAACGAGGAATGATTTAAAAAAATTGCTGAAAAATGTGTAGAACGTCAGCCAGCTCTGTTTTTTTACCATTAAGGATGTTGTAAGCAAGCATCTTTCCCAACCTGATGTGCAAACAGTCCCCTTTACTATATGAAATCCAAACTTAACTGTTTGTTGAGGTTTTAGCTACAGCAACAAGCAAAATAGTGAAATAACATAAAGATTAGCCCACATCTCCACAGGCTTCTTTGCTCAAAAGGTTCCTCCCTCAGGACTTCTCAGCCTACACCCTCAATCTTTTCTTCCAAAGACCCACTCCGCTTATACTGAAGCAGGGTATGAAATCATCTACTTCAGAGTCAGCAAAATCCACTTAACTCTTTCCTAGCAGGATCAACACCTCCTAATAGGATGGGGGTATTGTAAGCACAGTACATCTTAAAAATTCAAGCTTTAGGAATTGGTTATACCTACCTAGAAACAGTCTGTCATTTATTGCTGTGGATATTAGACCTCAGTGGTATTTGTATGTAAATATTGTGTTAAACAAATACAACTGGATGCCGTTAGGATGCTTTGATGACTTTAGTTTATTATAATATTGGTTCGAAAACATCCCTCAAAGTGAAGATGTAAAATACATCAGGAAATCCTATATGTAGAGAGTCTGATTCTCCATTTCCTTGTGCTTTGTGTAATCATTTGCACCTGTTCACAGGGAGTGTAAAAACCCAACCAAATTAGAATTCTCTTCTCGCACTGCTGGAAGTGCTTTACAGGCCTCCTTTGCAGTGGAAAATCAGGCCTACAGTATGTATGTTAACTGTGTGCAGGTAGGGGTTATTACTATAATAGTGATAATACTTTGCTTTTACAAATTGCCTTCCATTTGAGGGTTTCAAAGTGCTGAGATATGCTGACTGAAGAACAAAAAGTTAAAGGCACAGAAATCAAAAATGTGAAGAGAGAAATGCTTTTTTAAAATTATCCTTGTTTAAGGGGACGTATCATAGCAGTCTTCAAATATTTGAAAAGGTGCCACAAAAAAGATGGAGAAAAGTTGCCACAGAGGGCAGGAATGGGTTCAAACTATAGCATAGCAGATTCAGATTAAATCTCAGGAAAAACTTCCTAACTTTAAGGGCAGTAGTAGGACAATGGAACAGACTCCCTAGGGAGGTTGTGGAAGCTCCTTCACTGGAGGCTTACAAAAGGAGGCCGGATAGCCGTCTGTCTCTTGGATGGTTTAGACACAACAAATCCTGCATTTTGGCAGTGGCTTAGACTAGAAATTAGATGACCCATATGGTCCCTTCTAACCGTATAGTTCTATGAAAATGAATACAATTCAGAAGTGTGGGATTTTTTTCTGTTTTGATGGTACAAGGTAAAGGAAGCATAAGAATAAAATGAAGGTTGTTCTCAAGAGGATTTAGTATAATCTCATCTGTTAATCAGAAAAGAATTACTTATTTCTTTATGGATCAAGGCACATGTTTTAATATCTCATAATAATTATGTTTTCCTCTTGCAAGATAGTGCATCCTAGAAAAAAAGACTATTAAGTGTCACTTATTTTTTCCTTTATGGGCTAAGAATGTAATTGATATACAATGTGTATATATCTATATCTCTATGTATAAAACCCCTAAGACTTAGCAGGTTCAAGTGTCCTGCAGTTCCTTATCAGTGACAGCCCTAAAACCAATTCATTCATGTATTACAAAGTAGAAGTAATTCCAAAAGCATCAGAACTTTCACATATCGCCATAGAATTTACATCTTAGAAACCAATGCAGTATACAAGACACACTTCCTATGACCATCAACATAGTTTGCACTGTTCAATCTATTAGTCAATTTAACTTCCACAGCTGAAGTAAATGGAAGTAAATTGTGACTCTAAGACTTTTACGCTATGATTTACTGAATTTTAAACAATTGCAGTGTAGAAACAGCCAGGTCGGCTAAGGTAGCGTTCTTCATAAATCAAAAAATCCCAGGGCAAAACTTGTGATCATAACCGCATCTATAGCAAAATGGTGACAGGGAAGCATCTTACTTTATATGATTAACGACTTGGGACTTGATACAAGCCTCTGGAAGCTGATATGAGCCAGTGATTTCTGTGAACTCTGAATCAGGGCTGTTTTACTTGTTTGCTTGTGGATTACTGTTTTAAAGGGTTGCTTGTCAGAAATCAACGGGTGCCAGAATGAAAGGGAGAATACATGTTAACATATATCAACAACCCTATGTTTTTACTTGCTCTCTGTAGGGTTTCAATGAAGAAACCAAAAGCAAACTCTTTGCTCGCATCTAAGGGATCTATATTTATTTGGTTAGTGAGGTTTATGCCTGCAGCTCCTCAAACGTTGACATGAGGATACGTTTGCGCAAGGAAAAGGACAGTTAGAAACTGTGGTTGTCATACCAGTACTTTTCCTATGCTCCCTTTCTGATCATGATGTGAATGCATTGTTGACATGAGGACGCTTATTGAAATACGCGACTTGTACAAAAAGTAGTTAATGTATGAAGTGCCTTGAATTATTTTTTGGCAGTTGGAATGAGGTCGTGCCTTTTACACAGTGTTCTAAGTGAGGCCTAACATGGCTCATAGAACATCAACATCAACTTGTCTCTTCGTACTTTATTTTAAATTTTGGGTCTCCCTGGCAAGCCCCATACTATTTTCTCCCTTCTCTTTGCTTATGGACATACATCTCAGGTGAGTGCTTTCACTGTCAAGGCTGTGATGCTAGATACTAGTTACTGACTTGTCCTACATTACAAGTTAGATTCACAAAGAAACTTAAGTGGGGTTTCCAGGCCTCCTGGCCTCCTCCTGGACACCCAGTGGGTGCGCAGTAGAGGGGATTAAGGTCACACTGTGTGTCTCCCTGCCCAGACCCGCTTTCTGCCAAAGTCTGCTGTATTGCACCCAGTGACAAATGCCCCAGACTGACTCCAACCCACCAGCTGCTGACGCTCCCCAGCCCCTTGGAGTGACCCAGCTTCCCTGGCCTGAATCCCCCGTTGCCAAAATCCTCCTATTCCCCATAATCACTATTTCTGTCTTACTTTGGTAGTGGCCTGTGGCAGGATTGCTCAATGGTCACTTGGACCTGGGACTGGTCATTGATAGTCACTTGTCTCATCAACAGCAAAAGGTGTTTGGACGTCTATGCCCCAGAGCAGTGCATGAACCGGGGAAAGGCAGACAATCCTCTGCCTAGCTCACCTGCAGGGGCAGATCCACTAAGTGTGCTCAGGTCTCACTTACCCCATCGGGCCCCCTCCCTTATAACACTGAGCCCAATGGCTAGAGTACTCACCTGGTATGTGGAAGGCCCCCAGCTTGTGTCTCCCCTCTGCCTGAGGAAGAAGGGATTGGAACAGTGATCTACCGCTTCTTGGGTGAGTGCCTTACCTACTGGCCTGTAGGATATTCTGCTGTGTGGGGGGAGGAGGGTCTCTTGGTGTCTCCTGCTGAAGCTGCTCCACTGTGGATAATCTCCCCTTAACTTCCATTGCTTTCTGTGTATGTCCAGCTGCCGCTGCTTCCATATCAGAATGCAGCTGTGAGGTTTCAGTCATCAGAGGGACAGGATGCTGAACAGATGATGTATTGGTTTGAGCTGCATATTTTAGTTGGCTCATCCTTGGGATAGAAAAAGGAGCTGCATGTTTTTAAGCAGGAAAAGTGAACTAAGAGTTAATAGATTGGCCATTTCCTTTTCTTCTGTCTCTAGGTCCCCACTGTCAGTTTTATTGGACCGATTTTCTCTGTGCCCTTCCATCTACTCTGACTCCTTTTTAACAATGCTTTAGAGCTAGCAGAAGTATTCATTGCAATTCAGCCTTCATCATGCCTTCTTTCATGTAACTTTTAATAAGTTCACAGCACGAAAGGTTTCTTTTTTTTCTCCTCTAGGTCAGTTGACTTTGACTTATGGTTTTATTTCCCTTCCTTCCTAATCTTCATCAAACACCCAAGAGGTTTCAGATCTGTCTCTTTATATCCATGGTAGGATGTTATTAAATGGTGCAGCAGCAATAACAGAAACTAGTCTTTCTGTTCAAGTGCATTCTACTAAAGCGATTTTCCATTGCAAAAATCTGCTTTTGCAGAACGTACATACCATAAAAAGTAATGGGAGCAGATCCTTAGTTGGCGTAAATAGGCGCAGCTCTAGAGAGCTGTCAGTTTATACCAGTTATGGATCTGACCCCAAATAGTACAACTACTGCAGCTGAAATCAGTTACTAAGTCAGTGTCCTTGGAGTATAGAACAAGCCTTTGGCTTGGTCACATATTAAAAAAACCAGTTCTACAGGTGCAACTGCCATTGGCCATGCAATTAGAAACCGTCCATGGCGAAAATTCTAAGTTTTACACGCGTCCCACTTCCACCAACAATCACATGATAGTATTATTTACAGTGGGGAAAAAATAGCAGACAAGTATCCTTTTGCACTGTGTAGCAAAATGCTTTTGAAAATATAAATCATAACTCAAGTAATCATTTTGGTCTTGATAGTATATACTGTATATCCCTGATTTCACCCAGAAACTTACATGTGAAGCAGTGTTGTTCAATAGATTAAGCGTGCAACTGGGAATCCATAGACTTGAGTCCAAACACAGAGGGTATAACAGAGAGTATTACCTGGATATAACTGAGTGCAGAATTTGGCTCTGTATCTTTGAACTGCTGTCAAGAGTTCAGTCAGATAGTCTCAATGTATCACAATGACATTAAGTGCTCTACAGATGGAGTGTTGTGTCATTAAAGTTGTGAATCACTTATGTACCTAGAGCACAGCCAAATTTTACAGAAAAGATTTTTACCGTGTCCTTAATTGTGAGCAAATGCTGTAGGACATGATTTTAATTTTAAAAAACAAGTAATTAATTTTCTTTTTGTGGGTGTTTCAGACAAATGTCATATCGTTGTAAAATGGCTCCGTGTCTTCTGTGTAGTAATTCTAAACTACAGGCATTTCCAAATGGAGCATAATTCTGCAAATGTCATTTCTAATGATCGACTCCCCCATTACTATTACCTGTCTCTTCCTAATAACTGCGATTCCTTCCGCTGCAGAGGTGTCCTCAGTGCGAGAGCGTACCATGGCATCATCTGGAGGGAGGGCCCCAATTATGGGATCGTGTCCCACTGCTCCACTTGGGAATGGGAACAGGACAGGGGCTTTAGTGTATATGTGTGTAAGTTGTTTTTCTCTGTCTGTCAGTGTATAAACTGTGTAATCTCTCTTTGCATATCTCAACAAATCCCATTGCCTATGTTCAAGCCCAGGGTGATATTAGGCTTCAAACTGTTTGTTCTAGTTTTTTCTCCAAAGGCAACTATGAAACTGTCTCACAGGTGAAAAGAAAACTTTTATTTTTGCCTGTTGCACATGATCTGACTGGCAACCCAGGTGACTTAAAAGGAAAAAAACCTAGATGCCTTTCCTTTGTGAGACATTGCAAACAGCCCTGAGTTTTTCTTCAGTGAAAATAGCACAGTGTCTCTTGTTCTATTCTGTTTTGCCTTGTCCTTGTGCTCTCACATGTCTGAATACTAGTCAGTGCTAAGCAAGTGTGGGTTTTCTTTTCTTTTCTTTTTTTCTAGTTTGCAGTTGAAATTCCATTATAATTTCTGCCCTGCCCTGCAGTAAGTGAACATGAAAAAGGATTTCTTTGCTTTTTAAAAATATTATTTTCCTAGCAGTGGTATAATTAGGATTCTGACATTGTTTCTAATTTCCATAGTCATCTCTAATTCTCAGAGGTTTATATCTCAGCCATAAAGTTCTTTTGGGATGGGGTTGGCACAATAACACCGTTTCTGGGCCAGGATTCTTCTTTTTTTTTTTTTTAAATAGCTGAAAAAATAATTGGTTCTTTATCTGACTGCCAAAAACTAATAGAAATTTGAGGCACATTTTTGAGCTCCAGTGACCCCAGACTAGTATAAGATAGGGTTTTTTAAAAGGAGTCTAAGGAGGTTAGATGCCTGATTCCCATTGGATTTCAATGGAAACAGGGCAGCTAAGTCCCTTAGAGCATTTGAAAATCCCAGCCCAAATTTTGAAATCATTAGAATGTAACACTGAGAGTCATTCTGTGTCATGGGGAGAAGGGCAAAACCAAAATATGCCTCTTTGTTTTGAAATCAAAAGGAAAACTGATCATTAATACTGATCTAATTTATCCTCTCACCCTTGTTGTATAAACAACTTTTTTACTGTCTTTGAAGAATAGAATGTGTTAAATTGACATGATAATGGAGTGAGAGATGAAGTGATCTGAGTTGGACGTGATTTTCACTAGATAATTCCTAGTCATTAAGGGCCAGTTGTGATTCTGTATGGTCAACAGACACTCTTGAGCCCAATTTCAAAACACTGGACAATTATGTTAATTTAATTGGCACATAGCTGCCAAAAATGGGCATTTTGGCAGCTAAGTGCTGAACTGGGTACCCTATTTTCAGCACCAGAATATGAAATTTGGTCAGCTTTGTTCATAAAGTCCACAAAAATAGCAGATCTATCATGCTCCCTCTGTGTGCACCCTGAAATACAAGGCACCCCAAAGGGATGGTAGGAGAAGGGACAGTGAACCATCTTCCCCCATCCTCATGGGGCCATTTAGTCAATTTCACGTTCATAGGATTTAAAAAATAGTAAATTTCATGATTTCAGCTATTGAAATCTGAAATTTTGCAGTGTTGTAATTGTAGGGGTCCTGACCCAAAAAGGAGTTTTGCGGAGGTCACAAGGTTATTGTAGGGGGAGTGGTGGTATTGCTACCCTTACTTCTCCTCTGCTGCTGGCGTGCAGATGTGACCAGCCCATTTCAAAAAAGATATATTGGAATTGGAAAAGGTTCAGAAAAGGGCAACAAAAATGATTAAGGGTATGGAATGGCTTCCATATGGAGAAAGATTAATAAGATTGGGCCTTTTTAGGTTAGAAAAGAGATGATGGGGAGAGTAGGGGGGAGTATGATAGAGGTCTGTAAAGTCATGACTGGTGTGGAGAAAGTTAATAAGGAAGTGTTTATTCCTTCTCATAACACTAGAACTAGGGGGTCACCAAATGAAATTAATAAGCAGCAGGTTTAAAACAAACAAAATGAAGCATTTCTTCACACAATGCACAGTCAACCTGTGGAACTCTTTGCCAGGGGGTATTGTCAAGGCCAAGACTAGAACAGGGTTCAAAAAAGAACTAGATAAATTAATGGAAGGTAAGTCCATAAATGGCTATTAGCCAGGATGAGCAGGGATGTTTGCCAGAAGCTGGGAATGGGTGACGGGATGGATCACTTAATGTTTACCTGTTCTGTTCATTCCTCCGGGGGCACCTAGCATTGGCCACTGTCAGAAGATAGGATACTGAGCTAGATGGACCTTTGGTCTGACCCAGTATAGCCGTTATTATGTTCTAACAAGCTATACCCCGCCAGGGCACTGAGCCAGGGAGGCATGGCACCTCCCTCTTTTTAACAGCTGTAATGGTGGGTGGGGGGGGGCAGGGTCTCAGGGGGAGGGGTGGTGTGGGACCGGAGCCCCAGAGTGAAGAGGTGGCACAGGAGCGGGTCCTCTGGGAGAAGAGACAGCGTGGGAGCGGGGCCATGGTTTGGTGCCTGTGGTGCCCCCCCACCTCCTTTAGGGTACTTCTGCCACTCCGGCACCGGTAAATAGCAATATTCCTGTCATAGGATTTGTCCTACAAAGTTTCTGTGATGGCAGTTGTCGTAATTTAGCTTATGTACTAATACTTCCATTTCTTCCAGTTTATTCTCCATCTTCTTGTATTTGCATATAGACATCTAAGATGCTGAGCAGGTTCACCAACTGATCTCCTTCTTGTTGCTCCCATGAACCTATGGTAATTTTCCATGTCTTCCCTCAACCTCTGTTAGGGTTGCCTTTTTTATGCTTACCTGTGGGTTTTTATCACTTGCCCCCTTTGAGCCTAGTGTAAAGCCCTTATTGCTAGGTTGATGCATTAAGATTCTCTTCTCCCTTCTGGTCATGTGGACCCCGATTCTTCCCAGTAGACATCCCTGGAATGGTATCCCATGGTTGAGGATGTCTGCTTGCTTTTTGGACCTGGATTATTGATATTATCATCCATGCCAAACCTTGGGCAAAATTGACATGCCGGGCCTCTCACGGAGTAGGTTAAGTCAGTACATGTTTCATTTACATCTGACATTTTCCGGAACAAAAGACGAAACATAGTGAAAGTGCCCTTAAAACTTAATTGTGGCAATCATTATGGAAAAACAAGAGGTCAGCATCTGCTCCTAGTTACCTTAGTGTAAATCTGGATCAATCCCATTAAACTGAACGAAATCACACTAGTGTCAATTGGGAGTAACAGAGCAGAATTTGTCCCTGAAACGGATAATGAGGTTTGAGGCATATAAGTAGATAACTCACAATGAAATGAAAGCTGCTCACACACTCATCACCAATGGAACTTGGTCGTACTCCAGAGAAATATATTCTGTACAAATATACTCCAGGTGCAAGTTTTGCAGAACACAAGAGATTTAAATACTCAGGTCCATAATGTTCTCTGTCTGCATGGATTAAGACTTGAGTATGCAGATTCAGGGCATATGATCTGTCTCTCAACACGAAGGACGTGAAACGTTTTGCTGGCAGTAGGAAAATCCAAAACTGTCTAATTTAGTAGTGAATCTTAAAATATATATGTGTATAAGCTTTCTCTTGATAATGCTTACATGCTCCAGTAAATCTCAACATTTTCTGCTTAAAACTAGGTGCAAAGCATTAAGGGGTGTGTGATGGTGCTTAATCCCCATCACCTGGAAGGCAAGGGAAAGAACCCCAATTAGTCATGTGCTGCCCCTGGGGGTGGGTGATAAACTAATTGGCACCTGGCTAGAGGAGGATGAGCTAGGCCTTATAAGTAGACTGAGGGAGCTCAGTTGGGGAGAAACTGCAGAGGAAACAGGCAGAGTGAAGTCCTGGGGTAGAATTAACTGACAGGAGACAACAGAGGAAGAACAGTGCAGGGGCGGGTTAGGTTCCTGTAGGGGAAACCCTGAGGTAGAGCCATTACAAGGGAACAATAGTGAAGCCTGAGAGAAGCAAATAGTTTGGGCTTTTATCTGTGTTACCTAAAACTCTAAACCCCATTCAGGGTGACTTGGCCAGTTGTCCAAGCCATAACACCCAGAGGGGGAGTCAAGAGAAGACGCAAGCTGAGAGAGGCCCTTGCAGATCCAACAGTGAGCATAGGGGGCAGTGTACCAGAGACAAGGATCCCGTGCAATGCCGTGACCAGAGATAAGGAGGTGCTTGTGAGGTGAAGACGTGCAACTATATTGGACTATTGCTCATACTTCAGGAAGCATAGCTACCTGGCTTAGTGAAATGATGATGAGCCAAATTCTATTGTTGCTTGATGGGTTTAAATACAAAGGCAGCCCTGGCTACCTGTAACGGGGGAAAACGCAAGGATCATGTGTGGATGGGGCAAGGATTAGCTATTAAAGATTTAGTGCAAGGGATCTATAAGGACCATGCCAAATTAAGGACCAATTCCACCCATGAATATTGCATCCTAGCACCATCCGTGTATGATTCTTGTACATTTGTGAGTTTAAGTGGCATGTCCACATTCCCTAATTCTGTTTACCTCATGGCAATCCGAAGTGAATGCCCAGGTGTTGCAGTGGACTCATAGATATTGATATAATATACCTTTGGATTTGTTGGGTCCTATCTCAAGTCTCCCTGCACCAAGAGACTGTTAGTACCACAGACATGGTCTAACTGGCTGGCTCACTCTCCTGATCAAGCTCTCATATTGAGTGAATCTGTCATGTCGGTGGCAGGGTTGTCAGGGGAGTAGAGATGGAGCAAGTTGGCAGAGAGAAAAGGGGGCAGGGAGTAACTAACATCACTTGGAACACTTTGCTTCTCTGGTCCACTGATGCCCCAAGTCAGCAAAACATGCCTAGTCAAGATGACATGTGATCACATGCTTCAAGTTAAGCTTATGCCATTGTTGCCCTGAACAGGGATGGGATTAAGCACATATTTAAATACTTGCCTGAATTGGGGGCCATAAGATGTAAATGCTTTGAGGGCAGAAACTGTGTGTACAAGCTGTTTGCACAGCACCTGATATGTAGTTGCCTCTACTGGAGTATAAACAGTAAATACTCTCTTCTACAGAGACCTGATCAACAGTAAAATGTTGGAGTTTTGTGATTGTGAGAACTGGCAGACAGACCTGGTTCTGGAGACTCTCACTCTTCTTGACATAGCTGGAGGAAAATCACTGAGATCAGAGAAGAGTCCTTTCACAGGCCTTTGCCCAGGACAAGGCATCATCTGTCACATTCTGCATCCCAGGAGTGAACTGGGCAGTCAAGCTTCATTTTCTGCTATGATATAGCATCCAGATTCCTGTGGCTAGAGTAGTCATCCCCTCTGATCAAGCAATGTCTAGTGATACTGTACTTGGAGATGAGTGCCCTAGAAAATGTGTCCTACAGTGGGAGGAGTTCAGGCCATTAGAAACACTAACACATTCATGCTGAGTGATGCCCCAACCTCACATTTTTCAATACAGATGTTGCCACTGAAGTGGAGAAAGAGAAATACGTAAAGCAGAGTTCTGTCTTTGTAAATGGACTATTCCGCTAAACTCTCCTCCCCCGCCTCTTGCGCCCACCTCCTGCAGGCACTGGCAAGTAACAAGTAGTTTTTCAGGCCCTTTCCATTGATTCTGAATTTATTGCCATTATCTCTTATTACATACAACCTTGTTCTCATATTTCCTGCTGAACTCAGATTGATATCAATAGGGGTTTCTCACTAATGTCATCTGCTAGGAATACGGGGAAGGGGCAACCAGAAGCTTTCACTTTTGAAACATAAGATAACCTATTAATTATGGTGTTCATTTGTATTCAGAAAATATTCAGAAGGCTCAAGAATGGATTAGTTTCCAAAACTCTTTGTCTGAAAACCTCCAACTATCATAGCTGTTTATCATTAGACTCCCTTTCTTGCGTATGGATTTTCACCTTTTTGTGTAAGCAACATTAAGAAAGGTGGAGCTCATTTCCATGGCCAGAATCTTTTAACCAGAGTCCTGTGTATACATAGATCTTCCTTGTGTCCTTGAAACTGATTTACATGCACACAGTGAACAGCACCATGGAAGGGTTGGTTATTAATGTGTCCTGATCTTCTGTTCTTTACAAGGAATATCCCATTACAATCCGTGAAAGTTTTCTCTAAGAGCAGCAGTAGTGATTGCTAATTTATAATATTTTTCAGTGTTGTCCATGGGGCTTCAGTGGGTCTTCAGTTTTATCAAAGTAACTTCATGCTTCTGCAATTCACTGGCTGTCCTTTGTATTTATAGCTATTACATTTGTTTCTCCCAGAGCAGTAACAGGCACTTAACAGGTTCAAAGGAGAAAACTTATTATGGAAAATGAAGTTATGAGAGCATCTGGTTAGATCCATCAGATCTTGTAGGGCACACTCTCTTAAATTCTGTTGTTCTTGGTTAAATTAAAAAAAAATAATCTTGGTAATTGAATCTTTTGCCCTTCTATAGCTGCCGTAATGCTTTATGGCTTTAGATATTAAATCTAATCAGGGTTGTCATGGTAATGTCACCACTGTGTTTTTCTCCAATGAAGGCGATGTAGTTTAGTTACAACAGCTGTAAAAACAGATGCATTTCAGTTTATACTTAATACCTTCTATATTGGCACACAGAAGCTCTCTTTAATAGCTTCTTGTTGTATTATAACTTCGGAGTCTGTGCCCAGATGCCTTAATTTTTTTTCTAAAAATACACTTGCAAATAGCTACCATCTTAAAATTATTCTTCTGGAATAGTCGGTCTTTAATGGTACTCCAGATATGTATTCAGTTGCAGACTTCAAAGTGTGTTCCATTGCACTGAATTCAGCAACTCAGCCTAGACAAGTGGCAAGAATATAACAAAGGGCTCAAGGAGAAAACTTCATTATTATGAGATACATTAATCTAACCTACATGTAAATGTAGCACTAAGACACACAGACCGGGTAAGAATTACAGTGAGGACAGCCATCCTCTATCTCCTCCTAACCCCATCATATCCCTTCTCCCCTCCCCACCTCCCAGCTCACCCTCTGTATTGGAGGGAGTTGGGGAGAAAGAAGTTGACATAGGTTCTGGTTCCACTGGCTTTATGTCCGTTGAGAATTCTCCTGGTGGAAGAGAATTCTCAACTTGCGGGACGGGGCAGTGATGAAATGTTCCACATCATCACTGTGATCCATTATAAACTATTCATCTTCTGACTCTTCCACAACAATCCACAGGCTCTGTGACCAGCAGTTCCCAGACGAATCTCCACTGACCATGGAAATTGGAGGTTGATACTGACATTGTCGTCCTAACCTGGAGTAGGGGTGACAAATGGGGAGCTGAGTCGCTTCAAGGGGAGACCAGGGTAGGAGTGCGTCTCAGAAGGCATGATCCTTCCATGACAGTGAAGTAAGGGGCATGCTTGGGCTAGTGCAGCCTGCAATGCTCCTTTTCTGCATGCCTGCTCAGCTCTTGGAACTGGCTGTTTGCTCCCCTGTGGGGGCACTTGGAGGGAGCAGTTCCTTCGTTTCCTGAGTGCAAGGGATTTTATTGTCTCTTGCCTTTGTATAGCGTGAATGGTGAGTGTGTGTGTGTAGGGAAAGGGGGGCAGAAAAGACTCCTTGTACAAGCTTCACTTCCTCCATCTTATCCTTTAATATGGAAGTGCTCTTTTTTCTCCCTGATTCGCCCTGAGCCTTGACGGCCAAGATTGCATTACAGCTGGAAAGACCACCACAATTTGTTGACATTTATGGTGAGGAAGGCTCTAAGTCTCAAGTGACACTGCAGGGTTTTGGTTTTGAGATGTGTGTACTGACCCATTACATTTTCTGTGTAGCTCAGAAGCCGAGATGTGTCTCCACCCTTTGGTGGAGTGGAAAGGTGACTCTCTTGTAAACTTCCGACCCCTGTGTGTTGATTTAGATGAGGAGTGTGGACCTGTCTGTCACCTGTATTGAAAAGAACTTGCAGTGGAGCCTTGAGCAGTTTATGGCAGCGTGATCAATATTTTCATTAGCAGTGTAACAACATAGGTCAGGGAAACTCTTCCAACTCTCCAGCCTTTAAAGGCCAGGTCTTCATCTGATGTAAATTATATAGCTGCAAGAGAACTATGCTGACTTATACCTGTTTGAGAATCTGCCCTATATCTGGCAGTCACTGTAAAAGTTATGGAGTCGGGATGGTGTGCTAAGAAGCCACCTAACAGAACCGATTCTTCTTCAGACTCCTTTACAAATGCAGTTTGTGTGCAGCAAGCTAGGGTGTGAATTTACTGCTCACTATCTATTCCACATTACCTTACTGTGTAGGTGTGCTTACTGCATGCTAAAAGAGCTTTTGTGTGCTTACGCCTAATACACTTTAAAGTATACTGAGTTAAATTGCCTGAGGCTACTTCTAATGTGCAGTTAATGTCCACATGTAAATTCACATCCTATCTTCTGTGTAGATGAGCCCTTACGTACATATAACTGTGGATGATGATTCTCAGCCACAGGCACCGTTCTATAATAAATTTCCAATAAATATGCAAGATAACTTCTGAATTGCAGCCTCGTTGCTTTTTGTTTTATGCTTCAGAATCCTCTCTAGTTCCTTTTTAACAGTGTCAGCAGAAAGTCTTTAAATATTCTGGCCAATGATTTTAGCTCCAGCCTCAAGCCAAATTTGGAAGGCTTAGTAAAGGCATTCTTCATGAGGGCACTCTGAATACAGAAATAGGTTCTATACTCTTTGCTTTTTGCTCCTCGATCATGCCCTTCTTCCTAGCAGTTGTAAGCTGTGGAGAAACGCAGTGAACGCAGCAGGAGGAGAATTCATTGCAAACCATCTCACTTAGACTCATAGACTTTTAGACTCATAGACTTTTAAGGTCAGAAGGGACCATTATGATCATCACTTCTTTATCTTCATTCAGACACTGCTTCGTGTGACACTTCCCCCTTTTCTGCTGCTGTGAAATTCCCCTTTAATATTGGTGTATATTTAAAAGAAAAATCCTGGCTGTTTAGGGAGAGTTCTGGAGTCGAGAGGCTCCTTCCCATCCTATATTCTGGTTGAGTCTCTTTCCCTGGCTGAGGGCAGACCCTGTTGGTGAGATCAGCTTGGGAGAGTTGTGTGTACAGTAATTGTCTACTAGCTCAGAAGTGGGCAAACTATGGCCCGGAGGCCACATCCAGCCCTCCAAACGTTTTAATCCAGCCCTCAAGATCTTACCAGGAAGTGGGGTCAGGGTCTTGCCCCACTTCACACTGCTCCCAGAAGCAGCAGCACATCCCAACTCTGGCTCCTGCACGTAGGGCAGCCATGGGGCTCCACATGCTGTCCTTATCCCAAGTGCCGCCCCCGCAGCTCTCATTGACCGGGAACCGCAGCCATGGAGCTACAGGGGCGGCACCTGCGCACAGGGTAGTTCTCAAAGCCACCTGGCCATGCCTCCTCCGGAGGGGGGACATGCCACTGTTTCTGGTAGTTGCTTGTGGTAAGTCCTGCCTGGAGCCTGCCCCCTGATCTCCTCCCATGCCCCAGCCCTGATCCTCCTTCCACCCTCTGCACCCCTTGGTCCCAGCCTGGAGCACAGTCCTGCACCCCCAACTTCTCATCCCCAGCCCCACCCCAGAGGCTGCACCCCCAACCAGAGCCCTCATGCCTTCCTGCACCCCAACCCGATGCTAAAAAAGAATTTGAAGAACAGATAGTCAAAGACGCCAAAAATAATTGCAAACATTTATTTTAATACGTCAGAAAGCCTGCTAAACAACCAATGAGGCCACTAGACGATTGAGATGCTAAAGGAGCACTCAAAGATGATAAGGCCATTGTGGAGAAACTAAATGAATTCTCTGCATCAGTCTTCACTATTGAGGATGTGAGGGAGATTCCCAAACCTGAACCATTCTTTTTGGGTGACAGATCTGAGGAACTATCCCAAAGTGAGGTGTCCTTAGGGAAGGTTTTGGAACAAATTGATAAACTAAACAGTAATAAGTCTCCTGGACCTGACAGTATTCACCCAAGAGTTCTGAAGGAACTTAAATATTAAATTGCAGAACTACTAATTGTCATCTGTAACCTATCATTTAAATCAGCTTCTGTACCGAATGATTGGAGGATAGCAAATGTGACACCAGTTTTTAAAAAGGGCTCCAGAGGTGACCGTGGCAACTATAGGCCAGTAAGCCTCACTTCAGTACCAGGCAAATTGGTTGAAACTGTAGTAAAGAACAAAATTGTCAGATGCATAGATGAACATAATTCGTTGGGAAATTATGTTTTTTGTCAACATGATTTTTGTAAAGGGAAATCATGCCTCACCAGTCTGCTAAAATTCTTTGAGGGGGTCAACAAACGTGGACAAAGGAGATCCAGTGGATATAGTGTATTTAGATTTTCAGAAAGCCTTTGACAAGGTCCCTCACCAAAGGCTCTTAAGCAAAATAAGCAGTCATGGGATAAGAGAGAAGGTTCTCTCATGGATTGGTAACTGGTTAAAAGGAAACAAAGGCCTGGGCTACATAGCTGAAGTCGAAGTACCTTAGTTCAACTTACCTAGCCATCCCCACAGCGGTGGGTCAACCGCGGTGGCTCCCCCGTCGACTCCACTTACTGCTCTTGCGGAGCTGAAGTTCTGGAGTCAATGGAAGCACTTTCGGGGATCGTTTTATCGTGTCTAGGTGAGACACAATAATTCGAACCTCGATGCATCGAACACTACCTGCCGGCTCCTATCCCAAAGGGTAGGAATAAATGGTCAGTTTTCAAAATGGAGAGAGGTAAATAATGGTGTCCCCCAGGGATCTGTACCGGGCCCAGTTCTATTTAAAATATTTGTAAATGATCTGGAAAAAGGGATAAACAATGAGGTGGCAAAATTTGCAGATGATACAAAACTACTCAAGATAGTTAAGTCCCAGGCAGACTGTGAAGAGCTACAAAAGGATCTCACAAAACTGGGTAACTGGGCAACAAAATGGCAGATGAAATTTAATGTTGATAAGTGCAAAGTAATGCATGTTGTAAAACCTAATCCTATGTAAACATGTACAGTGAAGGGGTCTAAATTAGCTGTTACCACTCAAGAAAGAGATCTTGGAGTCACTGTGGATAGTTCTCTGAAATCATCCATTCAATGTGGAGCAGCAGTCAAAAAAGGGAACAGAATGTTGGGAATCATCAAGAAAGGGATAGATAAGACAGAAAATATTATATTGCCTCTTTATAAATCCAAGGCACGCCCACACCTTGAGTACTGCATGCAGTTGTGGTCTCCCCATCTCAAAAAAGATATATTGGAATTGGAAAAGGTTTAGAAAAGGGCAACAAAAATGATTAGGGTTATAGAACGGCTTCCATATGAGGAGAGATTAATAAGATTGAGACTTGGACTTGGAAAAGAGGTGACTGGGGAGGGGGATGTAACAGAGGTCTATAAAATCATGAGTGGTATAGAGAAAGTAAATAAGGAAGTGTTATTTACTCCTTCTCATAATACAAGGACAAGGGGCCACCAAATGAAATTAATAGGTAGCAGGTTTAAAACAAACACAAGAAAGTATTTTTTCATGTCAACCAGTGGAACTCCTTGCCAGAGGGTGTTGTGAAGGCCAGTACTATAACGGAGTTCAAAAGGGAGCTAAATAGATTCATGGAAGATAGGTCCATCAATGGCTATTAGCCAGGATGGGCAGGAATGGTTCCCTCGCCTCTATTTGCCAGAAGCTAGGATTGAGTGACTTGACACATGGATCATGGATCACTTGATGATAACCAGTCTGCTCATTCCCTTTGGGACACCTGCCATTGACCACTGTCAGAGGACAGGATACTGGGCTTGATGGACCTTTGGGCTGACCCATTAAGGCCATTCTTATGTTCTTAACCCCCAATTTCGTGAGCATTCAGGGCCCGCCATACAATTTCCATACCCAGATGTGGCCCTCAGGCCAAAAAGATTGCCCACCTCTGTGCTTGCCAGTTGTTGAACTTGGTGAATGATCCAAAATTATTTGCTTGTGAATCTTGAAAACGTCCTTGTGGGCAGGATGATTGGAAATAGCTGAGAGTTTACATTGCAACTAGAGCTGGGCTCAGGGAACCTACTAAGGAGTGACAATCCCTCAGCTTTATATCACATGTGGGTGGAAATAGGTCCCTTTTCACACAGACTTACATGCTGCATAATCCTTATCCAGAACTTTGGCCCTCACCTGCCAGTCATCACATCATGTCCACTAACTTGAGATCTGATTCTGTTACTCTTGCACTCAGTAACAAGTACTCATGCAGTTGACTTCAGTGGGGATTGCTCATGTGAATAAGGATTGTAGAATTGAATTCATAGTGTTGTAGCCTGACCTTTTGTTCCAATTATAAAATTATTTATTGATGTGTACTCTACACTAGTTACAAATAACAGGCTCTTTGTTCAGGGGTGGGAGCTACTTACAGTTAATTAAGAAGATAAAATTGGTGAAGCACACAGAACTTTGAGCTTTAGTTAATACAGACAAATATAATCGAAATAATAGAAAAAGTCAATATACATAAGTATAAGGATAAGTACCGTGAAGTGGTTTCCTGCATTGTTCATTCTTAATCTTACACTGTGTGGAGACCAGGGAAGAAACAGTAAGTGGACAGGTGCTGGGCCAGACTTCCTACCCAGCAGTCCAATGTGGTTATCCAACCTGTTGTGGGGATTCTGGGGAGATATCTTTTATGTACCTTTTCTCTTCCACCCATGCCTGTTTGGGACCATATCTGATAAGATTTTGGCCCTTCCCCATGTGTGGCTTTACGGCTAACCACAGTTAAATTTCTTCCACTGAAAGATACCAGGTCCCATAAAATGATTGTTAAGGGCTTGACTACACTGGCACTTTATACTGCAATAAAGAGCGCTCTACTTTATTCCCCGTCCACACTGGCAAGGCACGTAGAGCACTCTGACTCCCTGGATGGAGCGCTCCTTGTATTCCACCTCCCCGAGAGGATTAACAGCTGTTGCGTATTGGGTGAGACGCTTCAGGTTCAGTGTGGATGAGGAGTTACGTTACTGCACTCTGATTGACCTCTGAAAATGCCCCATAATCCCCTTAAGTCAAGTGGCCTTTCTTCTCTTTGTTTTGAACTCAGTTGCAGGAATGCGGAACTGCCTTTTCAGACCTCTGTTTCAGACAGCGGCTGCTTATCTGCAATGGGGCAAAGCAAACAAAGCAAACCTTTACTGAGTAAATGAGTAAGAGGCAGCGGGACTGAACTTACAAGATAGTGTGCTGACACACTCTCAGCACTCCAAAAACCCACTCTCTCTCCCGCCACATACACACAACACACTCCACTCCACCCTCCTCATTTGAAAAACATATTGCAGCCACTTGAACGCTGCCCGTAATGCACTGCTCCCAATGTCTCTGCAAGTGCCGCAAATGTGGCCCCACCAATGTGCTTGCAGCTGTCAGTGTGGACAGACTGGAGCACTTTCCCTAGTGCGCTCTCCGAAGGCTGGTTTAACCTAAAGCACTCTACAGTTGCGAGTGTAGCCAAACCCTAAGAGATGTGTTTAGGGTGTGCCTGGTACTCCCTAGTAACCTTACAAGAGACCTGTCAGACATCCCTGATTTACAGTGGTGTGAAAGGAATGAGACCCAGGTATCTCTAAGGAGGAGAACTGCTTGTAGACCAGGAGTTGAGGCTTCTGATATGAAGGAGGTGCAGAATGTTGTCCTGCAGATCAGAGAGCAGAACTTTTGCCCTGTGTTTGAGCCTTGTCAGGGTGGCCTCATTCATTCCTTATTTTTAAATACTAAGGGCTTTGCTGTGAGTATGATTCTTTATTTTCAGAGCCTAGAAGCTCTAATCTAGGGGTCGGCAACCTTTCAGAAATGGTGTGCCGAGTCTTCATTAATTCATTCTAATTTAAGTTTTCACATGCCAGTAATACATTTTAATGTTTGTAGAAAGTTTCTTTCTATATGTCTTTAATATATAACTAAACTATTGTAGTATGTAAAATAAATAAGGTTTTAAAAATGTGTAAGAGGCTTCATTTAAAATTAAATTAAAATGCAGAGTCCCCCAGACTGGTGGCCAGGACCCGGGCAGTGTGAGTGCCACTGAAAATCAGCTTGCATGCTGCCTTTCGCACACCTGCCGTAAGTTACCTACCTCTGCTCTAATCAGAGGTGAGGGCTCTGCTGGGTTAGGTGCTGTACTCACACATAACAAAAAGATATTTCCTGCCTTGAACAGCTAACACTGTCAGCTCAGGATCCTCTAGCATCTTAACTGCACATCCTGGAGTGTGCTCGGTTAATACAGGGTTATTTTAATGCATTTTGCAGCATGAGAACTCTAAACCATGCAGTTGTATGGTCGGCCAAGCATTCTCCTTCAGATCCTTGTCTACCAAGATTAAGTCCCATCAGCGGAACTCATTTTATATTTATATCTGTGATTCTTACGCTATTCAATGTGCAACTTTTAGCACTGGGATTAAGGGCCAAGTTCTGCTTGCAGTTACAAATCCAGAATTTGTATGGTGTTAGTATGGTTATTCTGGAGTTACAGTGGAGTAACTGATATCAGAATCAGGCCAGAAATCTGTATCCTTACCTTTCTTGGCTCTTAATTTTGAGAACATTTGGCCTTGATGAAATCCATGGGAGTTTTGCTATTGGCTTCAGTGGGAGCAGGATCTAGCCCCATATGTTTTCTTTTTTTCTTTTTTTTTTCCTGGCCAAGCAGTTGCTGTAACTGCTGAGAAGTCGATTTAGGTCTTTTTATCTTGGCGCTATCATTTAGATTGCTAAGAAAGCAATGATTCCCATGTGCCAACGAGAACAAAAAAGAGAGTTTAAAAATTCAAAGATAATTGCTTCTCTTTTCCGTGTGTGTGTGTGTGTGTGTGTGTCTTAATCATTATACAGTAAAGGCTTCCAGAACTTTTTCTGATGAGTTTTTGATCTCCTTGTGTTTCAGTTGCTGGTTTATTGAATACATTGTCCATGGGATGACCTCAGAACACAGTCAGTCCAGTATAACCAGTGTACTAAAATCTCCTGCTTTCTTTAATGTGTTAGATACAGGAAGCAGAAAGTGATCAGTGACAATGAGGTGCCTACAAAGAGGCTCCAAAGATGATTTCCCCATCCCCCTTTTTTCCCCCAGTGCCTTTCTCTGGCTCTTATCACAGGAATATGCATGAATTATTTATGTATACTGCAGGCATCAAGTTTGCACAGTGTATTTGGAGACTGTGCTCTCACGGGAGCCCATTTGTAAGTGTAGGAAAGGAATTTTAAACCTCATGCTTTTACTTGTGGATTTCAAGGCCCTCCCCCGCCACATACCCCAGTAGAGGCTAGAATTTAACTGGCTTGGGGAGAAAAATAGCAAGTGGGTTACTGACCGGTGAGCTGCCATTTGACCTGAATGCCTGTATGAAGGACATCTGAGTCACTGGTGGTTCCTACACAGAGTCATTTGTGTGGTGTATATGACACTGAAGACTGATTCTGATGGTGGAGTTTGCGTTTGTGGTGGAAAATCAAACTTTTCCCAACTGAGGGCTACAGAAGTAACTTGAGAATGGCACATAGATTGTTCCATGCACTACTCTAGCCACTACTTGATTCTTTGCTAGTAGCAGCTCATGGTGTTGGCTGCAGCCTATAAAGCCTCGCATGGTTTTGGGATTGCCTCTGTGGCGTGGCAGGAATGATGTTAGAAGCTTTTTCTCTTATCAGTTCCTGAAGTTAACTGTCCTTGGCTGGCAGAGAGGTGTCTCCAATGGGCGAGCCTCTTTCCTTGGAATTTGCTCCCTTCTGCAGTCTGCCAGACAGAAGGCAGGTTACCTCGACCTAACTCTGTAAGTGTTTGCACTTCAACATTGCTCCCGCCAATGTAAGTTATCTGCTACGCCGAACTAATAACTTTTCCTCCGCAGGAAGCGTAGTGCTTAGGTTGATGCAGTTAGGACGGCGCAGTGTCTGTGCAGACACTATGTTACTTACATCACTTGTTGGGTGTCAGCCACGCCCCCCTTCCACTTCCCTCCTCATCCTGGGGTTGACAGCCGGCATAATAAAACCACCTCCATGAGAGGCGGTAGCTACGTAGCGCTGCTCACTCCAGTGTGTGGGTCGGTGTGACTTCGGTCACTTGGGAGGGGTGCCTTATTCAGACCCCTGAGTGACATAAGTTATACTGACCTAAGTGGTAGTGTGTACAACCCCTTAGGTCAACTTATACCTTGTCTATACTACAAAATTAAGTTTAGTGAGCTGTAGGACAGAGTGTAAGTCTGATCAAACCTGTGACAGACCTTTGGTTTGACTCCGCTTCCGCCCCTTGTCTTGGTGGATTACAGGAAGTGAAGACAGAGCGATCGGGGATCAATTTATCGCTTCTACACTAGATGCAATAAATGGATTCCCGCTGATCCAGCAGGTAGTGAAGGCGTACTCAAAGTTTAGCATAAGTAGTTAACACCTATTTTAAGGACCATTCAAGGTGAAGTAGCCTATTAACAGGTCTCCTTTTATGGGTGGGGCAGGGGAATCTTTTCTTAGGCTTGGTCTACACTAGAAAACTAGATAAGGGGTGTGAAAAACTGACATGGATTCCCGTGTAGACAGTGCTAAGTCAACAGAGAATTTCTCCATTGACATAGCTACTGTCTCTCAGGAAGTTGGATTGCCTATAGCTATAGGAGAACCCGTTCTGTCAACGTAGGTAGTTCCCTACGCTGACCTGTGACAACGGCACAGCTGTGCCGCTGTAGCATTTTAAGTGTAGACAAACCCTTCGAAAGATAAGGAGGGCGAGGTAATACGTTTTCTTGAAACTTCCTAGACACTCAGCCTTCATAGTGTTTTGTGGCCAGATAACCGTGTTGCATAAAAACAACCCTCCCTCAAGCAAGCAAGCAAACAAAGCAGGAAGTTTTGTTTGATCATTTTTCAGTGTTTTAGTTTTAGTTTCATTCAACAACCCCTTGACCTTTTATTACAAGGTCTAGTTTACATATATACGTTGCAACAGTTTAGCTACAATCAGTTTTAAAACCAGGTCCGTATGTGAGGATGCTCATGTCAGTTTTCAGCTGGCTCATCTTTTCAGGATAGCATCCTTATTTAGGAAGGGCACCTAAGCACATGCTTAAAGTACCATCGAAGCCAAAGGTACTTAAGCCTATGATTAAGTTAAGCACATCCTTGATGCTCTTCCCGAAAAGCATTTGTTTTAAACACATGCTTAATTGCTTTCCTGAATCAGGGCCTCCTTGCATAGGTTTAATTTACAAGCCAGATTCAAATCAGTTTAGGAGTGGCCACGGGCAGACTTGCCTCATTTTAACTAGTTTAAAAAAACATCTTTAGTTAAAGTGGTGCATGTTTGTGTGTAAACATGGCCTGGAATAAGGAGCTCTTGATTTGCCTTCTTCAGGCTGGCCATGATTTTGTACTTCAAAGGTGTGAATCCTTTTCAGCTGTAGAGATTGGAGAGCCAAAGAAACTGATGCCAAGTGCAAAAACACTAATTTGTTTTCACAAGTTAAAGTATCCGTCCCTGCCTAAAATGGTAAGGTCAGATCGAATCCCATTGTTCCATGTAGCAGGGGAGATTTGAAAGTAAACAAAGAGGCTAAAAGGTTAACAGTGAACTGTAGGTTCTATACTTGCCTCTTAATTTCAAATCAATACTTCAATTCCTTACAATAACAGACCTCAGTATTATTTTCCTAACTCTTTATCCAATTTTCAGAGCTTTTATTATCCAGTCCTGATATACAGCTGAAGAGATGTGATACAAAAATAATCATATAGCTCTAATCTGGATTTTGTGTTGAAGGTTAAAATGGCATCTTCCCAAATAGCGGAAGGCATACATATGTGAACAGTCAACTCTGGATCCCTTCAAAAAGCCACTTCAAGAGAATGCCAGGGTTTGCTCTTTAGACCCTCAGAACTTGGCTGAATTACAAACTGTTTAAACTGGAATACTCAAAGGTGTCTGCTCGTTCCCTGCCTCTCCAGTTGCTCTGTCACTAGTTGTTGTTTTGGTTTTGGTTTTAATTGTCGAACCCTCTTATAACAGGGGTAGTGAATGTGCTTCACATGGTCCTCATACTCAGAATTACTCTGAATTTTTTCTGCTTAAATTTTTCAAGAGTATTCACTTTTGGGCAGAGACCAGCCCCTGAAAATCTCAGTCCAGTGGTGAAAGTCTGAGAAAGTTGTGAGTGACCAAAAATGGTAGCCCTTGCTATGCTACAGCTTCGGTGGCAGTCTTTCCTCTGAATTCAATGGGCTTTAGATTGCCAAGCCTTCTTTACTAGCCCAAATAATTAAGGATAGGTTATTCTGCAACTGAGCCATAGATTAAATTCCCCTTTTGTGCAGAGGGACAACATGAGGCTGATACATCACTTGTAGGTGGATTAACTACGCCAATGGGAGAAGTCCTCCATTGGTGTAGGTAGTGTCTACACACTAAGTGGCACAGCCACACAGGTACAGTTGTGTTGCTGCAGCATTATAAGTGTAAACAAGCCCTTTAACTATATGTCCTTCAGTGAAAGAAAGGAAAGAAAAGACAAAGGTACTGATTTGCCAAAGCCATCTGCTCAGATATCTGTCAATGTTTTTGCAGTTCCCGTTTGAAGTGAATAAAGAGAGAGGCTCATCTGTATTTTTAGAAATGGCAGTGGAAAGTGAAAGCAGGTTGTCTTTGAACCCCCCCGTGTCATTCATATTAAGCATTCTTCCAGTGTGGGATCTTATGACAAGCCAACAGAGGGGAAACCCAGTTCATAAAGGCATACAAAATATATAAAGGTTCTTCTGTGTTGTTTGCTTCAACTAAGAATTCAAAGCTGGATTTGCTTTGGAAAAGTGATTTAATATGTGGAATCAAGAAGCGTGTTTGCCCATTGCTCCTTGGAGCACAGTTAATACTGTTTATCTTGGGAACCTACCACTAAAGCATTCATTTCTTCTTATCTTGCATCAAAGGCCAGGGACAGAGTCACAGTTTAGTCTTTTTGTTGCCAGAGAACCTGCTCTGGGTGAGATATATTCATGTGCAGTGGAGAAGCAATCAGGATCTTCAAAAATTCAACATGTGAAATCTTTCTAATCTGATCCTCCCTTCTTTGTTACAGAGATGAAAATCTGCCAGCATGGCCAACTTCAATGGGACTACTCGGTGCAAAACGTTAAACACACATGCGTGAATGTTTGCAGCATTAAGTCCCAAAACAGTATTTTATCTGCTGCAAAAAGAAAATTACCTTTAATTTCAGCTTCCTCAGTTTCTGTTCTCTGGATTCTCCACTCCTGCTGGTGTAAATCCAGGAGCAACTCCATTTCCATTGAAATCAGTGGTGCTACACAGGTATAATACTGATTTGAGATCAGAATCCGAGAGAACTGTAATGGATAGAAATTATCAGCTTGCACCATGTGCGAAGCACACACTCCAGTAAGAAACTTACCCAACTTTCTAGCTTTAGGAAAGTTTAAATACAGGTGATATCTGGGAAGCTAAATCAAATACCTACAGTGTGATATAAACCTAATTAAGCAATCTCATCAGTATTGGAACCTATGGGGAATGGTGCTGGAAGGAGGTGAAAATACATGTTAGAAAGGTTAAAATCCCCTCTGTGTTGAAACCCTTTGAAGCAATTTCTTCCACCACTTAGGTATAGGAATTTTTAAACCACAAGCTTTTAAACTTCTTATCTGGTAAAGCTCTGGTAGCCTGAATTGAGAATAACTTTTTACTAATATCTGCTGAGTTCTTAGTCAGCAAGGCCAGCTATAGTTGATAGGCTAAAAGTTATTCCTCCCATTCTTGTGAAACTGAATGTAGTTGGGCTTTGATCCTCTAATGTTTGTGTAAACATGAGAGGGGAAAAGGGAGGACTGAATTCTTTATTGCTGTGATTCTACTGAAACCACTGGAATAATACTGAAATTAAGTTGACACAAAGTGTTTAAAGGTACACTTGATTTTAAAGTTGGCTTCAAATGAAAATGCAATAATAAAATAAACTTGAGAAATATTGCACAATTAAAAATTTGAAACCTGCATCTGCCCCAAGTATTGCAGCGTTAAGAAACTGAAAGTGAAATTTACTTCAGTGATTTTCATTGCCCAAACTGAGGGAAATGAAAGAAGTAAAAAAGATCATAGGTAAATTCTTCTACTTTTAATATGCTATGTCAGCGTTGTCAAATGTTGTGATATTTGTTGTTTTCCTTAAAGCCTCAGGTCCTGGAATCATGTTATTAGGTGAGAATCTCACTTTTTAGTTAAAAAAAAAAAAATTCAAGCTCTCATGGCCGTAGAGAAAAGCTTGAAAATATGAACCCTGGTTCAAAAACCAGCTGGCAAATAAAAAGAACCTTAGATTTAATATCTCTTAAAAATCTTGTTTATTTTTTAAGAAAAATCTCATGGTTTCAGGGGTCTGACCCATGATTTTTTTGAATGCCTGGGATTGGCAGTACTATGAAGTGTCATTAATTCTATAGGTAAAGATAACGGTTTACAATTTATTATTTTAAAATTAAATGTCCTCCTTTAAACATACCACTTCTTCTTGATGCCATAAGGTATCTGATCTCTCTTCTTCCCCAATAAACAAAGCTCTAGAATTATAAAGCTAGCAAAAGCAGATCACCGCAAGCTTAACTGTCTCCTTCTTAAACCATCATCATCCTGGTCAACTCATAGGACTTAGTTCATTTATTTGAAAATACTGAAGTTGTAAAAACGGGATAGCTACTCTTTTTCTTGTTCCTCCTCTTTAGTCTCTAAACAGTGCAGAAGGTGTGCAATTTTATGTTACGCTTAAGATGCTGCAAAGCAAATGCCAACATTAATCAGAGCTGAACACGTGTATGCAGCAGGACGGTGGAGGCCTGCTGGATTATTGGGCAAATCTGAATCTTTTTCAGGTCTCTGCATTTTATTACAAGTTTGGACCTGTGGCAAAAGCACTTCCCACTCTTGTCACACGAGTACAAAGAGTTTGTCCTCTGCTCTCAGAGAGCATGCCAGTTAGCAAGCCCCACACACAGTTGTTCTGTCAGAATATTTTTGGAATTGTTGTCCCCTTTGTGGCATTACTGTTGGTCCCTTTCCCTGTTGTTATACTTTACCTGCTCAAGATTAAATAGTGATCCATCCTTAAAGGGATACTTCATATTTGTCTTGGCTGTGGGAGGGGAAAAGAAATTTTTTTACCAAGTGTATAAAAAGAATTATCTTCATGAAATTGCTTTAAAAGAAATACATGGATAGGTATTTTGAACACTTCTTTCAAAAGTGGATGTCTAAAGTCATGTGCCTATGTCAAGATTTAGGCGCCTGAATTTCAAAAGTGCCGAGTAATCAGCAGCTCCCACTGTGGTCATTAGGAGCTGCTGAATACTCAGTGCTTTTGAAAAGCAGGAGACTTAGGACCCTGACTTCAGATACTTGTTTTGGAAAGTCTTGAGCTTTTTTCAATGTAAACATTCCCTTACAATGCTGGAAACCTAAATGCACGAGAACCGGAAAATGAAACCGGCCAGTCTGGTTTCTTGTTTCTGAGTGAGGTATAAGCAGTAAGCAAACCGCATAAATGGTGAAAGCAAATTAGACTTACAGCTTTAATAAACTGAATTGTTTTATTACAGGTAAGGGTTTTTATGGCATTTTATATTTAAAGTAACCTCTTTAAAGGTACTAATCAGGGAAACATTCATATGATTTTTGTAGTTTAGTTTAAAATATTGCATGTTTTCCTCTCTTTGTCCCTCTTAAAACTACTGTACATAAGAAATTGTTCAATCATACATTTAAAATGCTTTGTTACTGACTGCATAGTACTGTCAAGATGACATGCTTATACAGTGTCTTATAGATCTGAACACACAAACACTTGATACTTCTCCCCACTCCCCCATCCTCCAGCGTACAGGATAGGAAGTCAGTTTGTGTTTAATCATACACAAGGAATCAAACTTGAGTACTTATATAAAGCTGATGAGTGGAATATCAATGGAATCACTGTTAGGTCATTTTTCAACAGGGACAGACCCAGCTTTCCTGAGGCCGTGAACTAGGAAAGTTGCTAAACAGCTAAAATTGTAAAAAAAAGGTATCCAATCCCCAGCTGTGTAGCACACACTTTTACCTCTTGTGCATTACTTTTTACCCATCATAAAAATGGGCAGGGCTGTGTGAACCGGCGCCCATAATTTAAGAACTGTCCTGAATTGTGTCCAAAACTGAACCCAAATCTTTCAAGTTCTTATCTCCTTTGTTAATCTTTTTTTCATCATCCTCATTTGTATTACAGTAATGTCTATAGGCCATGTTTGAGATTAGGACCCCATTGTGCTAACTGTTATCTACATTATAAACCCTTTTACCATGTATATATAAGAAGGATAAAGGAAGCACTGTTGTCCTATTTGTATAAATGGAAAGCTAAGGCATGGAGCAGCCTTTATTTTTTCTTTTTAATCTTATGGATTTTAAGTACTTTTATATAAGCTTCATTACCACGGCATCTGAGCATCTTGCAGTCCTCAGTGTACTTGTCTTGGCAGCGGCCTGTGAGTGTCAGAGTGCTATTATTCCCATTTTGCAGATGGGGAACTAAAAGGCTCAGTGACTTCCCCGAAGACACACAGGAAGTCTGTGGGGAAGCAGGGAAATGAACCCAGATTTCCCAGGTTTGTGCCTTAATCACTGGACCTTCCTTACATCCATCCAAGTAAACTTTCTTGCATTACCTACCTACGCGGTTTCCTTTGTGGTTATATTTTTGATATGCGGAATGGGTTGCTGTTTGTCCGGAAGATATCAGATCAGAGTTCCTCCTGCTTGTATATTACATTTTTCTTTCCACTTTTTTTTGTTTTGCTTATTTAGTTAACAAGTTCTTCATGGCAGTGCTCTTGCTCTCTGTTTGTTTCTACAGCATGGGACACAATGGAGCCATGGGATCCCAGTTGGGGGCCAGTCTAGGCACTTCTGCAATAAAATTTGTTCTTACTAGGACAACGTTGGGCAAACTTTTTGCCTGAGGGCTGCATTGAGTTTCCAAAATAATATGGAGGGCGGGTTAGGGGAGGCTGTGCCTCCCCAAACAGCCAGGCATAGCACAGCCCCGCCTCCTATCTAACCAGCCCTGCTTCTCGCCTCCTGAGAGCCCCCCACCCAGGACTCCTGCTCCATCCAAGCCCCCCTCTCCTTCCTGACAGCCCCCCAGGAACTCTGCCTCACCCACCCTCCCTCCCCTGGTCTCTGTCCCCTGACCGCCCCTAGACTCCCCGCCCCTAACTACCCCCTGCTGCCCTATCCAACTCCTCTCCTTCCTGATGACTCCTCCTCGGGACCTCTGCCCCATCCAACCACCCCTTCTCCTGTCCCCTGACTGCCCCTGGAACCTCCATCCCTGACTACCCCCTGCCGCCCCATCCAAACCCTCCTCTCATTCCTGACTGCCCTCCCTCAGAACCCCTGCCCCCATTCAACCCCCGTGCTCCCCACCCTTTGACTGCCCTGACTTCTATCCACCCCCCCATCCAACCCATCCTCCCCCCGCTCCCTGCACCGCGCAGCGCAGAGCACCGGGTCAGGCGCCCAAAGCATTGTGGTGGCTGCGCGGCGCACTGAGGCTGCTGGGGGAGGGGGAACAGCAGAGGAGGTGCCGGGGGCCGGGCAGGAAGGTCCTTCCCGCGAGCCGGATGTGGCCCGTGGACCGTAGTTTGCCCGCTCCTGAACTAGGAGAAGAGTTCTTGACGTAGGGAAAGGGTCTCCCTGTATTTCTTCCAAGGCTTGAAATCTAGATGAGAAAAATTTCTCAGATTAAAAAAACAAAACAAAACCTACCCTCATTTTCACTGCAGGGAGCTAATGTTGTTTTGAAACTATTGTCTGTTCCCCATAAGTACTAGGCAATATTTTACTTTAGTCAACAGAGGATGAGAAGCATTTTAAGAAAAAAATGATCCTAAGGACACAAACCTCATTTGATTATGGGTTTCCAGAGGAAAACTCCTGCTGCTATCTGTTTTACTATGCCTTTTTATTTCTAGCTACGTTTCCTATTGTTTTGTCAGAATGTCTGATGATGCATGTGAGCAGGTTGCTTCTGACTGGTAACTTCCGAATTGTGAGGCATTTCTCCTGAGGCTATAGTGACAGATAAGTTTTATGCTGTTTCTTTTGTTCTGAAGCGTGGCATTCTTTGTTCCTTGGGTGAAGGAGTGTTTCCACTTGTTGTGTTAGTTGAGGAAACTATTCTCTGTACTGGAACAACATAAAGCTGGGATATTAAAGTTACTTTGATGGTTCTTGGTTTAGAATCCTAAGTATGTTGTTTGATCTTGTCGCTGCTCAGTACAGCAAACTCCTGAGAATTGCAACTGGAGCTAGGACTGTCACAGAGGAGCCTGCACTGGAATTTAAACATACAAGAGTGTGAAAAAAAAGTTAAAAAGCTCCATGCTTGTGTCTTTAAAAGTGGGAATGTAGTTAGATTAAGTGTGGGGAAATTTTTAGGCAGTGGACATGATGCAACAGGCAAATGACAATTGCTTGTGATTGTTTTCTAACTGTAAGTAGGAGTGGATATGTTGTTTTCAGATCCTAGGGTTATATAACATATTTTCTTTTTTCTGCTTTAACTATAGTTTTTGTTACCTCAAATAGGTAAAAATAGCTCAAATGTTATAATTTAAAGCACAGATTAACTAAATTAAGTACTTTCATCCATTGTTAAGAAAAAAAATTTCTTAGAATTTTTTTATGGAAGTAGCATACAAATATTCTATGAATATCTTCTAAACTCATTCAGGTGATATGTGAAACTTATGTGAAACTTGAATTTTGTTCACAGAAATGAGTCTTAGAAAGCAGAAGTATAAATATTACACAATGTGTGCAAATAGTAGGAAAGGAATCTTGGCAGCAAATCAAGAAGGTGAATATAAAATGAAAATCTGTCTCAATTTAGAGGGCTACAGTGTGTGTAAAATAGGCGTATATTTCATAGCAACAAATATAAGCCTTGATCACATTTTCTAGATAAATACAAACAATCCACATCTGTAGGAGATTAGCAAATATTTCCTCCAAAGCGATAGAGTATACTTTGGTATTTAATTCTAAGTTTTAATTTTTGTCCTTTTTATTCGGTGTGTGCATGTATACCAAATGAAATATGAGGGTGAAATGTGGTAAACGATGTTAAAAGCTCATGATTATTCTGAAAAGATCACTTATACCAATTTACTGGTTGGTGGGACTAGGTTGGGTGAAAAGGGTCTTTTATACCAGGAATTTTAAGAAAAAAATTATGGAGACCGTCTTAATAAACTATAATATGTAATGTATGCAGAGTGATTGTAGCCATGTTGGAATAGTGGAGAGACAAGGTGGGTGAGAGCGACAACAGAAATTGGTCTAATAAAAGATATCACCTCACTCATCCTGTCTTTATAATATAATATTGATCAATATGTTTCTTCTTCAGCTTATTGTTTAAGACCGAGGGCTGGTCTACAATAATGCTGTAAGTCGATCTAAGTTACGCTACTTCAGTTATGTAAATTATGTAATTGAAGTCGATGTAACCTAGGTTAACTTAGGCATCGCTGTTTGTCGAAGGGAGATGCTTTGCAGTCGATGTAGCTTCTGCCTTCTGGGGAGGTGGGGTAAAGATGTTGACGGGAGAGGCTTCACCAGAGCCGCTAAATTGACACCACTGTATCGATCACAGCAGTGCCAATTTAGCCGGTAGTGTAGACATGGCCCTAGTAACTTCTCATGACTGGCTAGCATAGGGGATCGGTCATAGGCTTAGTGGGCTTGTATCTCTAGGTGACTGGTTCCAATACAGCCCAAGCTGGTAGTAAACAACTGAAAGTTGTTGCCCTCTACTAGGAGTTTGGTGTCCAATGTGCAAATATTTGATGATCTTCCACCTGTTCCCAATAATCAGGTATTCCTGCTGCAAAAACTTCTGCTATGGTTAGCAGCCATGCTGTTGCTCTCAGAAGAAAATCAGTTTTTGGCCATGAGGGCTACTCATTCATATAGGTGGTCCATCATGGTTAGTCAAATTACCTTGGTGGGACATTGTAAGGAAGTTGGCACAGTGCATGCTTGTACTGTGCTTTTTTGTAGGCAAAATGCTTTTATTCTCCAGAGTGCTCAGTCTGCATCTGCAGTTTTTGTCCTGTGTACTCAGTTGTCTGGATTCCATGGCTCCTCCCTCACCTGACTGGGTTGGCCTTTCCTTTGGATGGGCTCCACTCACCAATTCAGTCATCAAGTACGCTGGAATCTTTACTGAGAACTGAATTCATAAAGAAAACAGGATGCTCTTGCATACAGGATATGCAGTGGTTTTCAACCTGTGGTCTGTGGATCCCGGGGGTCTTCAGACTATGTCTAAGATTTCCAAAGGGGTCTGCACCTCTATTTGAAATTTTTTAGAGATCCACAAATGAAAAAATTTCAAAAACCACTGGTTTATAGCATATCTTGGTTCAGAGCAAGATTCTTTACTGTGTCATCTGAAAGCACTTTATACATTTAGTAGCTATATGAAGAATAAGGGCCACAACATCTAAGGAACAAGAACATGACTCCCAGGTTGATCAGACAGACACAGCTTCCTTGAAGAGAAAATTCTTCCTACATGACAAACATGCTACTTTATTTTTTTAATGGACGATTGACTCTTTCCTTTCCCAGAAGAAAGAAGGAAGTGGACCCTGCAGGTCCATAGTAGGGAATATTTCACAGAATTCCCAGAATGCCTGTTAAGCTCAGAAGTGGCCATATCCAACATCATTATTATTAATTTGTCTCTATTCCTGCTTATTCCACTGTGATGTTATTGACAGAATCTGTAACCGTACAGATTGCTGTTGCAACCACTGTTATATATTTGCAGCAAATATTGTACGAAGGTTGTCGTGTGAGGTGTCTATGGGAAGGTCAAGACTTGCTATCTGTATGCATGCATCATTTTTGTAGTTGAAGTTATGAATATTGGCTATGTACTTGTGTATCAATGTGTTTTGATTCTGAAGTAGCCTTAGGGCATGGTTACACTTACAAGATTATAGCGCTATTGGTTATAGCGGTCCCCTTATACAGTAATATGAATAGTGCTATTGTATGTCCACATTGAGATGCTCCAGCGTTATAGCATGGCCACATTTGTGGCACTTAATACGGCATTAAGAGCAGCGCATTAGGGCATGTATCCCACAGTACACCTCTTCCCGATCTGGCGCAATGCCTTGTGGTGGGGGGGCATCACTTGCGGGGCATTCTGTATCCTGTTTCAACTACCCATGATGCTTTTTGGCATATCCCAGCAATCCCTGTGTTTCCTTCCACCTCCGGTGCCATCTTTCAACGGTTTCAGCAAGGCGCGCTCCGTCTTCCATTGTTGTGTGCTGCAATGAATCCAGAACTGCTGAGGAACATGCTGACGACTGTTGCCAGCACATCTCTGTGTGCAGTGGAGTTAATCCTTGACATGCAGGATGACAGTGATGAGTCTGAAGACGAGATCGAAGAGGTGAATGCGTTTGGCACGAAGCTTCTTGTCTCATTAACAGACATGCTCACGGCCGTTGAACGCTGCTTCTGGGCACGGGAAACGAGCACTGAGTGGTGGGATCACATCGTCATGCAAGTCTGGGACGACGAGCAGTGGCTGCAAAACTTTCGAATGAGAAAAGCCACTTTCATGGGACTGTGTGCTCAACTCACCCCCGCCCTGCGGCGCAAGGACACCAGACTGAGAGCTGCCCTCCCGGTGGAGAAGCGGGTGGCTATCGCAATCTGGAAGCTGGCTACACCAGACAGCTACCGATCGGTGGCCAACCAGTTTGGGGTTGGAAAGTCGACCGTTGGAGTTGTGCTGATGCAAGTGTGCAGGGCCATTAATCGCATCCTGCTACGAAAAATCGTGACTCTGGGTAACGTGCATGACATTGTGGCTGGCTTTGAAGAAATGGGTTTCCCTAACTGTGGAGGGGCGATAGATGGGACCCATATACCTATTCTGGTGCCCGCCCACCTAGCAGATGAGTACGTTAACCAAAAGGGGTACTTCTCCATGGTTCTCCAGGCGCTTGTGGATCACTGTGGGCGTTTTACTGACATTAATGCGGGCTGGTCTGGAAAGGTGCATGACGCATGCATCTTCCGCAACACCGGCCTGTTCATGAAGCTGCAAGCCGGGACTTTTTTTCCAGACCAGAGGATCCCTGTGGGGGAAGTGGAAATGCCCATAGTGATTCTTGGTGACCCCGCTTACCCTTTAATGCCCTGGCTCATGAAACCCTGCACAGGGAGCCTGGACAGCAGTCAGGAAAGGTTCAACTACAGGCTTAGCCGGTGTCGAATGACTGTGGAGTGTGCTTTTGGGCGTCTGAAGGCGCGCTGGCGCTGTCTTTATGGGAGGCTAGACTTGGCCGAGGGTAGTATCTCCGCGGTTATTTCCGCATGCTGTGCCCTGCATAATCTTTGTGAGCGGAAGGGTGAAGGCTTCACTCAGGCATGGTCCTTGGAGGTTCAACGCCTGGAGGCCACAAACGCCCAGCCAGAGAGCAGGGTTCTTGGAGGGGACCAGCGCAAGGCTGTTAGGATCAGGGAAGCCTTGAGGGAGCATTTTGAGGCTGAAAGCCAGTTCTAAAGTGAGGTGCAGATGGAGGGAGGGAGGGAGCATTCTTTTAATAGGAACAGGCATTTGCTTTTCTGTAGCCTGTAATAATGTATGTACGCTTAATAAAGAAACCCATTTATTAAGAAGACAATTCATTTATTGAACAGGTACTTCGGTTGCTGAAAGAAAATATTGTGATGCATGCGAGGGGGAAGCCGGGGGAGGTAAAATGGGGGTGGCATGGGGTCAATCAGAGATCGGAATATGTCCGGGTCTCTGAGTCTCCAGTGCCCTCACAGTGGCCATGTCCCCCGAACCCCATTTGCGGAGGGCAGTAAGGCATGTTATTAGGGGTTGACTGCAGTGGATAATGGTCCGGGGTTTGGGGGTTGTTCGGTGAAGACAGAGGGGTTGGAGGCAGCTGTGGATGGTGATAACCATATAGCTAATGATAGTGGCCTGGAGGGTACTGAGGCACAGAAGGGGAAGAGATTTGGGGCAAATGATAATTGGGGTGGTGGGTGCGGTGCTTCTCCTCCTGAAGGGTGACAATCCGCTGCATAGTCTGCAATTGAAGCTGCAGTAATGAGAGCAGCTTATCGGTGCTTTTCCGGCGGTGAATCGCATTCTCCTTCCGCGCCTTCTCCCTCAACTTGCTCTCGTTCTCCCTCCACCTCTGTGCAACTCGATTCTCCGTTACAGCCTGTTACTTTACTTGCTGTACAAGATCCTCTTTGCTCCTTCGTGGCCGCTTCCTCAGTCGCCTCAGCCTCTCAGCTGTTGATAAGAGTGATGGTGCAGGGCTCAAGGACGACCCTTCTAAAATAAAAAGATACATTTAACAGTGGTTCCCTTGTAAAGAGCAGACATGCCTATGATTCCCCCGCATTCCCCGTTTGCCTGTCCCGCAGAGAGCACAGATACAGCAACGGAGCCCCTGCCATGGTGAGTGCACTCCAGAGGCAAGGGAAATGATTTCTTCCCTGCCCCAGAAAAGCTGTGCCAGGGGAGGGTGTGGGGAGTGCCGGGAAGTGGCAGGAGCCCTACTCTGAACACTGTTCCAACATTCTCCGTAGGTGTTTGTCCTGGAAGATATCTCGTTGCTTCGAGTCACTGAGGAACAAAGGGAAGGGATTTTAATGAGATGCGGCTTCTGCCCAGGGCCATATGCAGCTTGCCTATGTGCAGCAATGCTCCCCCCACCCACTGTAGCACAGTGGCGGGGACTAGTGACCGTGACCGGGATGGGGACCACGCTGGCTCTCCCGGGAAACCTGCGCAGGCGCATTGCAAGCGCTCTTATTGAGACCTTTGAAGAGATTACTACTGCGAGGTGATAGACTACATCAATGCTCTATTCCACATGTAGGCAAGCATGCAAGCATCCCTTTCCACCCCAAGCTGCAAGCCTTCCCCATAGAAAAGCAGCTTCACCTCCGCAATCCACTGCTGAGCTGGCCCCTGCAACCGCCGGACGCTGTGGCTGGCCGCCCTCCTCCTGGCTTTAGAGGAGAGCTCCTGGCTGCATGCTCCCCTGCCCTTCTCCTGGCTTGAGAAGAGCTCCAGGTGGAATGCCCCCTGCATCCCTTTCCACCCCAAGCTGCCAGCCTTC
Organism: Dermatemys mawii; assembly: GCA_007922305.1. NCBI lineage: Eukaryota > Metazoa > Chordata > Testudines > Dermatemydidae > Dermatemys > Dermatemys mawii. Next base: position 11,575,202 of record ML677375.1, on the reverse strand, counting down.
CCCATAGAAAAGCAGCTTTACCTCCGCAATCCGCTGCTGAGCTGGCCCCTGCAACCGCTGGACGCTGTGGCTGGCTGCCCTCCTGGGTTGAGAAGAGCTCCTGGCTGCATGCATCCAGGGACTCCTCCGTGCCCTGGGTCGCTGCCGCCTCATCCTCATCCTCCTCCTCTTCTTCATCCTCCTGGTCTTCGTCCTCCTCCTCACCCCCCCCTTCACTGGTGGGCTGGGAAGTGTCCATGGTGATCGATGGAGTGACCGTAGGATCACCACCAAGTATCGTGTGCAGCTCCTTATAAAATCTGCAAGTCACCGGGGCTGCCCCGGAGCGGCTGTTTGCCTCGCGGGCTTTGCGATATGCATTCCTAAGCTCCTTTACCTTAACACGGCACTGCAGAGTGTCCCGCTCATGGCCTCTTTCCACCAACGCCCGTGATATCTGCCCATAGGTATCAAAATTCCTGCGGCTAGACCGCAGCTGAGACTGAACAGCCTCTTCCCCCCAGTAGCTGATGAGGTCCAGCACCTCGCTATTGCTCCATGCTGGGGATCGCCTATTGCGAGGAGGCATGGCACGTGGAGTCATGATGATCAATCAGAATGATCACCTGCAACGATTCCCTGAGACCACGCCACGCAATCAATCAGATCAATGAGAATGATCACCTGCAAGAATTCCCTGAGAGCACGCCACGCTTGGCTGGAGCAAACAGGAAGGGGATTTTCAAATTTCCCTGGAACTTTAAAGGGCGGGTCTGACGTGTGGTCACCTGAGGACAGGACAAAAGAGTTTGCAAGTGATGACCAGAGTGGCTCGAACGGGAATTATGGGACGGGCTGGAGGCCAATTAATGCGCAGTGGGTGTCCACATTCTTGCTGTAGCGCTACAGCAGCTGCGCTACAGCCCTTATTCCCCATGCGGAGGTGGATTAACAATAGCGCTATAACTCAGCGGTTATAGCGCTCTACGTGCCTTGCCAGTGTGGACAGAGAGGAAGTTATAGCGCTCGTGGGGGCTTTATAGCGCTATAAAGTGCCAGTGTAACCAAGCCCTTAGTAAAGCGTTTGGTCAGCTTCTTAAGAGAGGAATGTGCAAATTAAATCCCCAATCAAGCAACACTTAACTGACAATGGATCTTGGAGGACTCCAATCCACATAAAAAGTCTTCCTGGGAACATGCAAGGTAGCATATTAGCAATGGCTGACGCCTGTAAAGAACTGAGTCATGCATGGACACCTGGCTTGCCCATGTGACTCCAAACTCCATTTTGCTGTAATTTTCCATATTAAGAACAAAGAGGTGTTCTAACACCTGGAAGAGACTATAAAAGGCTGATGCCTCATCTCCATCTTGTCTTCAGTCCTGCTTCTGACCTTTGGAGGGACTTTGCTACAAACTGAAGCTTTGAACAAACGACTGAATGACCCATCCCAGCTGTGGATGTACTCCAGAGACTTGAGTTGAACCTGCAGTTTATTCTATCACTGCTACAAGCCTGCACCAAGAACTTTGCTATTACTGTATGTAATTGATTCTGTTCAACCAATTCTAGCTCTTACCTATATTTCTTTCTTTTTAAACTTTTAGATTTTAGATTCTGAAGGATTGGCTACGTGATTTTTGGGTAAGATCTAACTTGTATATTGATCTGGATCTGAGGCTTGGTCCTCTGGTATCGAAAGAACCTCTTTTCTTTTACATGAGTATTGGTTTTCATAACCATTTGTCCCCATAATGAGTGGCACTGTTGGTGATACTGGGAAACTGGAGTGTCTAAGGGAATTTCCTGTGTGACTTATGGTTAGCCAGTGGGGTAAAACCAAAGTCCTCTCTGCCTGGCTGGTTTGGTTTGCCTTAGAGGTATATAAACCCAAGCCTTGGGCTGTAACTGCTCTGCTCTAAGCAATTTGTCCTGAATTGGCACTCTCAGTTACATCCCACCAGAACCAGCACTGTTATGCCCATGAAGAGGAAAAATTTCATCGTGTTCGTCGTAACAGTGTTGGAAATTGAAAGTAGCCCTGGAACAAAGATGCAGTGAGTTTATTCTCTGCACTTCATGGCCCCCAAGAGGAGAGGAAGGGAAAATCGAGGTCTAATTCTAGACCTGAAATGGCTCAACAAATCCCTCAAACTTAAGTAAAAGGAAAGGAACCATTTCAGGATGTCTTGGTCACCATAGTTCCAGAGGTAATTCTATCTCCCTTGAGCTTGGATTTAGTGTATATGATTTTTAATATTTTATTGTAAAACAGTTACTCAAGTTTCTACTAAAATTGTGCTCTCCATTGTACTGAGAGTTAGAAATTACAGAGATGTAGGCCAGAGGAGAGCTGTTTGTTTATGTATTAATCAAATCTTATTTAGGAGTGGCATGACACAGTGGCTTTAATCGTACACAAAGGGGTCATTTACCACTACACGTTGGTTGTAATTTCTTTTTTTTAAGAATTAGGTTTGCTAATTTATTGCCTTGACTTATGGCAAAGACAGCTGTACTTAACTTTATATCTGAATATTCCCACTGAATTCAGTAGGACTATTTACATACATTAAGCTGAGTGCACATGGACCTCTTTATGGTCGATACTTTTCCATGTGGCACGTTAGGGGATTTAAATGGATTTTCTTTTTATCCCTGTCTAAAAATGTAAAATAACAAAAAAGTGATTGGCAGTAGAGCTGGTCCAAAAATGGGAGAAAATGAAGATTTTTGACAAAGTTCCTTTCCATTTTTCATCAATTTTTATTTTTTTTCCAAAGTTCAAAGGAGTCAGCCAGCTGTGACAGACACAAATGTCAGAAGAGTGTTTTTGTCCTCGGAGAGAATGTCCAGATTACAGTTGTTTGCCAGAGAAATGGAAGTGGGTTCCCTGCTCTCAGTGAAACTTCCCCAGCCTCTTGTGCACATGAGATTGGGATCAAACCCAGTGTAAAAATGTATATATTTCTACAGGATACCCAAAGAAAGGATTCCTTCTAGGATTATTTCTCATTTATTATCCAGCCAGTATTCCCTCTCTGCCCTGCTCTTACCAATAATCTGTATCAATCACTCTGTCTCCATGCATGAAAAATGCTACAGCACTTGCAAAAGTAACTCTGTTAAGTAGCATATTCACTTGCACTGGAATTATAGCTTGCCTACTATTTCCGCACAGTTTTGCTGCGCTACCTTTTCTCTTCTGGTTTTAAGCGTGTGATCCAAAGCTCACTAAAGCCAATGGAAAGACTTTTGGATCAGTCGCTAAGCACACAATCTGTTTCCTTGAATGGTGAATGCTGCTGGGCTGTGAGATATGAATGACCCATTTGTTAAGTGCTGAAAACTGGCTCTATAAGAGCGCTCTTGATTGAGAGGCTGTGCCAGTACTAAAAGATGCTTGGGAGGTTCTCCCCTGCGCAGTGCCATTGTGCTAGGTCTGCTCATTGTCTGCTCTTTATGAAGGAACTTCGTGTGTAAAATGTCTGGTACAATTAACAGACAGAATGAAAAATGAATCGTGTAGTGTCAGCTTACAGGTACTGGCATCTTCTCAATGGAAAGCTGAGATATAAATCTTGATCCAAGTCAGACTGCAGCGTGCGCTTATTAAGGCTTGTGAATGGGATCACAGGCATTTTGTCACTGCTTGCAATCAGCTCAAGGCATCCAGGAATAACTTGCCACATCCTTTAAAATCATGAGTTCTCTTTAGTTGCCAAAGATAACCCTGTGAGTCTAAGAAGAAAACCCTACTAAACCTGCTGTGTCCTGATTAAAGTTCAGTGTGACACGCCTCTGTTATCAAGGATAGAATTACTTTGATTAACATACAAGAATAAAAGTCCCCTTAGGCACACTTAGGCCACACTGTGAACATATGTTGGTATAGAGACTTTGCTCGGGGTGAATCCATACCCCTGAGCCACAAAGTTATACAGACTGTACTCCCAGTGTAGACAGGGCTTTGTCGATGGGAGGGCTTGTCCCATCAACATAACTATTGCCTCTCTGGGAGGTGGAGTACCTACGCCGATGGGAGAACTTCTCCAGTAAGTGTAGGTTGCGTCTTCACTAAGCACTAGAGTGGTGCAGTGCTGTAAGTGTAGACAAACCCTTAGTTTTTATTAAGACAGAAGATTGTTGGAGTGCCCCAAGGGTCGGTCCTGGGGCTGGTTTTACTCAATATCTTTATCAATGTTCTGGAGGATCAGAGTCCTGCACTTGGGACGGAAGAATCCCATGCATTGCTACAGACTAGGGACCGAATGGCTAGGCAGAAGTTCTGCAGAATAGGACCTAGGGGTTATAGTGGATGAGAAGCTGGATATGAGTCAACAGTGTGCCCTTGTTGCAAAGAAGGCTAATGGCATTTTGGGCTGTATAAGTAGGGGCATTGCTAGCAGATCGAGGGATGTGATCGTTCCCTTCTATTCGACATTGGTGAGGCCTCATATGGAGTACTGTGTCCAGTTTTGGGGCCCACACTACAAGAAGGATGTGGAAAAATTGGAAGGAGTCCAGAGGAGAACAACAAAAATGATTAGGGGCCTGGAGCACATGACTTATGAGGAGAGGCTGAGGGAAGTGGGATTGTTTAGTTTACAGAAGAGAAGACTGAGGGGAGATTTAATAGCTGTTTCCAACTACCTGGGAGGGGGTTCCAAAGAGGATGGATCTAGACTGTTCTCAGTGGTACCAGATGATAGAACAAGGAGTAATGGTCTCAAGTTGCAGTGGGGAAGGTTTAAGTTGGATATTAGGAAAAAAATTTTCACTGGGAGGGTGGTGAAGCACTGGAATGGGTTACCTAGAGAGGTGGTGGAATCTCCTTCCTTAGAGGTTTTTAAGGTCCGGCTTGACAAAGCCCTGGCTGGGATGATTTAATTGGGGATTGGTCCTGCTTTGAGCAGGGGGTTGGACTAGGTGACCTCCTGAGGTCCCTTCCAATCCTGATATTCTATGATTCTATGATTGTTTTAAATTAAAGCATGTTATAATGGAGTATGCCATCTGGAGAGAAATCTTGGCATTAGGGTTAGCTGAGATGGTTCAGATTCAAACACCCTTTCCCCTTCTGGGTTTGTCAGCAGGACTTGGGGACTAGGCAGGAAAGAGTCCAGGAGGTCAAAGGAACTAGAGATCATCAGCACCATGCCCAGCTCCTTTATATCCCAGGCAGAAAGAGGAATCTAGGGACCAGTGCGGGAGGACCCTGATTGAAGGTGAATCGCAGTGAGACGGTTTCCATTTACTTTGGGATTATCTGTACTCTGGAAGAGTGGATTTCACTTTGGGACTGTTTGTTTCTGGGAGGAGAGTTAGGGAGATCGAGCCCTGAGTTAGTCAGGAGCCCTGGGCTCAGTTCCAGACTCATCAAAGATCTGAATCTAGTGCCTGGCTTTAAACACCTATTGAAACAACCAACGTCTATGGGGGAAGAATGATGGTCCAGTTGTTAGGGCACTAGCCGAGGACTTGGGAGTGTTGGCTCAGTTACCTGCTCCGCTCCACACCACAGACTTCCTGTGTGACCTTGGGCAAGTCACTTAGACCCAGATTTCTGAAGATATTTAGGTGTTGCAGGGCTCATCATGGCAACAGCCAACTGATTTAGGGCTGCAAATTTCATTTTATAAAGGCATTTAGGCACTTATGAGCCTGGATCCCATTGACTGCCATTGACTTTTAGAAATCTGGGCGTTAGCCTCTCTCCACCTCTGTTCCCCATCTTTAAAATGGGAATAATAGCACTTCCCTACATCACAGGGGTGTTGTGAGAATAAATACACTAATGACTGTGAGTGCCATGGTCATAGGGGAACCATGTAAGTATCTAAGTTGGGTATACTAGAATCCAGTTCACTTAAAATGCCTGTACTCTGCTGAACTGGAGCTTCCATCTTCAATTCCATACGTGACTTTTGGCAAGTCACGTAGGGTCACATTTTAAAAAGTCAGCTCTTTCTTGGGTGCTCCCACGTTGGGTGCCCAACTTTAGACACATAAGGGCTGGTGTTCAGCAGTGCTGAATGCCCACAGCTGCATCTGAAGCAAATGTTGGTATCACATCCTTGTAGGCCAATATGGTCTTCTTGATGCAGTCTCAAATTCAGTGAAGTGACACCGTCCAACGTAAAAAGGTGCTCTGCCTTTAATCAAAGAAGATTTCTCTCTGCCTTACCAGTTAAAAGAGGGAATGCTAGACATGTAAAATGCTAATGCATCCACCTAAGAGCTCTTGCATTTCACCGCCAACCACAGCTTTGCAAAACTGCCTTTGATAATGAGATTCTGTATGTGTTTAGTCCATTAACTTGTTGTGTCTTTTAGGTACCCACTCTGTTTCTGTGTGTACCGCTGTGGAAGCTTTTCCTCGGCAAGGTCAACACGCAGGAGGATGTTCCTGTGTGACCATGGGCAGGTCACTTAGGTTCTCTGTATTTCAGTTCCCCATCTGTACAATGGGCATAGTAGCACTGCGCTACCTCGCAGAGGTGTTGTGAGGATAAATACGTTATAAATTGTGACACGCTGTAAGATCTGCTGATGAAAAATGCTAGATATTGTTATTCCACAAATCCTTGACCACTCGCCCAGGCATCTGGCCTTTTATTTTCAAATACATTGGAAGTTGTACTGTCACGTGGATTTCCTTTAGTTCTGTGTGAGTGAAAGAAGGGGATTCTCTCTGCTGAAATCTAAAATTCCACATTCAAGTCTGCAGTCTAAAAGCCACCCAGCTGCTGCTAAGCGCTACACATTTTTGAGTTTTGGTTTAGCCGAATACAAGAGATTCCTCAGGCCCCGGCTGCTCTGAGAAATCCCATTAAACTGGAGATAAGCATGTGTGAGGAACATTTCTGAACAGAACACCCCCTCTGCAATCTGCACCTGCTCCTTCCAGGGCTAGGACACAATCATCCTTTTCTCATCTCATGCTGTAACTCCTGGACCTTGCTCACGTAAGCCATTTTTAACAGCTCTTTTTGCTCCTCTAAATTTTAGCGCAAGCAACACTTTCTGTTCTCCTTCCTGGCCCCATTTCCATCATCACCCAACCTTTGGTTTGAAATTACAACTATTTCAAGAGACCGTTTTAGTTAGTATTGGCTGGACGAACTCAGCCCCTTAAGTGCAAAGTAACAGACATCTTTAAACCCATCAATTTGGCTTCTCCGTGCCCTTCTGCACCATTCCAGATAAGTAGGTAGCACATCACACAAGGAGACAGTTGCATGTCACTCCCTACAAAAAGAGGCTGCGCTGGTCACTTAGAATGGGAAACAGATGTTATCAGTTTTATCAGTTGGACATCTGTGCACAGATGAAGTACAAGATGTATTATTTTCCCACAGGGAGGTATGAAGTTGGAGTTATGGTTTTGCCTTACGTTGTACTTGTGAGGAATATGGTTTGTATATTGTTAATGTATGTCATGGAGATGTAAGGGCCCAATGCAGCCCTTGGTTACACCCGAGAAACCTCATCGGGGATGAAAAAAATGAGGTTGCACAGGCATAACTGAGAACAGAATTTGGCCTGCAGAACCTTGCAGTACTGGTGATGAGGCAGGTTCCTGGAAGAGTACAATCTGCCCATCAGATCTCAGGCTGACTTTGTGGTGTTCCTAGCTAGAAATAAAACCCCTTTTACTTGTAAAGTGAGCATGTTTGTTTAATAGTCATCAGGAGACAGTAAACATCAGATCCCTTAATACCATTTCTGCAAATAACTTTTCACAGGGAAGCTACACCTGTTAATGTCATTTCCATTGTTCTTGCTTTCATATGGCAGAGGAAACGACTTTCTATAGGACCCTAATGTTCTGGAACATGCTTACTCTTTTTCTGCAAGAGTAACATTTCCATCCTCTGCACGTCTCTACAGTACCTTTGAAATACTGGGAGGCGCTGGTTAATTTACTGCAACATTATGTGAGAGGGATTAAAAAGAGATGATTTTATTTTTAAATGCTCATGTGGTGAGGATATGAGGTTGGGAAAGGAGTTAATGGTACACGTGTTATAAGGCTGAATAGTTATAATGGCTAAATATCTGGTTAGCCAGTAGAACACACATGAAAGCCGTGCTGAAATAGCTCCGAATTACTTCTTATTTTTTAGAGCTCCATTTGGTGGCAGGTTGGAATTAAAGGGGGCCTAATGAGCCTTACCTTCTCCACATGAATGGGAAGGGAACAGCTACTGTGTACCCCGTCAGGAAGCAATTTGGTCTGGGACAGAACACTGATTGCATCTTGATTCTGATCTTAAATAGCTGATCACCTATTGCCATGTGTTTCGAGAGAGAAAAAGTGCTGCTTATGGTATGCAGCAACGTGAACTTGCTTGAAATAGGAATCAAGTCATTTTTATCTTACAGCCATTGGAACCCGTTGCCTTCTGGGAGAGAGGCATAGTAGAAAAATCCATTAAATCCAGCTGTCAGAAGAAGATGGTTGTTTAGAAGATTCCTTGTTATTGGTCACATTTGGTTAACTTGAAATCAAATTGGCTTATGTCCTTCCTTATAACTGCTGAGTACCTAGTCAAATAAAAATGTGTTGCCTGTTTCAGCACTGACAAACCCATGGAGTAACTGATGCTGCATCTTGTATATCTGTGGCTGGTGTGGTCCATTTTGAATTACAAATCCCCAGGAGGAAGCAGATAAATTGACTCTTACATGCCACACAAGGGAATTAAATCAGAATGGCCTGACCACATGATGCAAAGCCCCATGACAACTGGATGGATGGTTATGTCCCTTCCAGTGCTGGAGACACAAACATATGCTTCACATGCCATTCTCCCTGCAGTTTTACTTTAACTCCACTTCTAATTGAAGGATTAGTTACCCTGGATTTAGCCAGCCATGACGGAGATGGGGGAGGGTTAGAAGAGGGAGCCTGTACTCACTCATCTGTCTCCAGAATGCTGAGCACACAAAGATCCAGTGATTAAGATAAAACAAGTGTTTTGTGCAGGAGCATTTTCAATGCCTGCATATTTAACAGGACTAAGGTGTGTAGTTTGTTTAAGCATGAGATGAGGTGACTATAAATCAGCGACGTTGTCTGTTTCTTATTTAAGCCCATGCTAGAAACCAGCCAGCTAAAATACGGCTCTGATGTGAGGTCAGAAGTGTGTTATGTTAAAACAAGCTTTTGCTTTTGATTCATTAGCTTGAGAATGCGGGGGACGGGACTTCACAGATGAACCTTTGCATGAATTGATTGTTATACTGGAAAAACCAGTGTAAGTGTGTTTCAGTTGACTTTTGGCAACAGCAAGAAGCCAAGATTTTGAATCTGGATGCCTCATATTTGGCTTGCCCAGTAGGAGTCATCAGAAGAGGGCAGGTGCGCAGCATTTTTGGAGCATCACATCCCTTGACGGAGTTTCAGATGGGGTGCCCACAATCACAAAAACCTTTTGAAATTTTTGGTTCAAATGGACAATTGCTGCTTTGCTAAAACGGTGAGATTATGCTGGATTAGGCCTCTGTTAGAGTTCCAGATGAAGGGAGGTATCTTTCCCTCCATCCCCAGACATTACAAGAAAAGGGTGACTATTATCGAATGTAACACCTGAAAAACTGCTTTTGTTAAACTCTTGCTGGAATCATTTTCATTTTGTCTCCTAAACAGGTTTAAATGGGTGATTTTTTTTTTTTGGACGAAACTTTTATTTGCTGGAAAATGCAGATTTAGGTTGATCAAAGCAGCTTCAGACTGAACACAAACGTTTTGGATTTGGGTAAAATTTGCTGAACTGGTTTTATCCAAACCCCCTCCTCCTCTTCCTCACCCTGTCCAAAAAGTAAAAATGTTTCATTTAGGGTTTTACTTCAACTTTATTACAAAATGTAAAAAAGATGTTTTAAAAGACCCTTCCAAAGAATTACAGCATTTTGAATGAAACATTTTGTTTGTCCTGAAACACATTTTTTTTTAAGTTCTCGGTTTGCTGAAAAAATCAAAAAAATTTCGTTTTGGGTTGATTTGAATTGTGAGATGTGTGGGCTTTATTTTGCTTCGGCCATCTAACCAAAATAATTTGCACAACTGTAATGTTTACAAACTATGTTAACAAAACCAACATAGATTTTAAAGTATGACAGGAGATGATAAATAATTCTGTTACCACTACAGACAAAATATTAGTCAATATCTTTTTTTTTAAAATCGCAACTCTGAATGTTGAAGAATGCTTGGGAAAAATTAGACCCCAAACCCAATTCCAGTGTTATTAGTTTTCAAAGCTGATCAATGTCCATTCTTACTAAAAGTTTAGTAAAACTTACTAAAAGTTTACTAAAACTGAACACCCTTGCCTCGCCCCCACCCACTATCTCTTTCACTCTCCCCCTCCCTTGCTCACTTGCTCATTTTCACTGGGCTGGGACAGAGGATGGGGTGCGGGAGTGGGGTGAGGCTTCTGGCTGAGGGTGCAGGCTCTGGTGTGGGGCTGGGGCCGAAGCCTTCAGAGTGGAGGAGGGGGATCAGGGCAGGGATCAAGGAGTTCAAAGGGTGGAGGGGGATCAGGGCTAGGGCAGGAGGTTGGGGCTTGGGGAGAGGCTCAGGGGTGCAGGCTCCGAGTGGCGCTTACCTCAAGCGTCTCCCAGAAGCAGCATCATGTCCCTTTTCCGGCTCCTTCTCTGGAGGTGCAGAGCAGCCACCAACCCTGCTCCCTGGCTAGAGCGCTGGAGTGGAGCCATGCGGCTGCTTCTGGGAACCGTGTGGAGCAGCCCCCGACCGTGCTCCATGGCTGGAGCAGGGTAAGCCCCAGACTCTGCTCCCCAGCAGGAACTCAAGGGCTGGCTTAAAACGGCTCGCAGGCCGTATTTTGCCCACCCATGCAGTATCATAACTATATCAGTACAGGACAATGTTATGTATATGTACAATACTGAACAAATGAGATTCTACTTGTAACCAGTCTAAACCTCCACTAGATTTAGGAGTCTCCAGGCTACCCTCATCAGTGCCTTAAGCTTTTGCTTATACATGTTTTCTAACATCCCGATTTCCTGAGCAGCACAGTTGACAGCTGCTGCCACTGTCTCTAGCTGCTGTATAAAAATTTGCATTTCAGTTGTCTTTGCCAACAAGCTGCAGTTTAACAGTCAACATGCAGTAACCTTCTGCTATTTATGGATCATAGAATATCAGGGTTGGAAGGGACCTCAGGAGATCATCTAGTCCTATCCCCTGCTCAAAGCAAGCCAATTCCCCAATTAAATCATCCAATAGATTTTTGACCCATATCCCTAAATGGCCCCCTCAAGGATTGAATTCATAACCCTGGGTTTAACAGGCTAATACTCAAACCACTGAGCTATCCCTGTGGTTTTAGTTTAAAGGTAAAAGACTCCGCTTTGCCAGTCTCAAGACACCCGGTTCCCATGGATCTCCTGCTTTGAAATGTTCCAGTAAGCTATTACATCTGAACAACCAAGGAAGTACTTGAATTATGTGTGACAGGCTGCTCTTCATGGGACTACCATCTCACATGAATAACTTTCCTTATACCTCTTCATAAAATTTAAATCAGAACATAAGGGAAGGGACTAACCAAATCCATCTATTTGACACATTAAAGTTTTTTGTTTCATATTGCATTGGTATTGCTCAAATGAAAATTTTCCCTCTTGACATGGGGGGAGTTAAAAGTTAAAAATTAGGTCATAGTGTCCAAGCAAGACATTTTTCATTGGAAAGGTAATATATTTTGATTTCTAGCTGTTACTCTTGATATTATTCTAGCTGGCAGCTACCATCTTCATTCCTGATGGTGGTGATTTACAGACTTAGATTCTGGAGGTCAACATAACTGTTGCACTTAGAATTTACCTGGCAGACTTTGTTCTGTAAGAAGAAATCACAGGCTGTGAACTTTTGCCAGATAAGTGGTGTTGGTGGTTGTCTTTCTACTGCCTGATGGAACAATTTGCTGGATTGAATCTATAAAGTGGTTTTAGCCTATAGATTGAGGGAGAGAGAGAGGGGCCTTTTCACAGCCTTTGTTCAGCATTACTGAAGTCAGATGCAATACTGACATGCTTATTGTGGAGCTGTTTTATTTTTTGACCAAAAGTGTTTTCTCATCAAAAAATGGGATTTTATTGAAAAGGAATGTTTTCACAGGAAAACATTTAAAAATAAGTATTTTTATTTTTCCCTGAGAAATTTCAAAACAAAATGAAAAACTTTGTGGAATTTCAAATAGGATTTTAGCTTGGAAAAGAGGAGACTAAGGGGGGATATGATAGAGATATATAAAATTATGAGCAGCGTGGAGAAAGTGAATAAGGAAAAGTTATTTACTTGTTCCCATAATAGAAGAACTAGGGGCCACCCATTGAAATTAGTGGGCAGCAGGTTTAAAACAAATAAAAGGAAATTCTTCTTCACACAGCACACAGTCAACTTGTGGAACTCCTTGCCTGAGGAGGCTGTGAAGGCTAGGACTATAACAGGGTTTAAAAGAGAACTGGATAAATTCATGGAGGTTAAGTCCATTAATGGCTATTAGCCAGGCTGGGTAAGGAATGGTGTCCCTAGCCTCTGTTTGTCAGAGGAGGGTGATGGATGGCAGGAGAGAGATCACTTGATCTTTACCTGTTAGGTTCACTCACTCCCGGGCACCTGGCATTGGCCACTGTCGGTAGACAGGATACTGGGCTAGATGGACCTTTGGTCGGACTCAGTACGGCCTTTCTTATGTTCTTATGATTCTTTTGTTGCTGCTTCAGGTTTAGTATCGGCAGCTCTTCAAAAGTTGAGGAAGTTTTGAAGAATTACTGAATGTCAGGATTCAACTTTTTCCTTATGCCACTCTAACTTTTCCACAGCTGGGGAATTTTTGAAAAGTTACAGAAAGTAACAGAGTGTGGGGAGAGGAGGAAGGAGGAAAAATCAGGGAAAGGTAGGGGTGTGTGTGGGGATGTGTGTATGTGTGTGAGAGAGAGACACCAGCCTAGACCAAACACCCCCGCCCCCCAACCATTATTAATTTTATTTCATGTAGGGGTAAAAATGGAGAGGGGGAGAACATTTTAAAAATTGATTAAAATATTTTGTAATTTTGAAATGTCCCAATTTCAGTTCTGAGAAATGAAAAGATTTTTTTTTAATGAATTCATTCAGCCAGCTCTAGCTCATTGTCACGCAAGCAAACTGTATTCAAGATCCTTGCTTGTGCATAGCGCAGCTTGGAGTCGGGGCAGGTGTGCAATGGTGGATTTAATCTCCCTCACTTGCCATCTTTGGCTTGGTCCAGTCTGCTGTTGGTTAGAACAGCCTGAATGGGCCTCTGAATTTAACCAGTTGCTGCTGACCCCAAGGAGGTGATGTGTCAGGAAGACATTACTGGGGAACAGGGAAACACTAGCCAACAAACTAACACCCAACGGAGAGGTAGTGTAGTCTCTGTTGTCTCAATGCCCCTGGGGTGATCTTGTGGAAATGTCAGTTTTAGGGTCACTGCACAGGCTGTTCGTGCAAAGTAGACACAGTATAGGCAAAATCTGGTCCTGACCCTTTCATTCTCTAGTACTGGACGTGGTTGTCCCAGTATTAAAATGGTGTGGAGACCAGGCCTGTGATGTTTTTATTTGTAAACCAAGATAGTTATACTGGTATAACCTCAGCACAGATCCAGTTCTACCAGTATCAAAGCGACTTATACGTGTATAGTTTTCTCTTCTTCCAACACAGGAATACCTATTTCACCTTTATGCTGATATAGTGACATTCTTGGTAAGGGAAGGAGGCTGTACCATTTTAATTATATTGGGATAATTCAAGTGGTACAACTTTCATGTGTAGACAAGCCCTAGTGCACCTTTGTCTGGTATAACTGCATACACACTAGGAGGTTGTACTACTTTAATTGTACTGATACACTGATGCAATCCAAGTGGTACAAAACTGCATGTGGTCCAGACTTTATGCTGTGCTCTGTCTCAGAATGGCATTTTAATTGTGTAATGAATTTTACTTCGGGGGGGAGCTGGATATCTCTGGAGATGAGTAATGGGCTAAGGAGCTCTCTTCAGCTCTAGGTTACTGGCTCAAATTCAGTGCAGGTTGGCAGAGAAAGCTGCAATCTCATGGATATTCAGCATTCTGTGTGAAATGTGTGTGTTGTTATCAGTGTAGTTCCAAGTGGACTGGTGTTACTAGTCACATTTTGAGCATGGCATGGGAACTGAACTAACTGTGTCTGTCTGTAAAGGTTGAGCATGTGGCGAGGGAATGTGGGGAACTTGGAATTTCTGTTGCACATACTGCCCCTTTGCTCTCTGCAGGGCTTTCAGACTGGTTCCTTTCATTAGCTTTTATTTCATGGAAATCAATGTTACATACAAACACCCCTGGACCGGGGGGAGGCAGATGGACACCATAAGGTATGTCTCCACTGCAGCTGGGAGATGTGATTCCCAGCACAGGTAGACAGACTCATGCTAGCTCAGCTTGAGCAAGCATGCTAAAAGTAGCAGCGTGGATGTTGTGGCAATGGCGGTGGCTCATGCTAGCCACCCGAATCCAAGCCCACCAGTCCACCTGGGTCCATGCTGCTATTTTTAGCATGCTCGCTCAAGCTAAGTTAGGACAAGTCTGACTACCCCATACTGGGAATCAGACCTTGCAGCTGCAGCAAAGATGTACCTACATACTTGCTTTGTGCATATGCCCTCTTTGTATAGTTTCTAAGGGCTTGTCTTCACTAGAGCAGGGAGAGATCGATCGCCAGCGGCGCCCCCATCGACTCCGTAACTCCAGCTCGCCAAAAGGCGCAAGCTGGAGTCAACGGGGGAGCACACCGCCGCCCACTGTCGCCATGAGGACGGCAGGTAAGTCGGCTGTAGATAGGCCGATTTCAGCTACGTTATTAACGTAGCTGATATTGCGTATCTACAGTCGATCCCCCGCGCTAGTGAAGACCAGCCCTAAAGAATGATGTTTTCTTTTAGACAGGACATGTTGAAGAGTTCGCAATGTATTGCTGATGAAGTGAATCATTAGCTAATGGTCAGGTTTGTCACACTTTGTTTTAGGGGTCTGTTCTTGTTGTGAGGGTGCAAAGATATTATTTGTTAAGCACATTTGGAATACCTAGATGCATACATTAAGGTTGACGTGTTGAAATCCCATTAGATCTAGTAACCGTTTTACATGTCAGTCAAAGTAGGTGATAATATAAACTCGTTCCCCGTGTATATCGCTGCATTAGTAGTATCCAGCAGTTCATACTTGCCTACACACAGCTTTTGTACTGCTTTAAGTATATTGTTTTAGAAATATATATATAGTTAAATTGGTAAACAGCTAAAATGGTATAAAAGTATTTATATCAGTACAGCTTATTCCCACTGATGTAAGCTACCTTTATACCAGTGCATCCACACTAGGGGTTTGCACCAATTTAACATTGCCAGTTTCTAAACCAATGTAGTTAGAGGTACAAAAACTGAGTGCAGATCATCCCTTAGAAAAACAAGTGCTAAACTGTGCTTTTAAACTTGCAGGAAAAGATGAAATGAACTCTTTACCAAGAGAGCAGCGGCTGAGCTGACACAAACACACTGTATATAGCTGTCTTTCTAAGGAATGTTCTTGTTTAGGCTGTTACTGAGTAATTGGTGAGTGTTAGATTTACCATGGTGTCTCTCAGGCTTTCCAAACTCACAGGATGAAATCATAAACCTTTTACTCTAGATCCCAGAACTTGACACCAAGATTAATAGCAAGACTTTAACACCTTTTAGGAGGATCTAAAGTGTGATATTAACTACGGTTTAATTAGAAGAAAGCATTAGAATACTTAATGTTTCCAACCCGCTAGAGTAGGGGATCTCAAACTTCTTTGCACCATGACTGCCTTCTGACAACAAAATTACCACATGATCCTGGGTGGAGGGGCCAGGACCAAAGCAGAAGCCCAAGGCAGAGGGCCTGTAACCTAATCTCTACCACTCAGGGCTGCAGCCCTCAGGCTTTGGCCCCAGATCCCAGCAAGTCTAAGCCAGCCCTGGGATTCCATTAAAATGGGGTCATAACCCACTTTGGGATCCTGGCCCACAGTTTGAGAACTGCTGCACTAGAACATGGGTTCTTGATCTTTGCCATTCCATGATCACATGCTCGATCAGCTTTCCTCCAGAATTTCATAAGCTGGTTCTCATGATGCTGAAAAAGAGGTGCCACCACATGTTATGGGTGTGCACTTCTGCTGGATTTTTAAAACTATGTAACTACTAGGTATCAGATAAACACCTAGGCCCAGGTTCTCCACTGTGTTCCATTTGCATTGTGCTGCTTAGGCAATACAAAGAGACTGATTCTGGCATGGAATGGCCGGTGGAGAATTTCACTTGTGGACACGAACTCCCCCCGGTGTAAAGCCTGCAGAGGCATTAGAACCTCGTCCTGCATCAGCTGCCTTCTCCTACCCTGGAGTACAGCTGTTTTCGGATGTGGCAAGGTGGGCTAGTGGTGTGGTGGAACAGAACTGCATTTTGCCAATCCTCTGTTGGTGTAAGTTTAGAGCAGCCCCTCAACTGCTCTAACTAATGCTGTTTCCAGACTGCATTGGCTAATGGAGCCATAACCATCTCTCTCAGGGGCAGGAAAGGATCAAGTCCTTAGTGTCAGCTTCGCACTCTGAATGCAGAGGGCCCATGGAAACCAAAGTCAACGAAGATCATAGCAGAATCAAATTGTTTGTTGAAAATCCATCCTGGGATTTAGTGTCTTAATTTTTTATATTTTTACAGCTTTTTGGTAGCATTACAACATAGTAGTGGTTTCTAGGGTGCCCAGCAGGTCCTTTGGTGCATTAGTGAAAAGTGAAAGAGGAGAAATGGTCATGCAAGTAATCTCACTTTGCTTCTTTTCCATGATTTGTACCTTAAAATAGTGTTTCCCCAGTTTCTCTGAAGTTAGCACTCGATCTAAACCAGAGTTGCATAGGTTCTGTATACCCAGCATTGTTATTGTAACCTGAATTTGAGACCAATGCTTTATCATCTGTTCCCTTCAGAATGCTCTGACTGCACCCCATCACGTTTTGTTCCATTTTTGTATCTCTTAATCCATTTTAATTACAATCCATTGCAAATGCATCCGGGTGCCTCACAATAATAAGGATTGTTGATTATATACTGCACTCCTCGTAAGATTCCTTACATTCTCAAGCTTAATTATCCGGCAGCATAAAGAAGGCAATGGCCCCTCTACAGTGCACTACCGCTAAAGCAAACATATGTTTCATCTTCACACTCTTTGGTGTAACAGGCTCGTACAGCTGTGATGCCCCCCTCAAATCAACACTCCTTGAAGGTTTGGTTGGGTTTTATTGTTCTCTCAGATTACTGGGTAGCTATGAGGATGTGTCCTAAGCAGAGGAAAGCACTCTGTCTCTTGGCTTCGTTCCTCTTGTGCAAGATAACAATAATAATAATAATCTGCCTTTTGGACCACATATTCTTCTTGGCTGTGTGACGCAGAGGGGAGAAGAGGAATGAAGAGGCCCCTGGATTAGTGGAAGGGTGGGGTGAACCCTCCAGGATTTTGTTGAAATCCTTCTGTACAGAAACTGTAGGGTGGGGCAGAGGCACTGTCTGCAGGTTTGGGGTTGGCCCATCAAGCGAAGAAGGATGGTCCAGTGGTTAGGATTCTCATCTGGGACTCGGGAGATCTGGCTTGAATTTGCTGCCCCCCCTCTACAAACATACTGTTTGACCTTTGGCAAATCACGTAGTTTTGCCGTGCCTTGGTTCCCCCCCTGTAAAGTGGGGATAGTAACACTGCCCTACCTCACAGAGGTGGTGAGAGGATAAATACATTAAATATTGTGAGGTCTTCACATGCTACAGGAATGGAGTCCATGTAAGTTTCCAGAATGGGGGAACAGCTGCTCAGTTAGATTATCTGGGTTCATTTCCGTTTGGAAATTCATGGAGGAGTTAATGCTGATTTTTGTCAGCATCAACTCCTTTTCCATACTTTTTCACTCTCTAGGATTTCATGCCTCTCCTTTAGCTGTAAGACTGATAACCTCTCTCAGGAGGGGAGAATTCAGCTGAAATTCAGTTAAATTAAATTTACTGGGCCGGAGGATTTCAATGGAGCTACATCGCTATACACCAGCTGAGGATCTGGCCCAGAAAGTTTCAGGAGGCCTGTTCCCCATCCCATGTTTTTTTCTGTGGGCGAAACAAGGCTTTAATTGATCACAGACATATTTTAAGGAGCTCAGAAAGCCCAAAACTCCTCAGTGTCTGGCTTTAACTCAAAGCTTTTCCATCTGCAATGGGCTCATAACGATTCCCTCCATCCCACTACAATCATGTGTACAGCATCCCTGTGTATTAACAATTGTTAGATTAGAAACAAAATTAAATGTGGCTTAAATTGTTACAATTAAATAATTGTGTGCAGTGCATCTAGATTTTCCTCGTATCATCTGTAGTGGGAGTTCGTAAAAGGACAAATTTGAATTACTGTGGTTGCTTTTCTCACTGGAGAAGTTGGTAAAAATCAAGCTTGAGAACCCAAGTGATGAAACAGGAAATGCTCCCTATTATATCCCTGAATGTTATTATTTTATTTGCATTACAGTAGTGCTGCTTCAATTCTGTCTAGAGAATTTTGAATAAAGAAATACCCTTGAAAACATGTAGGGCTCAATTACTGCTCTGACCAGTCTGTGCTGCACTGGAAAGGGGAAGTGGTACCCCCCCAAACAACCACATCTTGGGGTACTGTGCCACTGAAAGGCAGAATGGGTTAGAACCTTGGTACGCCACAAAGCAGCCCGAAAGCTGGCTACAGTTGGCTGCCTGGGGACTTCCCTAGTGTGATGGGAAGCCCCAAGTGGCATGAAGACAACATTTCCAACCACAGAGATGAACCTTGTTTCAGAACAATGCATTTCTAATGGAAAAGCAGGCTAATCCTCTTTTAGACCTATCACTCTCAGTGCATTGCTGGTGAAGCCAAAGGAAAGACCCATAGCAGTGCAAGACCAAACAAGTTGCTTCAATTACTAGATTCTCATTACAAGCCTTCTCCCAGTGTGCTCAACTATCTTTCAGGGGAGATAAGTTACTGTCAGAAACTGCCTCCCCTTCTCCTCCTCTGAAACAATAAACAATAAACCTCTAGGGCCAGATTCTGATACCTCTACTCGTGTCAAGTAGTACTTTTCTCCACCAGGGGCCCCTTTCAATCCACCATCGAGGAAGGTATATTGAGCGTGAGTAAAGGAATCCAAGCCCGGCCCTTAAAAACCAGCTCGACTTAAATTATTTCAAACTATAGCATTAGATCCCCAGCTGTTGTAAATCAGCGTTACTTCAACTAAGTCAATTTATAACCGTTTGGAAGTCCTTAAGGCTTAGAATTTAACAAGAGTCTAAGAGGGATGGGACACGTTCTATGAATAACAAGAATACCCAGGGTTCTAATGAACACAAGTGTTTAGTTTTGGAAGAGAGATGAAATGTTCTGTCTCAGGTTTTATTCCAATCTTTAACTATTAGAGATGAGCCTGATCTCTATGTTGGGAGCAGATTACCCCACATCTGCCTGCTGTGAGGTGCTTATATCTACCTTTCAAAAGCATGTGATATTGGCCATTCCAACAGACAGGATACTAGAGTAGATGGACCTTGGGTCTGAGCCAGTCTGATGGTTCCTGTGTTCCTGTGTATATCCGCTGAGGCTCTATGTGAGTAACCTTTTTATAAGCACAATATGATGGTCTGCAGATCATCAATATAGCCACTTCCCATATTAGTGAAGGTCTGTAGTTCAGACCTTATGACTGCCCACCTCTTAGAGTGTGTCTAGGAGCTCACAAACATACACTTTCTCCTACAGAGTTAGCGCTTGGTTTCTGTGCATTGTCAGTGTAAAACTGATCTGTTGTAGAGCCCAGTTTTTCCCCACCCATCTTTCTTTCTCATTCGTTTAAGAAAGGAAAAAAAAACAGAGAGAAACTTTTAATGTACATTAGGGTGAGGTTTCTAGACTCCTTCTCCTGTGTTACTCTGGGCATGAGAAAACATGGGCAGTGCTGACAGTGAGCCATACAGCAAGGAGATAAATCCAGATAAATCCAGGAAGGGCAGGATAGCTCAGTGGTTTGAGCATTGGCCTGCTAAACCTAGGATTGTGAGCTCAGTTGTTGAAGGGGCCATTTATGGATCTGGGGCAAAAAATCTGTCAGGGATAGTACTTGGTCCTGCTAGTGTAGGCAGGGGTCTGGACTCAATGACCTTTCAAGGTCTTTCCAGTTCTGTGAGATGGGTATATTTCCATATATTTATTTAGACGTGTTATGGCACCTGACATTACATTTGTCATTCAAGTGCCTGGCAGAGACGTCCATGAGGCATCTGCCTGCTATATAATCTTTTCCAACCCATTGTCGTCTGCCATTTCTCAGTGTGTTTACCTGCCTGATCGTATCTCTCACCACTCCAAGATGTTGTGTTGTGGTGACCGTTCTTCTTTGTGATAAGATGCTGTTAATAAGTGAGCGACTGAAAATATGAAAATTAATCTGTGTCATGAATTTGTCCTTTCTGCTGCTTTTTGTGGTTTTCCCTCAGAGTCGTGAAGGGCAGTAGTGGCTCCTTCGTGGCCTAGATCAGTAGTTCTCAAACTGGGGGTCACGACCCCTCTGGGTGTTGTGGGACGATTCCAGGGGGGTTGCGAGCTGCCGACGCCTTCGGCGGCATTTCAGCGGAAGCTCCAAACATGCAAGTGAGTCCGCCGAAAAACCACCCAAATGCAAGCTTTCGCTATCGGCAGCATTTCGGTGGACACAGAGACGAACGCTGTGTGTCCACCGAAATGCCACTGAAACCAGAAGAGTTCAATTCGTTGGCATTTCGGCGGACATACTCAGGGCGCGAGAGGACATAGCAGAGCAAAAAGGGGTCACCAAACCAACAAGTCTGAGAACCACTGATACATGAACATGAAGATGAACCTCTTCAGAGTTGTCTCCTTTCCTACTACTGATTTTGCAGTCCCTGTTTAGATGGTAAGAGCCTCTGAGAGGTTTGGAACCTGTTCAGTCTGATCCACTTGGTGCCGGCTCAATTCTAGGCACAGAAATCGCAATGTTAGGGCGGCAGAATTGGATTTCCAACAAGGACTTTGTCCCTTAGAATCACTGGGGACATTGAGGTTTGTCCTTTTTGTTTTCCCTTTTCCTCCCTCCTTTCTCTTTTTCCTCTTGCTTCTTTTTTCCCTTTTTTTCTGCTTCCATCCCTCCACCAAAGAGGTACGTGTGTGTCTGGGGAGGAAGGTTGCTCTCCTTGTGGGAGGCCCTCACAAAGAGGTGGGGCTGGAATAGTGCTGCGAGAGTGACGCCCTCCGGTGGTGACCTGGGCCACCCTTCTGGACATCTGATGAGACCCCTCAGCGGCCCATGAGTCGGAGTCTCCATGCTGATTGGCCAAGCAGGGGGCTTTTGACAGGAAGGACTCTGGTCCTTTTGTTCTCTTTGTACACCTTGCATGTAAGTCATAACCAGTCAGGTATTTGATTAATATTGCTGCTTCTCTCCAATAATTGTCTCTGAACGGTTGATGATTCTAATGTTCTAGTTTTTCTAAAATACTTGCTGAATAATGACTAGGAACAATTGTTGGTCTGTAGCTCATCTGAGAGCACTTTATTCTGATCAGTCAGTGTATCCAAAAAGGCTGGTCGGGGGGGGTGGGGGGGGCAGGACATCAGTAGGAGAGGGGTGGATGTGGCAGTGACATCACAAAGAGTTTTGCAGGACCTCAGCCTATTGGGCAAAGGAGTTTTGGAGATGGTGATCTCACAGAGAGCCTGACATCAGCCAGGCAGGACAGAGTTTCAGGGCAGGGGCAGCCTCGGAGACCCTTGTAGCTTTGCTGCAGCAAGTCTCCTTCTCGAGGTCTCTCCTTGAGGACTGAGTGAGAATTAGGATTCATATACATCAGTGGCTCTCAAACTGGGCGTCTCGGCCGCACTTGGGGTCGCGGGCCGATTCCAGGGGGGTTGAGAGCTGCCGATGCCTCGGTGGCATTTCAGCAGAAGCTCCAAACATGCAAGTGAGTCCGCCGAAAAACCAGCAAAGTGCAAGCTTCCGCTATCGGCGGCATTTCAGCGGACTCCGAGACAAACGCTGAGTGTCCGTCAAAATGCCGCCAAAACCGGAAGAGTTCAATCTGGCGGCATTTCGGCGGACGTAGCCGGGGCACGAGAGGATATGGCAGAGCAAAAAGGGGTCACTGAACCAACAAGTTTGAGAACCACTGGCCTGGATTATCACAGCCCAGAGTCGGCTATAGAAGGGAGTGAGGCAGAATTGACCTTCTTTCCCCCATATGTCCCTGCTCTGATTGTGATTCCAGGTTGGCGAGGGAGAGCAGGCACTGCTCCCCAATACTCCTTTTTCTGAAGAAGGGGAAGAGAGGAGGGTGGAGAGGAATAGGAAATGCATCCTTTAGCCTTATCCCTGTCCTTCCCAACCTGTTTCTTGTACAGGAAGCTGCCACAGAGCTTCCCGCATTCTTCCCATTGTTCACAGGTACTCTGGCTTCACTGCCAGGGAGCCCCCACCCTAGAGCTATGGAGGGAGGGGAAAGATTTGCCTCTTACAACGTTTGGTAGGGGCAGTGAATGCATTTGACTAAATAAATAATTCCACTAGAGAAGCGTTTTTCCCCCTGTGTTCCCGGCGCTGTTTTGATTACCATATGACTCTTGGTATGGGTTTGTGAGAGCTGTCAAGTGTATGGTTATTCCCAGCCAGTAGATATGGCCCTGGGGAATTGAAGACCCCTTCAGAACACTGCATCCACCTTGTTCTAAAGCACTGTGAATTGATTCCAAAACCTCATTAAAACGACTTGAGCCAAATGACCCTTCTTGCAAAATTCTCCCTCCTCTGAGAGGGAACAACTAATTAAAAATCCCCAGATTTAGAGCAGTTAATCTGTTTCATGTCTCCTTTGAAAAAAATGAAAGAAGACAATTACAAAGGAGAGCCCTACCATGTTACAGCGTCGTTATTAAATTTGTAACTGGCAAGCAATTATTCCTAGCTGGGCGTGAAGTAGCGTGGCAAGTATTAACTGACACCAGTCAGTGAGTGATATGGAAACAAAACAGATAGCAGCAGCAACACTGAAAGTGACGTGCTGAAAACTCTGTCAGTCTCTTGTCTTAGAACATGTGTAGACGTTGATGTCTGAAGCTTTATGTACCCAAGAGATACGTTTTGAAAAAGATGTCAGCTAGGATTCATTTAAGCCTGTTTAGGAGACAAAATTAAAATGACTCCAGTAGGAGTTTAACAAATGCCATTTTTCAGGTGTTACATTCGATAATAGTCACCCCTTTCTTGTAATGTCTGGGGATGGAGGAAACATTCAGTGTATTTCCCCATCCATGCCTTGGAGATGTGTGTGTCTCCTGTGTTAAATATTTCATAGAAACAGTGTCTGTAAATTAAGATAACAATACACTAGAGAAATAAAGTAATTTGAAATTATACTCTAAGGGTGTAAGACTTAGTGACCATTTGGTCTGTTTTCAAAAGCTTGGATAAATGCTCTGACTATCCTAATCATCATGATGCGCTTGCTTTATAAACTATTTACTAGCTTTTGCCCCTGATTTATTCTATGGCCAAAGTACTAAAGAATTCATGTTCATATTCTAGCATCTAGCCATTAATGTGGACATACAATGATCTTTGTCTCTCACCTTGCTTCTATTTTTCAAAAGTCAAGGTGCATAAAGCTGGCTTTTTTAAAGAAAAAAAATTCCAATAAGGGAAGCAAATTGGGGAGATGAGTGAAGTGCAGATTTTATTTTTTAGAACACTTCTGAATTATTCACCTCTTTGATGCTATAAAGTTTGGAAGGGTGGTTAATAGAACTACAGCAACAAAGAATCTGCCAAAACCACACTTTATGCATCTAAAAAATACCCTTTGGATAAAATTGGAGCATTTCTATTTTAAATAAATAGAATTCTCCCTTCAGTGACCTGTTACTTAGTGATTGTGACTGAATGAACTAAATGGTTTCTTCCAGCACCAGTATGTATGAATCAAGGATTCATGTGCTATTGAATATTGTCATTTATTGATATAAAATGATTATTTATGGAAGATTGAGTCAGATTGGCTAACATTTAATTAGCCAGCCTTGCAACATGCTGCAAAAATCAGATTTGGTAAAGGAAATTCACCAAAAGGTTTTTTTGAACTGTGTTTTGTTTTGCCAAGAGACCTGAAGCCCGATGAAACGTATGCACAGCTCTAGTTACAATTCACATTTTTTCTAAGTTATATTTGCCCTCTTTCTGTCTCATTCTTCATCATTTCTGAGCTTGTGACAAAGCACAAATGCTGCAGTGACAAAGCTTGTGACAAAGCACATTGTCAGCAGTATCATCAGCGAAGAACACCTGTCACTTTTAGAAACTGATTCTGATAAATGTGCTCAATACCTCAGATGTGTTACCCCATGTGTGTATTTGCTGTTGGATAAAGATGAGCCTCAGTGTCAGAATTTTGGATCAGAATCTAAAATTGGACATTCAGAGCTGGGCTTTGGGTTCAGAGCCTTTGTCTCTAAAGATGTTTTTCCTTACATGGTTATTGCTAATGGAACTAGCAGGAGCCTTTCACTAGTTCAGTACCAGCTTTGGTCAATAGTGACTGAAAGTTGAATGCCACCTGATGGTTGTTTTGTACCTTGTGTGGAGTGAACTGCTGCTATTGGTCCAGTTCTTTTGTGGCCACGTCACAAAACAGCTACAACCTGATTTGGAGTTCAACCTCCTGGTTCAGGAATAGGAATGGAGCCTCTCTCACTCTTATAGGAAGGCGTTGAAGTTGAGGCAGACCAATGGCAGTGTTAAGAATTTGCATGACTCCACTCCTTTGGGGCCATAGAATAGCCGTAGTTCATGTCTTCTCCTGAGCATACTGCATGTAGTAGACTGTTTAGACCTGCTTATATACCTGAAAAGGATGAAGGGCTGATTCATTCCTGTAGGGTTTCAAACCTGTGGTTCTCATTAGTCCTGCTGTTTCAAATTTGCTGCTCCACCCAGTAAGCTCTTCCCTTTGGCTCTCTAAGCTGGCCCCAGTCATGGTGTCAAGTCACAACCACACTCCGGGTTTTTAGCAGGTATTCAAATATTTGTACCTTGTAGCTATGCCACTTTGATAGTTAAACACTGTAATTTACAGAGAAATAACAGAGTACCACTGGCATTTTATCAGTTTGCAATTTCCCTGGTGGGGGCAGTAGGTCATCTTTAATTTGCAGAGAAATGGCAAGTGTTGTGTCACAGGAGATGGCAGTAAAGATTGTGCTGGCGCTCACTGAGTTTCTGTTAAGGGAACAGTACATAGTGAAATTGTAAGTGAAATCTTAGTCAATCACTTCCGTTGACAAAGGCAGACTCTGTCAGTTCCCCTATTATTGCATCCTTCCCTTCAGATCTTGGTGCACAGATTTACATGCCAGCTGGCCATTCTCAGCAAGGGAGAATGCACTGTGTGAGGAAGATGGATAAATTGTATAAAACACACTGAATGTTGACTTGGGAAGAGAAATGTCTATATCATATCAAATCAAATTGATTAAGTGGAAAAAAATAATATTGGTTGGTCCAGAAGTCATCAGGAGAGAGGTGCTGCTGATCAGAACTTGGCACTCCAAAGAAAAGAATGGATAGGACACTGTAGATGTGTGTGGGGGAAGGTTTTCTGATCATGTGGAATTGGAGCTCTGAGACACCGGTATGCAAAGAGAGAGACTCTGAAAAGTTAAACCAAAAGAGGTGTTGAGATTTTCAGACCAGTCTATGGGACATAAACAGGCATCTTCCACTCTACGGTGTAGTATAAAGGAATAGGAAAGTGTCCCTTTGAGCAGTCGGTGAACCCTCTAGAGGTGCTCACTGTGGTCTATGCTTTAGAAGCAGCTGGAAACCAGTCAGAGAAGCAATTTATATGAAGCTAGACCTTTCATGTTTGGGTATAAATTAGCAAACATTTATTTGGGATCCAACTGTGCCAGTTTGATTTCTTCACACTGATCTTTTTGTGTAAAAAGCAAAGGAGACCTATGTCTAAATCCCTCAGACAGCTTTGAAAATCCAAAGTAGGGTGTCTAAAGGGTGAACATTTTGGTTTCTGAATTACTTCAACTGCAACTAAAGACTTGTGACCAACTTTGCTAAGACCAAATGTAGACTTAAGTATATCCGCACTCTCTGAGCGCACATGACGTTTTGCCAAAATATTTAAGTATTTGACGTTTGCCAAAATATTTAAATGTGCTCATACGAAGCAAAAGTGTGAGGGCACCTGAGAAGTTTCATCAAAACAGAATAATCAGCAAAGATTAAGGAAAAAGTTGCAGACTAGAGAGGATATAACCAGCATTAAAAATCACCCACTGGAGCCTGTTCTGGACTGCATTGCAGTCGGTGGCAAAACTCCTTTTAATTTCACGGGCAGCAGCAAACATAGGTTTAAAGGAGGAGATTAAAACAGCAAAACTGCCAAGGAAACATTTACATCATGGAAAGAATTCTTTCCTTGGGATGGGAGATTATGAGCAGCATTGCTTCCCCTTACTTGTTTTACATTGGATGCATTTTCTTGTCACTGTAAAAACTGAGCATCATTTTTGGTGGATTTATATCCAAGTGAGCAGTAGGGATCATGTTCCTTCACTACCTCTTCCATCTATGCTTCAAGGGCTTCTGTCACTGCTGTTGTACAGCACCCTGAATGGATCGCCATCCCAGGTGTAAAAGACACATCTTCGGAATTATTTCTCTCCTTGCTGTATGTGTATTGGAGGAGATTATTTATATACATCTTCTCTAGGGAAAAGGCAGGAGGAACCTTTCTTTCATGGATGTAGTAAAAAAAAAAAAAAAATCTCACTGATAGCCACAAATTGCAATTGCAATGGGAGGGCTCATCTTTAATATATGAGTCACTGCCTTAGAAATTGCACATTTTTCAAAAGCAGACAGGGAGTGGGGAGAAGGTGGTTCTGGCCTATTTCAAGGTGACATGTTTGTGAGTGATGTTGCTCTGGAAGCTTTCAAGACAGCAGAATGTGCTGATGATGCAGATAATGGCTGGACAAATGTAGTCCCTAAATCAAATATTAGCAAGAAAAAATGCATTGCTGAAGGCAGTCAGCATGTTTCACGTGTGCTCAGAGAGTGTGGATATTAACCTACGATAAGATGGTATCACCCCATCATTTCCCTTTAGCGCTAATTTCTCTTTTCTATGAACATTTAATAGATTAGCTGCTACATTATGCACTGTTTAGTGTCTCTAGGTTGACCATTTGGGGCAATCATCTTTCTACACTTATCTGGGCCAACAGATTCGTTCTTTTGATAGACATGGTATGTGATGGGTAAATAATTCTGCTGCTGTAGTACTTTGCATGTAGCACCCTTTATCCAAGTATTACCAACAGTTTCCTATTGCTCTCATTCCTAGTGCTTACTACTCTTTCACTACAAGTCTTACTGAATTCATGCAGCATCTGTGGCAACACCTATTGAGAATGGGCAGTCTTCCCTTTCCTCCCCACACCTTTACCCACATGTCCTATGTTTGACTGTTTCCAAACATCAGCAGTTCACGTTCTTCCTGGCTGAGAACAGATCACAGTGAATTTCCCAACAGCAGCCTAAGTCCAAAACTAAGTTGGTTGTAAAACTGAGAGAAAAATCAAATTAAACCACAGTTAAATGGTACAAAATATACTTAGGTCTCAGTCTACATTTGGTCTTAGCAAAGTTGGTCACAAGTCTTTAGGTGCAGTATAGACAAGCCCTTCACAACTCATTTCACAAATGAGCCAGAGACCACACTGTTGCCAACACCAGTACCCTTTTATTTCCTTGTGCAAGTCCTCCCTGCCCATATACACTTATGTATACTATAGTACACTTAGCTGCTTGGGGGACAGCTAGCTCCTGCAGCTAGCCAGGCACACCAACAACTTGTTTCTCCTTTTCCTGTTCCCCCCATGCACTTCCTTCCTGCCAGCTTTATCCTGCTGACCTGGAAGGCTCACAGGTGCTTTCCCTTAAACCCTTCCTCCTCAGGGCCACACCCTACCAGCTCCAATTAACTCCCCAGGCTGGGAGCTGAGCTGAGCTAGCAGGAACAGAGCTAACAGGGGCTGGCTTAGAGCTTCTTGGCTAGTGCCCTGTTACATGCAGTAAAGATAATTCAGAAACCAAAATGTTCACCCTTTAGACACCCTACTTTGGATTTTCAAAGCTGTCTGAGGGATTTAGACATAGGTCTCCTTTGCTTTTTACACAAAAAGATCAGTGTGAAGAAATCAAACTGGCACAGTTGGATCCCAATTAAATGTTTGCTAATTTATACCCAAACATGGAAGGTCTAGCTTCATATAAATTGCTTCTCTGACTGGTTTCCAGCTGCTTCTAAAGCATAGACCACAGTGAGCACCTCTAGAGGGTTCACCGACTGCTCAAAGGGACACTTTCCTATTTCTTTATACTACACCATAGAGCGGAAGATGCCTTTTATGTCCCATAGACTGGTCTGAAAATCTCAACACATTTTGGTTTAACTTTTCAGAGTCTCTCTGCATGCCAGTGTCTCAGAGCTCCAATTCCACATGATCAGAAAACCGTCCCCCACACACGTTTACAGTGTCCTATCCATTCTTTTCTTTGGAGTGCCAAGTTCTGATCAGCAGCACCTCTCTCCTGGTGACTTCTGGACCAACCAATATTATTTTTTTTCCACTTAATCAATTTGATTTGATATGATATAGACATTTCTCTTCCCAAGTCAGCAGTCAGTGTCTCTCACACAATTTATCCATCTTCCTCACATAATGCATTTTCTCTTGCTGAGAATGGCCAGTTGGCATGTAAATATCCCTCTTCCCCACGTGATGAACAAATCATACAGGGCTTGTTTGTGTTGACTAGGCGTTTTTTACCATGGGCTAACTAAGAGGCATTAGCTCTATCACTGTGAAAATATTGTTGAGACAAGGCACTTTAAGGTAAATTAGGTGACGTTGTCTCTGGGAAGGGATAGAGTGCTGACTTCACCTAGTTACCTCTCAGTAAATGCTACAGGTATCCTAGATGGCCAGATAATTATGGAACATTTGTTCTCTCACTGTAAAAAAACAAAAAAACACAGACTTTCCTGCCTTGCCCTCATGGTGTCTCCGCATCCCAAGCTTAATTGTCTGTGTCATCAGAGTATAGGATTGCTACATATCCTATGCCCCTTTACTATTTATTAATGTAAAGTAAGATTTCTTGCTGGATGTCTTCAGCTGACTTTCAATGGGATGTGTGCTTCTAACTCACTTAGACGCTTTTGAAAATCTGCCCCTCGGTGGCTTGGTTATAGTCACACAAGGGACTAATAGTAACGTTGGCAAGGAAAGCAGCTCCCAGCCTGTGGTATTAATATCAGCATTCACTTCAGGGCATTTAGAGCACTCAGTAATCAGGAGAGGGAGACAGAACCTCCTAAGAGGCCCAGTACAGGACCTGTATTGTCTCACTTAGTAACGTTCCATTCACATAGCTTCTCCCGTTGGGCTGGGACTGAGAGATGACACATATATAGTTGTACAGTCAGAAAGGGGTGGGAATTACAGCAGTCGTGAAGGAGTTGGGGGTTGATAGAAGCTCCCATCTCTTCTCAGGTGAGTGCAGAAACTCCTGACTGATCATTGTTTAGGGTTTGAGGGGGGCATTCATTTCCTTCTGCCCAGCTGCCTTTCTATGTACTGTGACAAAGTTCCAAGTCTGTATTTGTGGGTCCTGCGCTTCCTGGCAGATTTAGGGGC
Source organism: Dermatemys mawii (assembly GCA_007922305.1). Lineage (NCBI taxonomy): Eukaryota > Metazoa > Chordata > Testudines > Dermatemydidae > Dermatemys > Dermatemys mawii. Next base: position 11,545,302 of record ML677375.1, on the reverse strand, counting down.
CTCAGAAACTCATCCAGGCCCCAGAGTGACCTCCCTTTCTCAGTATAATTGGCAAGAGTCACCGCCTAGTGAGTTACCTTCATCACGGGCCAGTATGGAAGATGGAAAAGGGGGGAGCCCGGGCCCGCCCTCTACTCCGGACTCCAGCCCAGGGACCCTAATAGTATCAGCTAAGATGGCTGACCTTTTAGGCACAAAACACAATACAATTCCCTGGGCTACTTCCCCACAGCAGTCCCTGCTTCTTCAAACTCCACTTCACCCTTATCTCAGGGCCTCCTTCCTTCTGTATGATATGTTGTCCAATACTCAGTCTCACCAACAGCATAACTTCCTTCCACAGCTCCTGACACCCACAGCCCACCTGACTAACTGGGAGGTTTTTATCTGGTTTCAGCCAGTCCCTGATTGGCTTCAGGTGTCCCAATTAGGCTAGCTGTTTCTACTCCTTTCCAGAAGGTTCTTAATTGGCCCCAGGTGTCTTGATTGGCCTGGAATAGCCTTTGTTTGGCTATCCAGGGAACAGGGACCTACACATCCTGAGGCTGATATACCTGCCTTCCAGCACTCTCCTATACCCTTCTGGTCTGACTCCGTCATAGTACGTAGACAAAATACCCTCTTTGAACCCATCCCTGCTTCCTCATTAGAGACATACAAGGATTTTCCATAGCTGTTGAATTTAATTCCTGACCCTATACAGCCCCAGTAGGGTGATGGTTAAAGAATGGACCCAGAATCGGCTGTGTTTTTCAAGGAGCAGCACCTCTGAGACTTCAGGCCAGGTAATGTGGGGGTGGGGGTTCAGGTACCTTTAGACCAGTGATGCCTCTGGGAGTCTGGATCAATGCACAGCTGGTGAACACAGCCGCCTGAGGAACATGTCACACGTCCCTATTCCCCTTATTCAGGGGAAATAAGACCCTCAGTTAAAAGTTCAGAAGGGGTCTTTGAACCTCTAGTGTTGCTAAGATATTCTTTAAAACCATTTAGCATTAATACCTGGCACCATGCAACTCGGTGGGTTTGTGGCTTTCCAGTGTGCATGTCAGGGAGTATATATCAGTTACACTGTGGCCATCAGGGAAGTGCCAAGACACCTTTCTCCATCTGAAAAAGGGAAGGCCATCTTTCTAAATTAGGGATTTTTCTTTTTTGAAGCATAATTTTGTTTTAGAGCCACTAGTCTGCTGGTGCCAAGACCAATTAATTGACTCATTTATAGTAGATGGCAACACTGACTGTGTATTCAAGTAATATACTAAGCTATTACATACCTTTTGCTGCCATTTATTTCAATTTGTTTGTCTTTAAAATTATAACCTAGTTAAATCCTGACAGCTACTGATGATCAGAGGGCTGTGGAAACAATACTGGAGCGCAGTAAGGTGGCCCATGAAAGCCCATTTTCTGTAGGCTTCCTAATCATTTTCATTCAGTAATGAAGCATTTCTGCAAGATTCTTTCATGGCATTTTTTTTCCTTTTAAAAAACCAAGGGACCCAATTTCTTAATCTGCTGCATAGGGAGCTCAGATTAAAGGTACGGCTATAAAGTGCTGTATTTTCACAGACCTGTGTGCTCGGATTCCCATTAGTGATGATGGGATTTGGGAAGCACAACTCCTTGCTTAGCACTTTGAAAATATATCTTCATATAGGTTAAGGTGGTTTGCAGAAATAATCCCGCTGTTTGTCATCCCCTGCTTTCTTTGTCACCTTTCAAACAGTATGGTATGTTGAGGTGCAACAACAAATGGTTTGTGCTGAAGGATATTTTCCATTTGAGCCAACTCAGTTGGCGGCAGCTGCAGTGATTTTAATGCCTTGGTGTTTTTCGTCAAGGATGGGGTAAAAGGCTTAGCCTATCTTGGTCATTCTGCCTTGGCTAAATTCAATAGACATTCAGGCTTTTGCCCTGACAGTGCCTGCATTTCTACAGTGTGACAGAATTAATTTAAAGTTGTCTGTCCTATTGGAAATATTGTTTCATCCTTTGGTATAGCCACACTGGGACTTGAATGGTTTCTTCTGAATTACGAATTCTTATGCCAAAGAAGGCCAACGTGTTCTTCTAGAATGTGTAGTCTGGCACTGCTCTGCAAGCTTTCCCCGGTCATTCAAGTCTAATTTATGCACCGGGTTAAGACAACTTTATAGCCAATTTCAAGACTACAAAGGTTTTTCAAGTGATGGTTTGGTGTGCAGTAGCTGTCTGCAATTCTATCACCTTTGTAATCCAATTTTGCTTGCTAACATTTTGGCAGATTTAGCTTTGCTCAATTTTTGGACAAAGGAATCAATCTCAGTGCACTTGGACGTACAAGGGTATATTTTACTAAGCTGTTCATGTGTGGCTGAGTCCTCTGCACATGTGCCTTAGCAATTGATAGACATCATAACACTTGCCACATCAATTGGTAAATTTTTGATTAATGAGCTGGGTACAAAAAGTGGGAGAAAACTAATAAAATTTACGAGTCATCCGAAGTTGGGAGGTATTGCCAGTATAGAAGAGAACCGGAATATTATACAGTACTTGAAATATCATACTTGAAAACTGGAGAAATAGAAATGGGATGAAATTTAATAGAACAAAATGCAAGGTCAAGCACATAGGAATTAGTAACAAGAATTTCTGCTATAAGCTGGAAGCAACAGAGGAGGGTACAGGCCTGGGTGTACTGATTGATCACAAGAAGACTATGAGTAGTTAATATGATGTAGGAATTTTCAGTAGAAATAAGGAAGTGTTAGTACCATTGTGCAAGGCACTGTTGAGACCTCACCTGGAATACTGTGTGCAATGTTGGTATCCCATGTTTAGGAAAGATGAATCAAATTGGAACAGGTGTAGAGAAGGGCTACAAGGATGGTCCCAGTAATGGAAAACCTACCTTGTGAGAGGAGACTCAAAAGAGCGTGGCTTGTTTAGTGTAAACAAATGAAGGCTGAGGGGAGATGTGATTGCTCTCTATAAATACATCAGAGAGATAAACACCAGGGTGGGTGAGGAGTTATTTGTTGAGTACCAGTGTTGACACAAGAGCAAATGGATATAAACTGGCCATCAACAAGTTTAGGCTTGAAATTCAGTGAAGGTTTGTAACCATCAGAGGAGTGAAGTTCTGGAACAGCATCCCAAGGGGAGCAGTGGGGGCAAAAACCCTAACTGGCTTCAAGACTGAAGTTGATAAGTTTATGCAGGGGATGGTATGATGAGACTGCCTACAATGGCATGTAGCTGATCTGTGATTGCTAGTAGCAAATATCTCCAATGGCCTGTGATGGGAGAGTAGATGGGGAGGGCTCTGAATTACTACAGATAATTCTTTCCCAGGTGTCTGGCTGGTGGGTCTTGCCCACATGCTCAGGGTCTTAACTGATCGCCATATTTGGGGTCAGGAAGAAATTTTCCCCAAGGTCAGTGGGACACTGCACGCCATATTCTTCACAATATTATGATATAATTATGGCATAATTAATATGCATTTTGTATGAGACACGTGCCAGTGGAAAAGTTCTGATTTACTGAATATGATTATCCTATTTGTGTGCATGTATAATTTTTGTGTCTTAAGTTATGAATATTGACTAAGGATCCGTATTTCAAATGGACTTACTCTGGAAAACACCCACAGCCAGCCTTTCAAATACAACAATGGATATTTTTAGTAAAAGTCATAGACAGGTCATGAGCAATAAAGAAAAATTAATGGAAACGGTGACCTGTCCCTGACTTTTACTAAAAATATCCATGATGAAATGGGAAGGGGCTGGGCAGCTGTGAGGCTGCTGGGGAGCTCCAGGTGTCCTCCAGCCTTGCTGTGGTGTTCTGGGGGTAACCTGTCACAATCAGATTGGCAGAGACCCTGGAGTTTTTTGCCTTCCTCTGCAGCATGGGGCACAGGTCACTTGCAGGTTTAAACTAGAGTAAATGTGGATTCTCTGTAACTTGAAGTCTTCAAACTATCATTTGAGGACTTCAGTCGCACAGCCAGAGGCTATGGGTCTAGTACAGGACTGAGTGGGTGAGGTTCTGTGACGTGCAGGAGGTCAGACTAGCTGATCTGAGGGTCCCTTCTGGCTTTGAAGTCTGAGTCTAAATTGTCTCCATTGTCTCATTGTCCATTTATAGGTAACAGTTTCCCTCTTTCTCTTGTTCTGGGCACTACAGCTTTCTCATGACAGTCAGGTCAAAGGAGCGGTTTGCCAGATTAATAAAACTGGACGTAAGAGGCTTACATTTTGCATCAGGATGAATATTTTGTACCTCTGGGCTCCAGTAGCCTTTCAGTAACCTGTCTGCCTGGGAAACAGTCTCAACTCTTAAGTGCTTGTCTCAGGCACTTACTCAGACCTTGCTGCTCTTTTAGGGAATTAGCAATGCTCCTCTTCCTGCCTGCATGGGAGAGAGAGGAAATGCCACTGGTTTTATGCAACCAGGCCCTGCCACTGAAATGGGGAGAAGTAAAGCTTAAATGCTGTGCCTTCTCTGCCTCTTCCCTTGGCTGAGGTTGTATTCCTGATTTTACAGTACAGTAATAAAGCAGCATAAAATGATTACTCATTGTTAAGGCGGCTCAGATTGTGTCCCAGAGGTTGCAGAAGTCACGGAATCGGTGACTTCCAGTGACCTCCATGATATTGGGGGTCCTGCAACTGATCAGCTGCTGCTGGCAGCCGGGGATCCTGCAGCTGCCCAGTACCTGAGTTGCCCAGCTGCTGCTGCTGGCAGGGGTCCCCCATGGAGCGGCTCAGCTGCTGCGAGCAGCCATGGCCCCCTCCCTGACAGCTCTCAGCGGCTGCTGGCAGCAGAGGGCCCCCGGACCTGCTGAGTGGCTGCGGGCGGGGATGGAGCCCGCCACCGCTCCGAGCACTGCAGGGCAGTGGGCGGACCCCTCCCAGCCATTGAGCAATGGGATTCCTTCAGGTGATGGGGAGGGGAGGGCGGGTGCTGGATCCTCCTCACTCCCCATTTTGTCAGGGATATTTTTAGCAAAAGTCAGGGACAAGTCAACGCTTCCATGATTTTTTGTTTATTGCCCATTACCCGTCCCTGACTTTTGCTAAAAACAGCCTTGACAAAATCATAGCCTTACTCATCGTAAGGGAGATCAAATGCAAAATATGGTAGACACTCTGAAAAGGAAAGGGAAGGCCTTAGATAACATTCCAGCAATCTAATCATGCCACACACAAGCATGTGCACACACACGTGTGTGGTGTTTGCCGGTGCAGCCACAGTTGGTATTCAGACTGAAAACACTGATGTACTTTTTGGCTAAACTTTTCAAATCCTTCCAAGAGATTTGGACACCCAGTTAGTGTAAATTGCACATGTAAATCCCCTACGGGGCTTTGCAGACCTCACTTTGTGTGCCTATATGGATATAGGATAAAAAGTTACAAAAGTGCCTAAGTGACTTATGTGCCTAAATCTTAAAGGAAGTCTGTGGGATTACAGTGATTTTCAAAATGTTACTGATAGCCCATAGGATTCAGGACTGGGACGTCAGTTCCTGGTTCTGCCACTGACCTACTGGGTGACCTGGGTCAAGTCACTTCACTTTTCAGTGCCTCAGTTTTCCTCTCTGTAAATTAGGGCTAAACTGTTCTGAGCTCTACTGATGAAAAGTACTGTATGAGATCTAGGAAGTATTATATTCTACTATTACTGAGAAATTTGGATGATCAGTCAGTGGCGTGAAACGTAAAAATAAACAATCAGAAATGAAAATAGAGAAACAGGTTACTGAACCACATTCCATAATAATGGATTGTTTTAGTCCTATCAGTGTTCAGGGAAAATGTCTATTGTAACTTCTTAATTTTCCAGCTTGTTTACTGCAGGAGAAAGGGGAGAAACAAGCTATGTTCCTGGAATAAGAGTTTAGTATTCAACTTGCTGAGATCTGAAATCCTGAAGGAATATTTTTGCCTTTCCTATCCCAGAACTGTGTATATATAGGGTCTCATCAGGTCCCCTGAAGTCCACTGGGGCATGTCTACACAGCATTTTGAAGAGAGTCTCCCAGCTGGAGTCAACAGACTCAGAGTAGCAGAGCTCACGCTGGAGCTCTAAAAATAGCTAAAAATAGCTTTGAAGTTGAGGCTCAGGGTGTAGCTTGGCCTCTGAAATTGGGGGTAGGATGGAGGGGCTGTCAGTGTCCCAGCTGCAACTTCCAAGAGTTGTCTGTACGGCTATGTTTAGAGCCCTATCACGAGTCCTGCTAGCCCGAGTCTATCGACCCAGGCTGGGAGGCTTGTTCCAATATGCTGTGTGAACGTACTGTACCCTGGGAGTTTTGCCACAGATTTCAGTTAGACCAAGACATGCACAAATTGATCTGCTCACAAGTGTGCTGCAATAAAGTTCATTCAGCCATTCTAATATCATGTGTGTGACACTTCAAAATAGAGGCAAACCTCACTCTAGCAGATCCTGCTTTTTCAGGCACACAGGCTGGTTTTGAAAATATGTTCAGCAGAGGTAACATTTCTTTAATAGAATTGGTTAAAAAAAAAAACGACCTGCCTTGTACAAAGGGTCATTTATACTCCTTTGAATTCCTTTCATCTCTTTATTGTTCCGTTAATGCATACCTCTCCAAACCACATAGAAGTCTTCTCAACTTTCTTTAGCTTTTGATTTATTCTGCCAGTTGCCTTGTATTGTCAACTAATTGGAGTGGAAACGTAAAATGAAAGCAGCGCTATTAAGCTGCCAAGTCTCCTTGCTTGGCAGAGACTGGGTGATGCTGGTCGTTGTACCAGAAGTGTAATTGCTCTGAATTCTGTCTCTGGTTTTGACAGTGTGGCCCAGTAGTCTTCCTCTGAGACACCGGATACTTGCTTTTCTTCAGTGCTCTGGTTGAGAGCCGCACATGAAGTAAATCCATCCCATCATGCATTCTTGTGGAGCTAGAGAATACAACGACTGTGTGTACTGTTGAATGCTGTCATACATAACTTGGCCTAAGTACTTTGTCAATATGTCATTCCCAGCAGAACTGGAAGCTAGTTCCGCCCCCGCTTATGATATTCGGGTTCCCTAGAGTGAAGATACCAATGTCACGTGCCAGTCATGGCCTGGACCCACAGCAGGCTCCATTGTGAAAGCTGGTGAACCCAAGAAGTGTATTTTACCAACTTCTCCCATCCCACTTTCTACTTTCAGGAGATGGGGTCAGAAGGATGGGTCAGAAGGATGGGTATCAGTGAGTAAAGATCATGTAGATTTTCTACAAGATGAGAAGAATTGAAAGCTTGAATCCTAAGCTAATACTTATGGCCCCAGCCAGGCCTCATCCTCCCACCCTTCCACCCCAGTCCCAACCTACTGATTCTAGAAATGCCACCAAACAGATGTCCTGCTCATACACAGGATCTACTGACATTTTATGGATGGACTGAATATATTTATTCAGTCCTATGAAACAGAAAGGAGGGGAGGAGGCACAACTGTTGTGTGCTTCCCTTCTCCCCAGTCAGAGTGCGTCAGAATTACGCCCAGGTTGTGATCCAGTGGGATGCTGGTCCACAGCACATGTATCAGGTCATGTTACTGAGGCTTTATGTGCTTAATATCGGGCACAACTTTTTCATGTTAAAGAACAGAAGAAAAAGCCAAGCTAGAACAAGTCCACTTTGGCCTCATAAAACTGTGACACCCATTCGAACAGTCATGTAAAGAGAGGAGTCACTTTTTAAAGGGTTAAGTTAACCTAGTGGTGGCTGGCTCTGGTGACTGCAAAACAGGTCCAAGTATCTTCATTTCCCATCTCTAGCCTTCATACATCCTTTGTTTTTCTTCCACTCTTATCTTGAGTTTCCAGGATGCTCCTAAATTTAGAACAGTCTCTCTGTACATGACTATGTTGTACGCTTTCTCCTCCTTTCAATCCCTCCTAGAAGCCCAGGTCGTTGAGCTCTTTTTTCACCCTGTTCATCTCAGCCTTACTCCCCAAACCCTGCTGTATCTGAGCTGTGCTCCTGGGCCTTCGGTTTGTTTTGTCTTGTCTCTCTGGTTGCAGATGCTTAAGGACTGAGAATGGATTGCGCTCTGTGATGCCAATCCTTCAATCCAAACTGTTAGCATGGGCCTCTATGGACATGAAGAGCCAATGGGATTATGGTCCTGACTCTGAAATTGGGTCCACATGGGTAGTCCCTTTACCCCATACAGAGCTCCACTGGCGTCAGTAGGACTCTGCACAGCCTGTGAGGATCTGGTTTATAATCCCATTAAGGGGCTCTTTGTAAAGGGATGTGTGCATTTGTGGTACTTTATAAATTACTTTTATTAATAAAAATCACCTTTAATATGCCGTAATGTTCATCTCCAAATATGACCTTTAAACATTCAATTCAATTCGAGATCCTTTCTATTGCTCTAGAAGAGTGCTAAGAATTAATTTACAGCAATGATAATACTTGGCACTTATACTGTGCTTTGCACCTCCAAAGTGCTTTACAAACATCTCATTAATTATGCTACTAATTATGGTAGCATTGGTGGAGAAATAAATCCCTTAATGTCCATTTTAAGTGAAAAATACACCCATAACAGGATTGGATGCATTGTAGCAGATATTTTGTCCACTAGGCTACAAGATCTTTGATTAATATGCGTGGAGGATTTACAACTGTTACTTTGTCTACTGCAAGGCCTGATTTTATTTAATAAATAATCATAGCTAAAGTTTTAACGTTTGCGTAAATACAGATAGGAGTATTACACTCAAATGATATAGGCAAATAAGTGGTGTTACCCCTTTTTTACAGATGAGGATACTGACACATAAGGGATAAAATCATAGGCGCCAACTTCCCCTTTGCTCCGTGGGTGCTTGACCCCCATCCATGACCCCTTCCCTGCCCCACCCTTGCTCTGCCCCAATTCCACCCACTTCCCCCAAGTCCCCACCCAGCCCCGTCTCTTTACCGCCTCCTTCCCAGAGCAAGACGCATCTCCACTCCTCTCTCTCCCTCCTGGAAAGTCCTAAGCGCCGCCAAACAACTGTTAGGCAGTGGGTGGGAAGTGCTGGGAGTGGGAGGAGCGGGGACACGGCGTGCTTGGGGGAGAAGGATACGAGGAGGGTGTAGGGCAGGAGGAGCTTGGCTGCTGATGGGTGCGGAGTACCCGCTAATTTTTCCCTGTGAGTGATCCAGCCCTGCAGCGTCCATGGAGTTGGCGCCTATGGATACAATGATCAAAAATGCCTAAGTCCTATTTTCAAAAGGGACTTGGGTGCCTTTTTAAGGAAATCAGGTTCCAAAGTCACTTAGGGGCTTTTGAAATTTTTATGGGAGGTGTCTTGACTAAGGTCACACAGTGACTCAGTGCCAAACCTGGGAGTAGAACCCACAAATTTCTGGCCCCTGGTCTCGCATACTAATTCTCCAGATCATGTTACATTTCAGGAGCAGTAGAATCATCTTGGACATGAAAAAAAGAACTGAGCAGAACTAGCATAGTGTGTTCTCTAGTTCATCAAAGTACTACCTACATGCAGAATTACAGGCGAGTCTCATCTTAAGCTGGGGTTATGTTATGCGGTCAGTGTGCAAAGCGAAAACTGCGTATAGTCAAACACTCATTGAGTTGAATGGCGGGCGGAATTGCCCGCACTACAGATACAGTTTTTAAATTGTTATTTTTCTCTTTTTTCTCTTTTTGCCAACCACGCAAAGCTGAATTCGCGCATGTTAAATGAGTGAAAGATTCAACTTTCCTGTATATAAAAATAATACCTTTTTTGGTGCTTACATTTTTTCATTAAAGTAGCTGTAGCTCAGGTGTGGGCAAACTATGGCCTGTGGGCCACATCCAGCCCACGGGCCCATCCTGCCTGGCCCGTGAGCACCCAGCTGGGAAGGCTACCACCGGATCCTCCCCTGATGTCCCCCATCACAGCAGGCTCATTGGCACTGCGCGGGCAGCACTCTGGCCTGCTGCTCCTGGGCAGCAGTGCAACGGCGTGGCTGGATAAGGGGCAGGAGGTCCCAGGGGGTGGTAAGGATACAGGGGGCAGTTGGTTGAGGCGAAGGTTCTCGGGGTGTAGTCAGGGGACGGGGATGTTGGATAGGTGTGGGAGTCCCGGGGGTCTGTCAGGGGGTGGGAGTGTGGATAGGAGTCAGGGCAATCAGGGGACAGAGAGCAGGGAGGAGGATTGTGGGGGGGCCTGTGGGGGCAGTTAAGATGGGGGGAGTCTTGGGAGCGGATGATCGGGGGTAAGGAGAAGGGGGGCTTAGATAGGGGTGGAGTCCAGGGGGGTGGTTAGGTGTGTGTGTGGGGTCTCTGGAAGGGGTGATTGTGGAACAAGAAGCAGGGGAGGGTTGAATGGGTTGGGAGTTCTGAGGGAGGCGGAAAGCGTGAGGGGGTTTGAGAGGAGGCGGAGACAGGCGATTTGGGGAGGCATAGCCTTCCCTACCTGGCCCTCCATACAATTTTGCAACCCCAGTGTGGCTCTTGGGCCAAAAAAAGTTTGCCACCCCACCGTAGCTATACATTTCCCCATAAACAGGAGATATATCACATGACTTTAACCAGTGGTGTTAGAGTCATTAAGATTCAGCAAAACTACCAAAAATAATTGTCAGTAAAACATCCCAGGTTCCCCATTGAGTTTCGCCTTGCCAAGATAGTAAAGATTCTGCTTTTCTTCTGCCTTGGCTTTAAGTTAATACCCTTCCCCTGGATATTATTTTGCCTGATCATTATACTTCACTCCGAGGGAGAAAGTGTGAATATAACATCAAGTACAGCGGTATCATTATTTTTATAGCTGCAGCTAAACACTGAAATTATTTTTAGACTGGGGTCAAAAGTTTCAAACTTGTCTGCTTTATGCTAGGTCTCTAAATCCATAGCTGGGCAACTCAGCCAAAGGGACTTGCTCCTCACAGATGCTGAGGCCAGTTTGATATAGGCGCCCAACTATTAATCCTTTTGGTGCCCTATTCTAGATATTTTGTCCTAAGTTTTCAGGGTGACATCTTCAAAACTGACAGAGTCTTGTAGCACTTTCTAGACTAACAGATATTTTGGAGCATAAGCTTTTGTGGACCTACTTTGTCAAATGAATGTTGTGGAAATCTCCAGAGGCAGGTATAAATATGCAGGCAAGATAGCAAGGTAAATTCAATCAGGGAGTGTGAGGCCCACTTCGAGCAGGTGATCTGGAGGTGTGAACACCCAGAGTGGAGAAACTTCTTTTGTAGTTGGCAAGCCATTCACAGTCTTTGTTTAATCCTGAGCTGATGGTGTCAAATTTGCAAATGAACTGGAGCTCAGCAGTTTCTCTTTGAAGTGTGGTCTTGAAGTTTTTTTGCTGCAGGATGGCTGTCTTTAGATCTGCTATTGTATGTCCAGGCAGGTTGAAGTGTTCTCCTACAGACTTTTGTATATTGCCGTTCCTAATATCTGATTTGTGTCCATTTATCCTTTTACGTAGGGATTGTCCAGTTTGGCCAGCGTACATAGCAGAGGGGAATTGCTGGCACATGATGGCATATATTATATTGGTAGACATGCAGGTGAATGAGTCAGTGATGGTGTGGCTCATCTGGTTAGGTCCTGTGATGGTGTCGCTGGTGTAGATACGTGGGCAGAGTTGGCATCGAGGTTTGTTGCATGGAATGGTTCCTGAGTTAGAGTTACTATGGTGCGGTGTATAGTTGCTGATGAGAATATGGTTGAGATTGGCGGGTTGTCTGTAGGCCAGGACTGGCCTGCCTCTCATGGCCTGTGAAAGTGAGGGATCGTTGTCCAGGATGGGTTGTAGATCACTGATGATGTGTTGGAGAGGTTTTAACTGAGGACTGTAGGTGATGGCCAGTGGTGTTCTGTTGGTTTCTTTCTTGGGCTTGTCCCACAGCAGAAGGCTTCTGGGTACACATCTGGCTCTGTTGATCTGTTTCTTTACTTCCTCGAGTGAGTATCGTAGTTTCCTCATCTGCAATTTTTTGCCTACCACTTGGCAAATACAAATCACTTTTATGTGAAAATAATTGCAGGGGCGAATTTAGGATCCAACTTGAGACCCATCAGGTAATTTGACCACTGGTGATTTTAGGAAAAGCAAATCAGGGCAAACCGGTAGGGAGCCAGCCTTACGACCTGTGATGAAGCTATAATGACATAGCTGAACATGGTATAAAATAATAAAACCTATGCACAGAATTGTGGCATGTCAGACATTCAGGAGAGCCCCAGGCATGTGGTGTCTCCCCACAAGGAGCAATGGGGCTTATGTGAGTGGTCTGTCCCTCACCCGCTGAGCATGTCCCTTGCTCTAAAATGAGCAAGTGAATGGATAAATCAAACAGTTTTGGCAAAGAAGTGAAACGTCACTCTTGTTAGTGAAGAGATTGGAGGCCCTGTGTATTGTCAGGACTCCAGGAGCCCTGTAAATGAGCTGTGTAGGACATAGCACAGCTGAAAGGGAGCAGGAATGAATTTTCTACACTGTGAATGCTAGACAGAGCTTGACACCGTTACAACTCACCTGAATTGATTCTGTAACTATACCCTAAATCACACAAGAAAGAGAGATTCTAGGCTAACACTCTACGCTCATAGCTGTGTGTGTGGAGGGGCAGTTATATCATCAGAGGAGATATGACTATCTTTCTCTGGTATCATTTATATCTTACACATTGGGGCTGTACTTTTTTATGCACATCCCTTGCTGTATTTCAGGTTAATACAGTCATCAGCTTTATTAGAGGATCCATATGTGAAAGAAAATGAAGAATCAGATGAATTAAAAATCTTAGATGAATCCACATGTTCCATAGAATCTCTATGGATAGTAGTTCCATGCTCTAATAAGAATATAACAATAGGGATCTATTATTGACCACCGAATCAGGACAGTGATAGTGATGATGAAATGCTAAGGGAGATTAGAGAGGCTGTCAAAATAAATAACTCAATAATAATGCGGGATTTCAATTATCCCCATATTGACTGGGTACATGTCACCTCAGGATGAAATGCAGAGACCAAATTCCTCGATACTTTAAATGACTGCTTCTTGGAGCAGCTGGTACAGGAACTCACAAGGGGAGAGGCAACTCTTGATTTAGTCCTGAGTGGAGCGCAAGAGTTGGTCCAAGAAGTAACTATAGCAGGACTGCTTGGGAATAGTGATCATAATATAATAACGTTTAACATTTCTGTGGTGGAAACAAAACCTCAGCAGCCCAACACTGTGACATTTAATTTCAGAAAGGGGAACTATGCAAAAATGAGGGGGTTAGTTAAACGGAAATTAATAGGTAAAGTGACTAAAGTGAAATCCCTGCAAGCTGCATGGACACTTTTCAAAGACACCGTAATAGAGGCCCAACTTAAATGTATACCCCAAATTAAAAAACAAAGTCAAAGAATTAAAAAAGAGTCACCATGGCTTAAAAACCATGTAAAAGAAGCAGTGAGAGATAAAAAGGTGTCTTTTAAAAAGTGGAAGTCAAATCCTACTGAGGTAACTAGAGAGGAGCATAAACACTGCCAAATTAAGTGTAAAAATGTAATAAGAAAAGCCAAAATGGAATTTGAAGAACAGCTAGCCAGAAACTCAAAGGTAATAATAAAATGTTTTTTAAATACGTCAGAAGCAGGAAGCCTGCTAAATTACCAGTGGGGCCCCTGGATGATAGAGATACAAAAGGAGCACTTAAAGATGAAGAAGTCATTGCGGAGAAACTAAATGAATTCTTTGCTTCGGTTTTCACGGCTGAGGACGTTAGGGAGATTCCCAAACCTGAGCCGTCTTTTGTAGGTGACAAATCTGAGGAATTGTCACAGATCGAAGTGTCACTAGAGGAGGTTTTGGAACTAATCGATAAACTTTACTGTAACAAGTCACCCAAGAGTTCTGAAAGAATTCACAAGTGAAATTGCGGAACTATTAACTAGGGTTTGTAATCTGTCCTTTAAATCGGCTTCTGTACCCAATGACTGGAAGATAGCTAATGTAACGCCAATATTTAAAAAGGGCTCTAGAGGTGATCCCGGCAATTACAGACCGGTAAGTCTAACGTCCATACCGGGCAAATTAGTTGAAACAATAGTAAAGAATAAAATTGTCAGGCACATAGAAGAACATAAATTGTTGGGCAAAAGTCAGCATGATTTCTGTATTAGAGTTCTTTGAAGGGGTCAACAAATGTGGACAAGGGGGATCCAGTGGACGTAGTGTACTTATATTTCCAGAAAGCCTTTGACAAGGTCCCTCACCAAAGGCTCTTACGTAAATTAAGTTGCCATGGGATAAGAGGGAAGATCCTTTCCTGGAATGAGAACTGGTTAAAAGACAGGGAACAAAGGGTAGGAATAAATGGTAAATTTTGAGAATGGAGAGGGGTAACTAGTGGTGTTCCCCAAGGGTCAGTCCTAGGACCAATCCTTTTCAACTTACTCATCAATGATTTGGAGGAAGGGGTAAACAGTGAGGTGGCAAAGTTTGTAGATGATACTAAACTGCTCACAATAGTTAAGACCCAAGCAGACTGTGAAGAACTTTAAAAAGATCTTACGAAACTAAATGATTGGGCAACAAAATGGCAAATGAAATGTAATGTGGATAAATGTAAAGCAATGCACTTTGGAAAAAATAACCCCAACTCTACATACAATATGATGGGGGCAAATTTAGCTACCACTAATCAGGAAAAAGATCTTGGCGTCATCGTGGATAGTTCTCTGAAGATGTCCATGCAGTGTGCAGCGGCAGTCAAAAAAGCAAACAGGATGTTAGGAATCATTAAAAAAGGGATAGAAAATAAGACGGAGAATATCTTATTGCCCTTATACAAATCCATGGTGCACCCACACCTTGAATACTGTGTACAAATGTGGTCTCCTCATCTCAAAAAGGATATACTGGCGTTAGAAAAGGTTCAGAGAAGGGCAACTAAAATGATTAGGGGATTGGAACGGGTCCCATATAAGGAGAGATTAAAGAGGCTAGGACTTTTTAGCTTGGAAAAGAGGAGATTAAGGGGGGATATGATAGAGGTATATAAAATTATGAGTGGCGTGGAGAAAGTGAATAAGGAAAAGTTACTTACTTGTTCCCATAATAGAAGAACTAGGGGCCACCCATTGAAATTAGTGGGCAGCAGATTTAAAACAAATAAAAGGAAGTTCTTCTTCACACAACACACAGTCAACCTGTGGAACTCCTTGCCTGAGGAGGCTGTGAAGGCTAGGACTATAATAGGGTTTAAAAGAGAACTGGATAAATTCATGGAGGTTAAGTCCACTAATGGCTGTTAGCCAGGCTGAGTAAGGAATGGTGTCCCTAGCCTCTGTTTATCAGAGTGGGGTGATGGATGGCAGGAGAGAGATCACTTGATCTTTACGTGTTAGGTTCACTCACTCCGGGACACCTGGCATTGGCCATTGTCGGTAGACAGGACACTGGGCTAGACGGACCTTTGGCCTAACCCAGTACGGCCTTTCTTATGTTCTTATGTTCACCTAAAGGCCTGAGTTCCAAATGCTTTATACTCACAGAAGCCTTGGTGCTCGGTTAGCTATATGTTGGCATTGCTATGTACAAAGGATAACGTTTGCCATCAATGAAAAATACTATTGCAAGTCAATGAGTGAACACTGGGCTTTCTTCAGTTGCCTTTCTAGCAGCAGCTCCAGTCCCCCCTTCCCCATAATTCGCCTTCTCTCCCACAAAATAATTCATGCTCCCTGGGATATTTGTATAGAAAACAAAGTAAAAATGCTGTTCTGTGATGGGTCTGATTTAAAGTGACAAGAGAATAAATACAGGACAGGAACTAAAGTGAAGCCTAGCTCTGTGCAATGAATTGGCAGAGCATTTAATGGTTTAATCTAGGAATGCTGTGAGAGAAAACTTGGGTCAACCTCCTGTCGTCAATTAGAGGAAGCTCAATGAGAAAGCAGGTTCTGGAACAGAGAAAATGCCAGTTCTACCAAAAATCTTTGCTGGCTGGGGAGTGGGAAAGAGAGAGAATGGAAGTGCCAGAGAATCCCCACTGATGGCCTGATTCATCACAAGACCCCATCAGTTATGAGAGAATGGAAAAATCTTTCATCCCAGGAAGTTGGAGAGGTTTTGTTTTTTTAACACATAGGGTCAGATTTTCAAAAGAACTCAGCACCTGATAGTTTTCGCTTAAGTACCTGACTGAGTAGTTAGATCAGGGGTTGGCAACCTTTCAGAAGTGGTGTGCCAAGTCTTCATTTATTCACTGTAATTTAAAGATTGGAGTGTGCCAGTAATACATTTTAAAGTTTTTAGAAGGTCTCTCTCTATAAGTCTATATTATATAACTAAACTGTTGTTGTATGTAAAGTAAATAAGGTGTTTAAAATGTTTAAGAAGCTTCATTTAAAATTAAATTAAAATGCAGATCTTATCAGTGCCCTTGCTTTTCCTTGCTGAGTTTTCCAAAGTCTGGCATGTATTTGGAAACTTCAAGCTGCACACAGGCTTCTGAGTGATCAGTTGTTAACTGGTTCCGAGAGGGACAGAAGACAGATTTCATGTGTGAAAATACCTGTTCGCACAGGTATGTGGATCCAAATGCTGAAAGCATTGCAAACGCAATTGTCTTCAAACAGTTAAATTTCACTGGCAGGGACCATCCAGCAGGTCACAATAGAGGCCCCATGATCTCTCTCAGAAGCTTCAAGTGCACCCTGCAGATCTCCAAACTTTGATGCCCACATTTCTAAGCTCTTTAACTGAATGAGCTGCATTTCAAAATCTTCACCACCCATCCACTGAAATACAGACAAATCCAAGTTGCTTTCGTTGAACTTTTGTGGTTTAATTAGAAACGAAAGTATTGGGCCAAATTGCTGGAAATCTTGAAATCTGTCAAAAAATTCTGATTCCAGTTCTTGCATGTACATTCCAATCTCATGGACATTCACAGTGCAACATGTTGATAGCTCTTTTTTGTGTCGGAAGTAGCGGAAAGTAGAAGTTTGAATATCCCTGGAAAAAACTGCTAGTTTTACAACAAATGCTTTCCAGGCTTCATAAAGATCCAGAACCGTTTGCCCTGCACTCTGGAGACAGAGATGAATTTGTTTAGGTGAGTGGTGATGAGTGAGAGTTTGATTAGTTGAGTTAGAAACATGAGCTTACACTGCCATTTATCAAAGGCGTGGGCAAATGTTTTGGCCTGAGGGCCACATTGGGGTTGCAAAATTGTATGGAGGGCTGGGTAGGGAAGGCTGTGCCTCCCCAAACAGCCTAGCCCGTGCCCCCATCTGACCCCCTCCCACTTCCTTCTCCCTTACTACCCCCCTCAGAACTATCGACCCATCCAACCTGCCCCTCATTCCTTGTCTCCTGACCAGCCCCTCCTGAGACTCCTCACCCTAACTGCCCCCCCAGGACCCCACCCCTACCCAAACCCTCCCTGTCCCCTTTCTGCCCTGACCTACATCCACACCCCCGCCCCTGACAGGCCCCCGAAGACTCCATGCCCTATCCAACTCCGCTGTTCTCCATCCCTTGACTGCCCCCCAGAACCTCTGTCCCATCCAACCATCCCCTGCTCCCTGTCCCCTGACTGCCACAACCCCTATTCACACCCCCGCCCACTGACAAACCCCCAGGACTCCACACTGTATCCAACCCCTCCAGCAGTGGGCTGAGCGGGACCGGTGGCCGGGATCCTGGCTGGCAGCAAAGTGTCACTAAAAATCAGCTCACTTGCTGCAGGTTACTGACCCCTGGGTTAGATTTTTAAGAGAATTCAGCTCCCATTTAGCTGTCTAACTGAAGCCTAAGCACTTGTGAAAATGCAGCCCCTAAAGGACATTGACATTTTTCCCATGGGCAGAATAGTATTAGCAGCTAACCCGAAATGTATCATTAGTATTAAACCATGGGCCATGTTTTCCCTCCTGTATTCACATTGAGTAGCACCTTACTCTGGGAGTAGTTCAGTTTAACTGGAGCAAGTCACTACTCAGTGTGAGTAGGTGGCAGAATCTGGCACTATTCCAACTCAATTTTCAGAGAGATTTAACTTTGATTCTATAGAGATTTTTCTGTATGCAGAGTCAATCTGTTTTGTGGTATAAAGGTAGTTTGGTTCAGACATAATAGCTGCATAATGGAAAAACAATGTTCAGATAAGAAATTAGTTACCCTCTCCCTTGCTTTTAGTTAGTTAACTGAAAGTTTTAAAAAATAAACAATGATTTAATAAATATTTAGCACAAAACCCAGAAAGTGCAGTGTTCCCAGCCCCCAGTACTTTTCATGTGTCTATGAAGTGATCAGTTATTTCTTTTTTTAAAAAAAAGCTAGCAGAGAAGGAAAGTTGTTGCTCTAGCTAAACTGTCAGATATGCCTTGCAATAAGAACTTGGAGGTGAAATCCTGCCTGCTTTACTTATGTGAGTTGTCTCATTGAAGCCAATGAGATTATGTTAAGCAAAATGGGCAAAATTTAGCCTTTAATCTCCAACTTCTGAATTTACTTCAGAAAAGTGGATTACAGACTCCTTTCCTGGTTTCTTTCCTCCCACCCCAAACAGTTATAGCCTGATTCTCATTTGCACTAAGTCCACTTTCCACCATTCTGACAATGTAAGAGAGCCTTAGAGAGTGGAGGTGAATTACATTTCAGTTCACTTTAAGCCTTCTCTTTGCTACCAGAACCATGTAAAGGAACTTTAGAAGGAAATTCTAGCTTAGGGTTATAGAAGTGATCTCTAACATAGTAAGCAAAATGCCGTGTGCCTATGTATTTGCACAAAAATGTTTCCTTGCCACGTTTCTGCGTATAAACCTCTGTAGGAATGGAAACCGCTTTTGTACATAGAGAGTGGGTAGTGAGGCGATTAACCTGTAGCAGTCAATTTTCTCATGGCAAATACAGTGTTCATATACAAGACTGGATTTTTTTATTTTTTTTTTTGCAGGGGCAAAATTGGTAATGGAAAAATTGCCTTCATCAAAACGTAATGATCAGTTCTGGCCCTAAGTCTGCAAAATTATGCCCATAACTTTAGAACCTACCATGTGCCTTCTCCATGGACCCCAGAAGCCCTCCCTCTTGAGTGGCATGAGCTGAATTTCTGCATCCCCGCATTATCACCTCTTACTCTGTGCATGGATTTAGAGCCTAGTTTAGCACCTACAGCTCCCCTTGAAGTTAGGGAGAGTTACAGGCTCTCAGCGCCTCTGAAACTAGTTCCTTAATGATGTACTGTATCAACACTACTGGCTTTACTCCAGCTACAGAGGTGCAAGGGGTATGGCTAGTGGTGCCGCAGTCAACATCAAACTGCTGCTTGTGTAAATATCTAGCAGGAACAAATATATAGTTTGGGATGATCAGCAATAGCCAAATTTGTTTCTTTTCAAAGCCACTAGCACGGGGGTGGGCAAACTATGGCCCGTGGGCCACATGTGGCCCGCCGGTCATTTTTATCCGGCCCGCGAGCTTGTTCCTGGCCGAAGGGCTGGGCAGTGTGCTGCGGGTCCCTGCGCTCCCGGGCCGGGGCCGGCCAAGCCCAGCATGTGGATCCCCGCACTCCCTGGCCAGGGGCCAGGTTGAGCGGGGAGCCACTGGGCCCCGCCCTCTGGCACCCACGCTCCATGGCTGGGGCCGGCCGAGCCCGGCATGCCGCAGGTCCCCATGCTCGCGGGTCCGGCCTGCCCTGCGCTCCCTGGCCAGGGGCTGGGTGGAGTGTGGGGAGCCGCCGGGCCCCGCATTCCCTGACCCGGTGGCCAGGTGGAGCGCAGGGAGCCACGGGGACCAGGGCTCCCTAGCCAGGCCCAGTCGAGGAGCGCCCAGCTAACTAAGGTAAGGGGGGGGTTAGGTGGTGGGCCGCCGGGGTGGGTGGTAGTTAGGGTGGGGGGATTGCGGGAGGGGGCAGTCAGGGAACAAAGAACAGGGGGGCTTAGATGGGGATGGGGTCCCCGGGGGTGGTGGTTAGGGTGGATCTCAGGAGGGGGCAGTCAGAACAAAGCAAGAGGGCTTAGATGGGGAGTGGGGTCTCAGGGGGTGGTAGTTAGGGTGGGGGATCTTGGAAGGGTGTCGTCAGGGAACAAAGCAGAGGGGCTTAGGGGGTGGGGTCCCAGGGGTGGTGGTTAGGGTGGGGGGATCTCAGGGGGCCAGTCAGGGAACAAAGAACAGGGGGGCTTAGATAGGGGTAGGGTTCTGGGGCAGCAGATAGAATGGGGGGATCTGCGGAGGGGGCAGTCAGGGGACACGGAATGGTGAGGGGGTTGGATGGGTCAGGTGTTCTGAGGAGGGCAGTCAGGGTGGGAAGTGGGTGGGGGTCAGATGAGGGCGGGGCCAGGCTGTTTGGGGCGGCACTGCCTTCCCTATCCGGCCCTCTGCACAGTTTTGAAACCCATTGTGGCCCTCAGGCGAAAAAGTTTGCCCACCCCTGCACTTGCGAATTCGGATGCCCCTAGGCAGCTTTGAAACGCTCAGCCTAGATTTGTTTACAGAAGACAGGAGATTTCACAGAGGTACAGCAATCAGCTAGAGGCTTTTGCAGGTTATGTACAATCAATTATCTTGCAGCTGGAATTGATTGATTGTTTTTCTGTGCACGGCCTTGTCTTTTCATTATGAGTTTGGAATTATGAAATGAATAGCCCTGGACTTATTACCGCCTGGAATTACTAATCAGCATTGAGTAGACGGAGTCCGTTGTAGAGTTTGCCTTTCTATTCTGTGCCTGTTTAATTCATTTGAACTGTTAGCCATTAGATAACTGCACACATTTTACACTTGATGCGAGTTTAATTCAGAGCTTATGTTTGTTTGCAGAACAACACAATTTGGAAGCCAGATTCTTGCCAGGAGTGCAGATGCCATAGAGACATTGTCATCTGTGAATCTGCCGTTTGCAAAAACCCTCATTGTGACTTTCAGAAGGTAAATATGCATGTTGGCTTGCTATGCAAAGGGTGGGCAGTATTTGAATCATCAGGTTTTTCTCCCTATGTTCAACCTAAGCCCTCTGGGTTTGTGAAAGTGTTATACTGGAATATATATGGTATATGATTCATGCAGGCATGGAGTGGACAATCAGACGGGGCTTAGTCCTGTACTCACAGTGTAAGCAAAACATCTCTTTTCTTCCGTGGACCTCGTGGTTAAACTTGCATAGAACACCTGATTATTAATGGCTCCTCTATAACATAGCAACAGCCTTATCATGGTTCTGTTTTCATTGACCTCTGTGCAGTCCCACTGAAGCCAAAGGACCTGATTCTCAGTGGGAATGGTAAGAAATGAAAAGTGGGCACAAAATGCTGCTCAAACAAAATCGTCACGTTTTCCACCCACTTTGCGCTGAGGTAAATGGCTGCACAGAATTACACGGGCATAGATGAGAATAGGATTTGGCACTGTGGGAACAGAAGAGGCAGTGTTTTGAAGTCCAGCCAGTTTGTTCCCTTCTCACATGGGAACTTGATGCTTGGCAATGGCACCATTTGCATGCTACATATGGCAAGAGATCTGCCAAGAGTATTCTGATCTCCAAAGATGCCAGTGGGCTGCAGTGTTTGACCACAGCTTGGAGATAGCGGATAATCACCTTCCGACTGAACCCAGGGGACTGAGTCACTGCAGAACAAGCAGATGCACGCTTTCCACGCCAATAAACAGTAACAGAGCTAGAACTGTGCTTTTGGGCCGTCTTTTCATTGGTTGTGCCTTGGTGGTTATTGCTATTGTTGCTGGGCTTTCATTGTCTTTTCGTTTATCTATTTCCCTGTGAGTCTTCATTAATGGAGGTAGCTAATTGGGTGCAGGGTTTGTGTTCCTGTGGGGCCCAGATTACGAGGGCAGGAACCTATTAATATCCACAAAGATCTGTATTTTAAAGAGACACTGCCAATATAAAAATCACATAGCTTTAAAAAGGTTTTGCTAGTGTTCCTGGTACCACCCGTAGGTTATTAATAGTGAAAAAATAGGTGGTATCTAATTTTTGCTCCATCATTAAGGCTATTTGTTTGTTAGAGGGAGACTGAAAATATTGGGACTGTTTATGTTAGAGAGGAGATGAATAAAAGGAAACATAATAGAGACATACAAAATAATGAATGGGATAGAGCAGGTAGATTGAACACTTCTGTTGCTCCTTTCTCATAACAAAACAAGGGCAAATTGAAAGGCAGCAAATTTAAAACCGATAAAAGGAAATAATTTTTCATGCAGTGCAGATTTAACCTGTGGAACTCATTGTCACATGATATCATCAAGGCCAAGAGTGGAACAGGATTCCAAAAAGAAATAGACTTCTATATGAACAGCAAGAACATCCAGTGTTACGTTAATTTAAGAGAACTTTTAAGGAAGGGGCCGTGCCTCGTGCTTCAGGGCATAAAACCAATCACTAACTGAGGAGGTAAGGAAGGAACTATTCCTGTAGGTGATTTATTATTTAACTGCCTGCTGCAGGATTTCTTCAACCTTCTTGGAAGCAACTGATGTTGGTCTCTGTTGGAGGGAGCCCCAGATTGAGTGCCTCTGCTGATCTTACTCCCAACAGTATGGCATACAGCAGTGGTTCTCAACCAGGACTCTGGGGCCCACTAGGTGCTGCGAGCAGGTTTCAGGGGTGCCGCCAAGCGAGCCCAGCATTAGACTTGCTGGGGCCCAGGGCACAAAGCTGAAGTCCCAGCACATGGGGCTGAACTCTGGGGGCTTGAGCCCTGCCACCTGGAGCTGAAGCCGAAGCCGAAGCAATGCAGCTTTGTGGGGGTCCCTGTGGCATGGGGCCCGAGGCAGTTGCCCTGCTTGCTACCCCCTAATGACAGTCCTGCAGAAAACCAGTTATTGTGGTACAGGTGGGCCATGGAGTTAGGGTGACCAGAGGGCAAGTATGAAAAATTAGGACAGAGTGTGTGGGGTAATAGAAGCCTATATAAGAAAAAGCCCCCAAAATCGGGACTGTCCTTATAAAATAGGGACATCTAGTCACCCTAGGTGGAGTTTTTATAGCATGGGGATGGCGGCACTCAGAAAGAAAAAGATTGAGAACCCCTGGCATAGAGGGAGGCAATCTCTTAAATAGGCAGGTCCCATGCTATTTAGGACTGTATATGTCAAAAGCAATGTCTTAAACTCTGACAGTGCCCTTCTGAAAGGGCAAGCATCGAGTACGTTCCCAGGGGGCACCCTTACAATATTTTCAAGAAGGTGACTTTGGGGCAAACCCCTAAGTTATGGCCCCACTTTGTTGCCTTTTCATGTTCTCAGTTACTTCATTTACTGTGTGTGTGTGAGAAAGAGCGTGTGAGAGAGAGATGTTGGTGGGGTTTGCTTGTTTCTGGCTTGTACAAGTAAAACTGTCTGTCTCTGTTTGGTCACTATGGGCCTAATCCTAAGCGATGCCCAGCACGTCCCAAAAGGTACCAAACATCCTCGGATGCTGTTGACATCTGTGAAATCCTTGCCAGGATAAGGTCTCATCTCACATTCCTTTGTGGCATCTGTGTGGCATGTTGCCAGGGTCTGGGATATTTAAAGCACATTTGGGAAGGCTGGAATTAAAATGCAAAAGCTGCTGAGCACAATCCTTGGAAATGCTCCAGGAATGGAAGCAAAGAACCTCCAGAGCTTTGGCCAACTTTTTTACTAATGTCTTCTGCCCTTAGTGCGACATGGTAGCATGAACACACGTGCCATTTGGTTTTGTCTGTTACCCTACTGCTGCACAGAGTGTGGCAGCCAGTCTATGCACTGGGCCTCCGGGAACACTTAGAGAGGCAATATAAAATCTTACCAGGCAATATAATGTAGATGGCCAATATTTTTTCAGATTTTGAAAATGTCACATTTTGGAATTTGACCAGAAATTGGGAATTTTAAAACGAAACAAAAAAGAAATCAATAAAAAATTAATTTCCTTTTCCTTTTTTCCAACAAGCTCTAATTAGAAAGGAAGAAAATGTTTCCACTTATGATATTTTTAAATTTTAAATTACATTTTAAAACAAGAAAATAAGTTTTCCTGAGATCACTTATGGGTTAATTTTTTTTTTCCTTGTTGAGAGAGTCAGGTTTTCCCAATTACTTTCCTATCTGTCATTGAAACGGCTAGTGTCAGGGAGTTAATGAAGAACGAGTGATGCTCCAAAGGATTGTTTATGTGCGTGCTCTCTCTCTCTCTCTCACTCTCTCTCTCTCTGTGTATTTTCCAATGCACATCTTGGGCATAAGAATGAAGTCATCATCCAAAAGCAATATAACAGCTCTTCCCAGGGAAGTCCTTGATTAGTAGCATTGCTTTTGAAAGCAAGAGTGCCATGTGCAACAAGAACCCCTGTCGAATCACCCCTCCCAACTGCCCTGCTTACAGGACTCTCTTGTGTTTGTTCAGGGGGAAGTGCTCCAGATAGCCGCCAATACATGCTGCCCCGAGTGCACCTCAGGAATGGAAGGATTTTGCCAGCATGAAGGCCAAACCCATGCGGTAAGTGCTCTTAGGTATCCACTGGCATTATTTTCCTTTTCTTAGCTCTCCAGTTGTCCACCTAAATTCATGGGTAGCAGCTTTTGCCCGTGCAAAGTCAGTGGCCAGTCAGGTGCTTCCGAAGCCGTCTCCTGGACTTGAAGTTTTTAAGCAAAGAACATCCCCACCAAGGTCACACTGTGTTCAGTCCTGACCTTCACTCTCGTTTCTTTACCCCTAGAGGGACTGGAAAGCAGACCAGCTTTTTCCCAGCTGAGAGTCCCCAGCGGATGTGTACTGGTCTTGCACCTCTAGCCCCTGCAGCCTCTGGTGTATTGGGGGGTGTTTGGAGCAGTCCTCATCTCTGGGGATACTCTAAACTTTTCCAGGGGCCACGCCCAGGATCAGAGTGAAGTGAGTGGCTCCCTCTGTGCCAGCTGTGCCCACTGAGCATAGCTGAGGATTTAGGCCACTGAAGAGTAGACATTGTACAAAACCGTGATGGAGGTGTGGCTTAGGAGCAAGGCTGACAAGTATGTTTATGAAGAGCCCAGTGCATTGGAACTGCATATTGTTCTCTAGCTGCAGCTGCAGGACCATGAAACAATTATCTCCAGTTTTTGTAGTGCACTTCAGAAGCGAGAAAGAATATTGATCAACAGTCGTTTTCTGAAAGTGAGTATCCAGGAAGAAAATGTGTGATAAAAGAGTCACGCCATTAGTGACAAGAAGCCTACTCCTAGAAACCCGTACCCATCTGACCAGTTCTTACTTGAGCAAAGCCATCAGTGGGATTTCCCTTTATAAGTTTTGAGTAAGTAAGGACGGGGTAAGGATCTGGCTCATTGGTAATGGAGAAGCCCTCTTATGCAGCAGCAAATCCTCAGAATCTCTACCTTGTACCCTGGTCCTGCACAACCCTCACTGAAACCCAAGTTGTTGATTTTTTTCCCCCAAGAAACCACTCTTTGTAGATCCTATCTAGGTAAGACGTTGCCTGACTGGCAACGTCAAGCTAAGTCCAATTTTTGAGCGTGGTCCTTGTTAATATCAGCAGAGCATTTAATTCATCTACTTGGCCAATATTAGGTGGCTTCAGACTCCACGGTGCACATGCTTATGACACCCGGGAACCGGGTCAATGGAATTTTAGGCTCTTTCATGCATGATGAACTCTTCAGATGAACTTTTGGGCAGATAACCAAGGTGAAAAAATGGAGTGCTGCTGCCAAGCAGATCATGGAAAGAAGCCTTCATGTATTCAGTAAAGAATGCTGGAATGTCCTCTCGCGGCTGTCTTTTCAATATAGCACTCTGTGGAAGGCAGCAAAAGGCACCATTAATCGTTGTTCCTCCCTTCTCCCATTATAATTTCTCCTGCCATCAGATAATGGCCATATGGGGAGTTTTGTTTGCTACAGTTCATGCAAAGGGAAAGTGCCAATTCACAATAGCCTAGCCTGTTTGGCTGAGAAGGGTGGAGAGTCTGGTGCATGCATGCGTTCATTCATTCACTTAGCTGTGCTCTGCGGTTAAATGAGACAAGATAGTATTGTTGGGAGAAGAACCGAGTATTGAACTTTGCACGTTTGCCTTCTTCAAAGTGGGGGCTATAATTACCATCAGAAACTTGCACTGTTAGGTACTGACTTCTGCCATGTGATGGGGTATACAGTTCTGTAACCCTGACCTATGCAAACATAGGCTCCAGGAGGGCCAGTCTACCTCGATAGTCAAACAGGACACAGCAGAAGGAACAAGTGTTCATGTGATTAAAAAAACCACACTGAAGGCCACACTTAGCCTCTCTGTGCCTCAGTTTCCCATCTGAGGGATAATAGCATATCCTTACTGCACAGGGTGTGCTGAGGATAAATACATTGTGAAGTGTTCAAATACCATGGTAACAGGAGTTTCATAAGTACCATAGATAAGTTGTTGACCCTCCCCTCTGTCTTACTGAAGTGTTTTACTAATTGGCTGCAGTCATTTGCGGTTGTTTTTGGCTCCCATTATGTTTTATTTTCATTTCTTTTGTTTTTCTGATGGGTGCGATGTAACCATGGCTGCTGGAGTTGGTGCCTGCTGATTGCTGTCATGTGACTATGGTGCAAGCTCTGGTATGCTTAACTCTCATCGCATAGGCCGGGAAATAAAGATCAGCCTCATGCCAGCACTCTCCTGTGTCTCATCCTTACTATAGAGCTGGCTATTCATATTTAGGAAACATTCATATTCTAAGGGTACAGCCTAACGGCTGGAGCAGATTACGTAAGGGCAGATGATTATCTTTCTGTCAACAAGCCAGGCAAATGCTTTATGTCTTCATCATTATTTTAGAAATATCTAGCCAGCAGAACTGTCTGCAATAATCACCTCAGGAAAGAAAAGCTTACGCTGCAGCTGGCAGCAAGTCTTTTCCATGCCCAACCTCCATGTTGCATGTTTCACATAAATTAAAATTCTGCATTTTCCGTTTCAGACAATATCACAGCTTATATCCTTGTCTTCTGTGAGTGGGGATACATGTGCTGTTGGACCTAGTAGGGTCTTCTAAGACGGCTTTCTACTCAGTAATGATCCCAAGGAAAGAAGATTTTGTGTATTGCCTTGGAGTGAACTGCAAAAAGCAGAGCATTCCTTACTGGGCCAAACTCTGCTCGTGAGAGCAGATCCAGGAAAAGTCAGTGGGTAGTAAGGGAAGCAGGGTTTGGCTTGCTGTGAGATACACTGTGGTTAGTAGTTTAAACTCATGAGGACAGATATTGTCCTTAGATGTGTGTAGATCCTACTGAGCCTTTTAATGGAAGCCGGATACAGACAGAACAGCTGCAGGATTGTGTCTGGTCTAGACATGATGGCTCAGCCCATCACACAGGCAGTCTCTATTGGACTGATCCCAATGTGACTGCGATGCCCATGTTAGGACTATTTGTCTCCATGTTGCAGGGAACAGTGGCTGCTCTGCAGCCTGGAGTCTGGGCCATGAGTTACAGAGCTTGGGGATGTTTGCGGAAGAGGGAAGTTAGGCACAGGTGTGGGATAACTCACTGGAGCAAGGATTATTTCCAGTCTTGTTGGCTATAAAATTAGCAGACACATTTCCCGTGTTGTTTTTCCATTGCAGCATGGCACGGGATGGGCGAGCTCTGCATGCACGGCGTGCTCTTGTGCCAACGGGAAGGTTAGCTGCACCCCCAAGTCCTGCCCACTTCTTTCTTGTGGCAGAGGGGAGCTGGAGTACATCGCCCAAGGAGAGTGCTGTCCCAAATGTGTGGGCATTGGTGGTGAGTATTTTGAAAGGGGTGCTCCACACAGTGAATTTGGCCTTACTTAAGTTGCTCAATGAGTGGGGTCGATGTTGCTGCTTCACACCCTGGCTTGGTGATTAGGTGAGACTATCTCTTCCATCCTCAAATCAGTGAAGAGTATTTTTCCCCTTTGCTTTGAATCCATCTGCTTCATGTCTTCTTTGCAATACCCTGCACAGTCTCACACCGGGGCATAGAGCTTTTCCGGATTCTCTTTTCACGCTGGTCATTTTGGCTCTTCTAGTTAAAGGCTGAAATTTCCAGAACAGTCTAGTGGATTTGGAGATGCAGAGCCCATTAAAATTAAATGGGAATTGGGCATCCAACTCAAACAGATGCCTTTGAAATCTCAGCCTTAACCTAAAGGCAAAATCTCTTAAAGTCCGGTGGAATTATTGATATTTTTTTCCTGATTTTTGATAAATCAGACCTTTTGCATTTTGAGACACACAGTCTTATTTAAACCACATACACAAAAATAATTCAAAAAACTTCACTTAAATCCACAAATTTTTCGGATTTTGTGCTTGCTTTTGAAGCTGTGTACTTTATCCATCCTTTGAGGCCTACAGACTAAATTCAAACCTCCTTGAAAAAGGAGAACCTCTTAGACTCTATTTAAATTCAGTAGAGTTTCAGCTGCTTACACCAGGGCTGAAACTAGCACAAGTCATATTGTTTGCAATATCTTAGCCACATGATAACAGTTGTGACATGCAGAGGCTGAACAGACTCAACTGTTGGACTAGTAAAAAATGTAGAAATGATGTGAGTAAAATGTCAGCGGCCCTAGGCTGTATGGCACATCTTCATATCAGTGTCCAAACTATTCACACTTGTCAATCAAACCTGACTTCAAGTTTTCACGAGATTACAAAGTTTGGCTGATTAAATATGCTATGCAGTTACCTTTGAGTTTTGTAAGGCATTTGACTTCGTGCTACATGCAGGGCTGTCCCTAGGGGATGCAGAAGTGATGGATTCGTCTCTTCTGGAACTGACTGTGCCGGCCAACCGCAGCAGTCGGCAGGGGCCCCCAAAGCTTGGGGCCCTGAGCGGGGGAGCCCAGGAGGGAAGTGAGGGATTTGTCTCTTCCGGAACCAACTGTGGTAGCCAATCACACCATCCCACAGGGCCCTCCAAAGCGTGGAGCCTGGAGCATTCACCACTATTTGCCCTACCCTAGGGATAGCTGCATGATATCACTGTAAAAAATGAGTTCTGTACAATAGCAGTAAAGAACATATTGGATAGATTAAGAACTAGCTAAGTGACCGATCTCAAAACCTGGTTATTCATGGGAATCCTCCTCAAATGGGGGTGTTTCTAGTGAGGTTTTTCCAGGATTGAACATTTTTATCAGTGATCTGGATGTAAATTTAGAATCACTGCTGATAAAATTTGCAGATCCTAAAAGATTGGTGGAGTGATAAGTGAGAGTGAGGACAGGGCATTCATACAGGGGTGATCTGGATCGCTGGGTCAGCTGGGTCCTTTCAGACAAAATGAGTTTTAATACATCTAAATGCTAGGTTATACATGTAGAAACAAAGAATGCAGGCTATGTGTATCGAATGGACTATATTCTAGAAAGCAGTGACTCTGACAAAGGATTTAGGGGTCAAAGTGGACAAACAACTCAACATGAGCTCTCAGTGTGAGACTGTGTTAAAGGGCTACTGTGATCCTTAGTTTTATGAACAAGAGTAGTGAGTAGGAACAGGGAGGTGGTTTTACCTCTGTATATGGCATTGGTGAAACCGCTACTGGAATTCTGCATCCAGTTCTTGGGTCAATGTTTTAAAAGGGATGTTGAGAAATTTGGGTGGAAAATGAGCCACAAAAGTGATTTGAGGGTTGGAGAAAATGTCTTACAGCGAGAGACTTAAAGGTATCAATCTGTTTAGTTTATCATCAGGAAGATTGAGAAGTGACTTGAATACAGACTGTAAGTATCTTCACAGGGAGAAAGTAACGGGCACTCAAGGACTCTGTAGTTTAGCGACTAAAGACATAACAAGAAGCGATGGCTGAAATGTAAAGCCAGACAAATTCAAATTAGAAATAAGATACACATTTTTAACAGTGACGGTGATTAACTGGTGGAACAAACTACCAGGGGAAATGGGGGATTCTCCATCTCTTGATGTCTTAGAGTCAAGACTGTTTACCATTCTGGAAGATAGGCTTTATTTAGACACAAATTATTGGGCTTAATGCGGGGGTAATATGGTGAATTTAATGGCCTTGGATATTCAGGAGGTCAGATTACATGATCAACTCGTTCCTATCTGGCCTTAAACTCTATTAATCTATCCTGAATTTACTTCACTGTGAATATAGGTACCATCTGTAGTTTGTAGCCTCATACAGATTTCAGAACCCAGACATAGATTTCAAAGCATGTCAGGACAATTTCAGGAGGAAGTATTATGGTTGATGCATTTCTTCAGTACTGAGATATCTCTTCTGCTTTCATTGGTTTAAGTCTCAAACGTAACTTTGGACTCTTCCTATAATCTTTAGCCTCTCTGCTGAGGTAATCAACCTCAGTTAGATCATTTGTCCATGGGTAACTAGACAAAGGCCAGCATTTACTGAGGCAAGGATCATGCTTTCTTTAGTGTTTGTAAAGCATCTCATACATCATGGTTGCTATCAGAAACAAATAGATAATAAATCATAATTTCAGACAGGACAATGAATTAGTGCAGTGTTTTTTTTTAAATACTGCAATTATTCTGGGTCAGCTTCATGGAGATGGCTCTTATAAAGTTCTTCCTTGCAGGTGCTAATCAGTAGATGAGTCATACATCTACAGTCTTTTTTATATGATTGTGAATGTCCATAAAGTCATCGTGCATGTGAAATTGTGCTGGTAGAACGTGAGAAATCAGAAAAAATGTACACAGGTGAACACTGTGCAGCCAAATGGGGTTAGTAAGGAAAGTCATGGTCTGATGCTACTTCTCGGCCTTCCAGGGGCCAGAAGTTCCTAGAGTGTAGGGGATTGATCTAAGATTAAAGGATTTGGATGAGGAGAGGGAATTAAAGAAAACATGAAAATGAAAACACAGAATGACTCATAGACTCTCAAATGTTAAGGCCAAAAAAGACCATCATGATTATCTAGCCTGCCCTCCTGCACATCGCAGGCCAAAGAATCTTACCCACCTACTCCTGCAATAGACCTCTAACCTCTGGCTGAGTTCCTGAAGTCCTCAAATCATGCTTTAAAGACTTCAAGTTGCAGAAAATCCACCATTTACATGAGTTTCAACCCGCAAGTGACCCATGCCTCATGCTACAGAGGAAGGTGAACAACCCTCTGCCAATCTGACTTTGGGGAAAATTTCTTCCTGATCCTAAATATGATGATCAGTTAGACCCTGAGTATATGGGCAAGACCCACCAGGCAGATACCTGGGAAAGAATTCTCTGTAGTAACTCAGAGTCCTTCCCATGTAGTCTCCTGTCACCGGCTGTTGGAGATATTTGCTGCTAGCAGTCACAGATCGGCTACATGCCATTGTAGGCAGTCTCACCAAACCGTCCCCTCCATAAATGTATTGAGCTCTGTCTTGAAGCCAGTTAGTTTTTTTGCCCCCGCTGCTCCCCTTGGAAGGCTGTTCCCGAACTTCACTCTTCTTATGGTCTTAATTGTCTCTTTAGAGTCCTGCTCCTTTGATGGCGAAATGTTTCGGGATGGTGAGGAGTGGCACCTCAGCTGGTGCTCCAAATGCGTCTGCAGAAATGGGGCAACTCAGTGCTTCACAGCCGAATGTCAGCCAGTGTTGTGCAGCCAGGTAACAACTGTCCTCCCAATAGTCCATGCATGGGAAATTGGCATTTCTCAAAAGAACATATTTGCTGGCAGGCTAATCATTATTACTCAAAGAAAAATGATTCAGAAAAGAGGCTTTTGAAAATCACGTAGAAGTGTACGCGCCACAAAAAAATAAACGCCCCCCCAAACTCCAACTGAGTCCATTTATTTACAGACTTAATCTATTGTAAACACCAGCTGTGCTTTTGGTTTTGTACTACAGAGAATTCTGTAAAGCTGGCCAGGAAGTATTTTTTTGATTCTGTGAACAGTTTCGAAAAAAGCAAAGGAATTTTATTTCAATGTTTCTGCCAAAGCTTTTTGAGCCTTTGTTGAAACCTGGCGATTTTTATTGTTGTTGACAAGAACCTTCCCAAAATTTAGTTGAAAGTGGACATTTCCCACCATAATTTCCTTTTTGATGAAAAAGCCATTTTTGGTCCAAAAATGTTTCAAACTAAAAGCTTCAGCCAGCTTTACAGTATTACTCCCCAAAGGTGACCCTGTTCTCTACTGATACAATAAGAGCCTGGGAGCCAACAATGCTAGGGAGATAACTTGCTCACGTTCACACCGGGGGTCTGTAGTTTAGTCCAAATTAAAGAATCGGAGCACTTCTGACGTCCAATTCTTTGCTTAAGATGATGGTCATGATTCCCTCACAACTACACAATGATTTTCACATTCAAAGCACTGTACAGACGTTAACTAAAAAAATTCCAGTATGCTGGGTAATCCAGAAGAATCAAAAGCAAACTTAGTACTTTATATATTGTAAAATAATTTGATACATTTTATCTTTGGTAAATGACAGCCAAGAATGCCAAAAAAAAAAAAGCGAGGGATCTGGTTGGACTTCTTTTCTTTACGTTGTGTTTACATTCCCAATGGTACTCCTGTGCAATGTGACAAAGCTCCAAGTCTGTACTTGTGGGTCCTGCGCTTCCTGGCAGATTTAGGGGCCTCAGAAACTCATCTAGGCCCCAGAGTGACCTCCCTTTCTCAGTATAATTGGCAAGAGTCACCACCTAGTGAGTTACCTTCATCACAGGCCAGTATGGAAGATGGAAAAGGGGGGAGCCCGGGCCCACCCTCTACTCCGGACTCCAGCCCAGGGACCCTAATAATATCAGCTAAGACGGCTGACCTTTTATCCACAAAACACAATACAATTCCCTGGGCTACTTCCCTACAGCAGTCCCCGCTTCTTCAAACTCCACTTCACCCCTACCTCAGGGCCTCCTTCCTTCAATATGATATGTTGTCCAACACTCAGTCTCACCAACAGCACAACCTCCTTCCACAGCTCCTGACACCCACAGCCCACCTGACTAACTGGGAGGTTTTTATCTGGTTTCAGCCAGTCCCTGATTGGCTTCAGGTGTCCCAATTAGGCTAGCTGTTTCTACTCCTTTCTAGAAGGTTCTTAATTGGCCCCAGGTGTCTTGATTGGTCTGGAGTAGCTTTTGTTTGGCTATCCAGGGAACAAGGACCTGCACATCCTGAGACTAATGTACCTGCCTTCCAGCACTCTCCTATATCCTTCTGGTCTGACTCCGTCACAGCAACCACATTCATCTGCAAAATAAGAAACTAGTTTCCAGGGAGTTCACATTGTTCTGCTTTACAGGAGTTCTCAAGATGCTGTAGTTTTCCCGATTTTTGTTTCCTCGTCAAGTGCATTCCAGTTGCAAATCCAGAATTTTGTCTCCCTGAGTGTGTGGTGAAGAAGATTCCCACCTTAGAACTGGGAAAATAAAGCAACCATCATAAAACTTTTTCTTTTAATGCTCACCCACCTATGTCTTAGGGGACCAGGTGTTCATGTAATTAATACTGATTCCTGTTTGAAAAAAGCCCAGCTGTTTCTCTGAATACTAATCACTTCATGCTTTCTGCTGAGATGTGTAATTAATATTAGGAGATTAAATGGTGTTCATTAGAGCAAATTAAAGCAAAATTTCTAAATGTTTAGAATTTTTCCTCTTAAATGTACTTACGTTATCCCTTGATTGATTGCACTAATGTTTAATCAGCTAGTCATTAAAACTTAATTAATAGAAACTGGAATGAGAACATGGTTGCCATGACATGTCTGAGACTAATCAGCTAGAAGCATCCAAGTTAATGTAGCAAAAATCCCCCTTAGCTAATTTTGATAATGTTCCATAGATTTCCTAACAAGGTGCCCTAATGGAAAGCACATTAGCAGTAATGGCAAGAATCCCATACTGCTGACTATAACTACTGTATAATTTTTTCAGTGCTCTGTGCTTGTGTATTTATACCTATATTGCCTGGTCTGGGCTTCCCACAGCAAATAGGAACAGGTAGTTTCTTTCATAGGCTCTGTCAGGTAGAATGGCAAGCAAGAGAAAGCTGTCCTTCAGATAGCCATGCTCTGTCCCTTCTCTCTAGTCTTTCTCCTGACCCACTGCAGTGCAGAGAGGGAACCTAGGAAGCTTCTGCCATTTTTGTCAGTGTTCTCTTCAAAGCTCTGTTAGGCTTAGATCCCGCCACTCTCACTCAACTGAAGTAGTACTTTGCTCCTTTATTCCAATGGGACTATGTGTGGGGAAAAGGTATGGTCAGTGTGTGTAATCCAAGGGTTCATTTAGCTCTCAGTGCTCTGTGCAGTGAATACCATCAAAGAGCTGAGAGAGAAGAGGAAAAAATGCACTGTCTGGTGGCACAGGATCCTTTTGCCCTGCAAGTGAAAGTTCCCAAGGCCTGGGAAGCAAGCAGGTAGCATCTGGTGGAACATGAAATGAGTGGCTTGCAGTTTCAGCTCACTTCATTTGCTTGTCGCCAGGGAGTATAGTGGGAAAAAGAGGCAGTCCCCAAGAACCAAGTCAGAGAAAGGGTTGTTTGTTATAATTTCTCTGGAAAAATCCATGAATTACCAACCATGAACTTTCCCGGGAGATTTCTGACTCTCCAGCCCATCCCTTGGAGGCTGGACATTAGGAAAAACTTCCTAACTGTCAGGGTGGTTAAGCACTAGAATAAATTGCCTAGGAAGGTTGTGGAATCTCCATCACTGGAGATTTTTAAGAGCAGGTTAGACAAACACCTGTCAGGGATGGTCTAGATAATACTTAATCCTGCCACGAGGGCAGGGGACTGGACTAGAGGACCTCTTGAGGTCTCGTCCAGTTCTGTGATTCTCTGAAAGTCCTCTTTGTTCTTCCTTTGGAAGCTTGTGACCTACATGCTATCTTCTGAAGCAGGAGCTGACATCGTAATACTTTGCATTTCTATAGCACTTTTCATGTTCAGAGCACCTTACATATATTAACTAATTAACTAATTAATCTTCACAAGATCCCTATGCAGCAGGAGGTAGATACTGGTGTAAATATTATTGTTCCCACTTCACTGGTGGGATACTGAGGGTTTATCAACATGCAGAATTGTGCATGTTTTAATTAAATGTGATTTTTAGGCTAGGTCTCCACTTAAAATGCTGTAGCTCCACCACTGTAGCACTTCTGTGTAGATGCTACCTACGCTGATGAGAGGGGTTCTCCCCACACCATACGTAACCACCTCTCCTAAAGGCAGTAGCTAGGTTGCTGGAAGAATTCTTCAGAGAGTCTAGTGCTGTCTATCCTGGGGGTTAGGTCAATTTAACTACGCTGCTCGGGTGTGAAATTTTCATACCCCTGACACAATTAAGCCGACTTAATTTTCTTGTGCAGACCAGGCCTTCGACTGACTCAGTTAAGCAATTGCAAAAGCCATTACTCTTATTGGGTAAAGCCAGCAGGTTTATTTCATTTTAGCTTAAGTCAATTAGCAAGAAGTTTAAACTAAACCCAGATAAGCCACTCTTAGACAGAAATAAGCCTCTACACAGAGGGTTGTACCATACCAATTTAACGAAAGTGGTGCCAGTGTGCGTGGACAGCCTCTAAGACAGAGACATTGTGACTCATCCAAGGACGCAAAGTGAATGAGTGGCAGAACCAGGTCTAAACTCTAGATCTCTCCTAATTTTTAGTCTTGTTCCTAAACTTGTGGACCATACTGCTTCTCTTTAGTCATGGTTCCAACATTGTCTATCTGAAGAGGCCCAAAGAATAAGATGTAGTATCTTGGTGCTTGGCCTTCTACTTTTGCAGCAGAATGCAAAGCTGACCCCAAAATTCTTACCCTAATTCACATATGACATACATATAAATGTCTTTTGCAGGAGTTACAGGTAGAGGCTACTTGGCTGCATATTTAATTTTCAAACTGTTATTCTGCTCATCTCCCTTTTTTTAAATAAAGTTTTCTGTTTTTTAATCTTTAGGATGAAGCTATGGCTGTGTCTCCTGGAAAATGTTGCCCAGAGTGTGTTCCAAAACCTTGTTCTGTATCAGGAAAAGTGTACGAGGTAACCACACCAAAAACCAACCTGACACAAATTCTGTCACATCTCCTTTTCCCCTCCCTAACATCTGACTTTCTGCCAGCATTAATAACTTGGTACAATGGCTGGTTTTTTATTTCCTGGGAAGCTAAAGGAGTTGAAAGGAATTAGAAATGTAAAGGAATTTGCTGGCAAGCGGCAGCCAGGTTCACGGGATAAATTAGGTATAAGGTACTTACTGTTCACACATTTTTTTTTAAAGAGGGAAAACAAATCATTGATGAAAGTCACTTTATCCATAGCTTTCAGTATACCCACTTGGAATATATTTAGTGTATTATTCAGTCATCCATACAAAGGGAAATATAGCATTAACACTAACTATGCTCTTGCAAAGGTGACTGACCCTCTGGCCAACTTTCTGATGAGGAGCGTATCGATCTGGGCCTCTCTCCTTCTCTTTATCTATCCTGATCATGGAGCAATAAGCACTGTTTCTTTTTTTTTTAAAAAAAAATCTCTGTACTTGGATACGTGTTCATATAAGGAATCCATTGCACTCAAGGGGAAATACATACTCCAGGAGAGAAAGTGGAGATTGTTACTGCTTTATTTTTTATTTATGTACCTGTCTATCTGCTTTCTGGACAGCATGGTGAGCAGTGGAAGAAAAATTCCTGCACTACCTGTGTATGTGATAGAGGGGAAGCAAAGTGTCTTAAACAGGACTGTGCCCCGCATACCTGTGAGAAGGTAATGCAGCAGTGCATGGCCTCACGATCAGGCTCTCCCTTGCCCGTTTCATAAAGGGCTGAAGGTGGGATTGAAAGGTTAGCACTTACCGAGTATTGATGTTTGCTAGGGTCAGAACAAAGTCCAGCGTCCTGGGAAATGTTGCGAGGAGTGCGTTTCTTCCAAAGGCAGCTGCTTATATGAAGGCACCCTCTGGTATCACAGTGAGATGTGGAATGGTACTCGCTGTGAATTTTGCACGTGTGATGGAGGACAAGTCACCTGTCAGAAGGTGGAGTGTGCCAAAGTGGAGTGCACCTTGGTAAGAGAAGGTTTCTTCTTTAAGTATATAATGGTCAGTTCCTGATTTTCTGACTTTACTGATTGATTTATTGAGTTACCGTAAGAATTTGGCTGTGATTCCATCCCTTGCCTCCAAAGCACTTAACTGGAGACGAGGCATGGAAGTGAGGGTCAATTTCTATGGGCAAGGCAGGCAGGGGGTTTAGCTGTCTCGCGTTGTGCAAGCAACATGCTAGGGTGATCGGTGGCTACCTTACTTTTTGATTGTCTCCAGCACTGCCACTATCTACCTGGTAAGGAATGGCTTTAGTAGAGCTTATGCTGAACTTGGTGCTGAAACCATAGACCAGAGGCAGCCAGTTCTGTCAAAAACTGTGAAGAATTTTGTCCTTGATCTTTGGTAGACCTAAAAAGCAAGATCTTAGCTAAGATATAAGCCACTAGACTTAGTGATCCCCTATTTTCAGACAGTGAGCAGTCAGGGTTTATGAGAAGGAGATTTGTGATGGACAACACAATAAAAATATTTACCTCTTACTTCAAGCTCAGATGAGAGTTCATTTTATGATTGACTTGTAAATGGATGCAGAAATGGCATTAGGTAGGGTTGATTGGCCCGATCTATTTGCTGTATATAAAGAAAAGGTTTTTGGATCAACTTTCCTCCACTAGATAAAACTTCTTTCTTTCACTACTAGTGTCTGTGCTAACCAGTGGGTTCATTCCAGTTAGGCTTACAGAGCCAGGGTAATGCAGGAAAGGACTTGTGGCCTTCAGGCATATCTCTATCTTACAGTACTTGCAAGAACACTCCTAGAATGGTAAATTTATTTAACACCCCTGGATCCAGGCTGTGCCCATGGACTAGCCCAAAATCTGGGTATGTGCATGGATATAAGGTGAATTGGAGTAAGTCTAATTTAATCGATGTATCAAAAAGTTGGCTTTCGACCCAGTGCAAACACATTTTCATTCCAGCAAGAGCAGAGATCAGGTATCTAGGAATAAAGTTATGTGCTAACTCATGTAATATTATCTCTTTAAATGTTAAAAATACTTTGTTTTTCCCTCTCCTGATCCATTCTTATTGACATTACAAAGATGAATTTGGACCCAAACTTTTATTGTCAAAGGGAATGCTTCCTTATTACCTTAAAATGCTTAAATAAAACTACCTAAACAACTTCTGAATTTAGTTGGATGGAAATTCAAGCTTCTCGTATAAACAAGACAAGATCAAGGGGTAAACGGGGAATAAGTCTTCTGGATTTGTATCTCTTTTAGTTAGCTTTTCACATGCACACATCTGTAAAATGAAATGCTTATACTAACAATTACATACCATCATGGCTCAACATTGAAGATGATTTGGCAGTTCCAGGTAGTGCATTGCAGACATTCCAATATCTTGAACTCTTACTAGTACCCATGAGAGAAAATCATGTATTTAGGACAACCTGGGACGTATTACAGTACAACAGAAGATGCTCACCAGTACAGATTCATCATACTTAGTATTCCACACCAGATTGGACCATCCAATGCTTCTGATCACTCTGTAGACAGATAATAAAAATGTGGATTCATAAACAAATATATAAAGTAGCAGATCTAATTTCTACTGACAAACTGGATCCTTTCCCTTTCTTATGGAGAAAAAATTGCTTGTGTTAGAGACAGACCCTGAATAGTGCTTAGTGCCGTTAACACTCATTGAATTTAATAGGCATTAACAGCATGCCTATTCCATGGAAAACCTGGGGTCCCAAATAGGGCATCAGAATAAGTAATATTGAAATCAGTGACATATGGGCATTGGAAAAGACAGGAAAAGTATTTTTTGCACATTGGACAATTTTGGTCCTAATGGATAGAAAATTAAAAAAATGATTGTGTGAGGACTTGAGTCCTGTATGACTTCCCAAATAGGTGAAGCAGTTGTCTTGGATTATTTGTGATAGAATTCCAGTTCAACAGTATAAGACATACATTCATTTATTCCAAGGACAGTATAAAATGTCTCATAAAAGAATCTGAAAGCGGGTAGGGTGTCATTTTTTCCACTTCTTCTCCAAGTCTTGCAGCTTTTCTGAAAAATCTGAGGGTTTTTTTGCCTGCCTAAGTAAATCAGAGCTGAATTGTAGCAAGGAGTCTGTGGGGTTTAGCTCTTCATTAAGGGAAAATTAATTATCTGGTCACATATCCTTGTCTAAATTGTAATGAGGTCACAGATTTAAACATGAATCCTAGATAGTTCGTCCTGCATCTGATGGGACTGGAGCTAGGGCTTAATTTTAAAACCTTTTCAAATGAAACCTGTCCAGCAATTGCAGAGTGAATATGTCTGTGGTGACGCTGAGCGGCCCTCAAGTGAGCTCTGAGTTGCAGTCTTCAAGAGGGCTGCTGGAAATTGCCTGGTAGGTGTGGATAGGGTGATTGTTGAATTGGTTTGCTCAACCAAAACCACTTTAGCCATCAGAAACATCTCATAACCCAGTGTGCTAGTTCCCACTATCCCTTCCATGAAGTGCTGTAGAGACCGCTTTCAGGGACGTTTCTGAAGAGTACAGATCATGGGTGACTGAAGATGAGACTGAGCCATGCCTAGGAGTGAGGTTCCTGTTTCCACATCATCCCACTTTGAAGATGCTCTCTAAACAGTCCCGTCACAAAGGGAGCAACAATGGGCCAGATCTTGCAAGGAGTTGCATGACTAACATGCTACAGCAGGTCTTAGGATTGGTCCTAATGTTGTGAAGATAAGGAGGAAATTTAGATCATTGTATTGCACAGCTTTTCTCCTTTCCTTGCAGGCTGTTGTTTTGCACACCAGTGAAATCTTAAAGATCTAAAGGGGTGTGTGTGTGTGTGTGTGTGTATAAAAGCACTTTATTTTCCTCAGTCTGACACACCCCCCTTACTCCCTTTCCACATTCTTAATATTGAATGTAATGAGTAAAGCCTCTTAAACAAGAGTGCAAGTGACATAGTTATCTCTCATGGTGCCTCCCACTTCTGAGTCTTGGCAGACCGGGGCTGCCTTTTTTGGCAAGGAGAATCCTGTCCCTTACACATTTCCCCCCTCATCCTTTGTATAAGTGTCTGTGTGTGTTGGAGTTGGGAAAGTTCACAGTACATATTAGTGACATGGGTTCTTACCGTCCACCCTGTGGTTTTGCAAGACTGATTTAAATATCTAGAGACTAGTAGGAATGCCCAGTGATGGATTAAAATGAAATGTCTCCCCGATTGACTGAAATCATAGTGCCTCAACTCACCACAGTCGGTGGCCCTTTCAAAGCCTTGAGCCAGATTTGCCATTCTGGTATATGGAGCCAAACTGGCATGCTATGTTTTCCTCAGTGGAACACTGTAAAATATACCGTAGTGATCCTATGAACAAATATACAGGGATGGATCCTAAGCTGCTGTAAATAATGGAGGTACATCAATTTATACCAGCTGAAGATCTGGCCCCTTGGAACAGCCAGCAAGGGAAGTAGCCACACACTTCCATTGAAGTTAATGGGAGTCGTGGGCAAAATCCCCTGGTTGGCTTTGAAAATGTCAGCCACTGCCTAACTCTATACTTGCCTCTTGCTCCATAACTGTGTTTTAATATTGGGAAAATACTAGTGATTGAGCCATGGTTATCCAACAATCTTGGTGAGAATATGGAAACCTTTCAATCCAACAACAGTTCATTGGATTGTGGGGATTCACCAGTTTTCTCTTCACTCTCCTCCAGACTTAGGGAGCTGACGTGTAACCTCCCCCTACAGAGTAGGTAGCCAGGAGTGTTTCATTGTCATTTCACTCAAGAGCAGCAAACCCTGAGAACAATGAATATGACAGTGAACCCAGGGATGTAGCCAGTGTTTCCATTCATGGGGAGGTTTTTTTAGCTGGGGTTTTCATGTGTGAGTGTGTGTATGTGAGTGTGTGTGTATCTATATATAATATGTATGTATTTATATAATAGATGTGTGTATATATATAATATATATATAATCAGGGATCGGCAGCCTTTGGCATGCAGCCCGCCAGGCTGGTTTGTTTACCTGCTGCATCCACAGGTTCGGCCAATCACAGCTCCCACTGGCCGCAGTTTGCTGCTCCTGGCCAATGAGGGCTGTGGAAAGTAGCAGCCAGCATATCCCTCAGCCTGCACCGCTTCCCACAGCCCCCATTGGCCTGCAGCAGTGAACCACGGCCAGTGGGAGCTGCGATTGGCCAAACCTGTGGATGTGGCAGGTAAACAAACCAGCCTGGTCCGCCAGGGGGCTTACCCTGGCGGGCCATGTGTCAAAGGTTGCCGATCCCTGGTATATATGTATATGTATATCTATATATTTATGTATATATTAACAGTTCAATAACAATTTGAAAAGAGGGTTCTGGACATATAGAGCAACTCCCCCATAACTAGAAGTTTATGAAGGGCCTGATACAAGCCCCATTTAAGTCACTGAAAAGAATCCCACTCACTCCAGCGGAGACTGAATCACACCATGTAGCTAGAATTCTGGTGTATAGAAACAGTATCAGAAAACTGTTCCACTTCACTATAGACAGGGTTTTACTATATCCAAAAGCACTATCCATCTATTAATATTCCCCACTCCACCACAGTACATGAGCACTTCATACATATTCATGAATAATCTGCACAACTCCCTTGGAGGTAGGAAAAT
Source organism: Dermatemys mawii (assembly GCA_007922305.1). Lineage (NCBI taxonomy): Eukaryota > Metazoa > Chordata > Testudines > Dermatemydidae > Dermatemys > Dermatemys mawii. The sequence goes on along the minus strand of ML677375.1, from coordinate 11,503,636 downwards.
ACTATCCCGATTTTTACAGCTGTGGAACTGAGATACAGAGAGATTAAAGGTGCAATTTACAAAAGCAGTCAGCATTTACCATTGACTTCAAGGGCAGCAGAGTTAGTCCAATGTTGTCTGCGTTTGAAAATCTCTACGTTGGGCTAATCTGTGAACTAACTTGCACTGAAATAGCTAAACTGGTTGTTAGTTCACCTTTCATTAGTTTGATGCAAGTCTGGGTGGATACTTAGTTTGGAATTAAAATAAACTATTTTTATTTAACTTTTATATGTATACCCATTTTAGGCCCCTTTATATCATCTTAGCAGTGTCAAGAGACCTTAATGTAAATGAGAACCAGGCTGAGAGAATCAAAGGCAGAGACAGGAATTGAACCTAGCTCTTCTAAATCTAATCCAGGTTCTTTAAGCATAAAACCATCCTTCCTCTCCCATAAGTATTTCATTTCCATTCATACACAATAGACTTTGAGCAGATGGAAGGCCCTGTTTCCATTTCTTATGTCAAAATTCTGATCTCAGTTATACTGGTGTAATCACAATATCTCTGTTTAGTTGTAATGAAGATTAGAATTTAGATCAATATAATGTATGTTTTAAAATTTACCATGAACATTTCTTAAATTTTTAGTCTTTTCTTTAAGGGAAAAATGGAACATAGAAAATGAAGAGAGGGAGCTGTATTTTAAGGATGTGAAAGTTGTCAACTAAAATCCAAGGAATTCAGAGTGAAAAATGACATGCTAATTTCTATGTATAAAAATGGTTTGATTTGGGGACTTCTTTTACAGCAGCAAAAGTTAAGGATGATACAGTTACCTTATCATTGAATTTCCTGAACTTTTCTGGGGTTTGTTCTTCAAACACAATGTTATTTAAACACACTTTTCAAAACATGCATACAGAGATGAAGTAGGATGTAGGGAAGATAAGATGCAATTGGATTTTGAAGATTGCATTCCAGTGTGATAACCATTCTGCCTCTGCATTTCGCAGTATTGCCTGGAAATGCTAATGTTATGTGTATTGCGGCAACCTCTCTCTCTGCAGGGTGAAGAATTAATTCATTTGGAGGGGAAGTGCTGTCCTGAATGTATTTCAAGGGGTGGTTACTGTGTGTACAAGGAACATACCAAAGAGGTGAGTATCCTGGTAATTTGGAAAACATAACCCAGTGTGTTATGCTTGTGAGGGTTTGGGGAAGTGAAAGTCTATTGCCTCAACATCTGGAAAAGAACATTATTTACTGTGTCTTACAAAAGAATAATCCCTTAATACTGCTTACCCAGAGAGTTTTTGCATTTTATAAAATCTGCTTGTTTATAATTTTCTGCATCACATAAGTCTCCTAAGGCTCTTTTTATTATGCAGAGAAAAGCGGAACAAATTGAATCCATCATTCCTGTTTAATGTTTTATATACATACTCTTAAGTTTTCAGTGCATCTCATGGGGTTTAAGATGTTTGACTTTCATTACAGTCAGTGGGAACTGCACAATCAAAGCTCAATGCAGCTTTCTGAAAATGTTCCCCATTGATTACTGTTTTCACTGCAACAGGAGTCTGTTAATCAGGGATATTTGCAATCAGCTTTTCTTCTAAAATTGACTATGCAATTTCTTTTGATAAAGTACAGTAGGAGACCTTTCATAATTGTGACAAATGAGTAATGACGCTAACCACTACTTATGTAGAAATAACTAGCTCTTAATAGTATACTCATAAGAGATGCAGGAAGTAGAAGATTCAGGTGTTTTCTACACAGGACCGTATCTCATTCTGTCTGTAGATCTCGCTCCCTGATGTGAGTGGAGTAAAACACATCAAGGTGAGTACATTGCATATTTCAGCTCACACATTATCCTTTTTAATAGAGAAATCATCATGATATAAGGCCATCTAAGAACCAGACTGAGCCTCCTCCATGCTTTTACCACCTCCCTTATGGGGTCAGGCACAATTACAGTCACTGAGTGCAGGTACTGCTCCCTGTTAGCAGCCCCAGGGACACAAAGGATATATCTACACAGCTCATGGCAGAGAGCCTCCCAGGCCGGGTTGACAGACTTGGGCTAGCGAGGCTTGCACTAGCACACTGAAAATAGCTGTGTAGACAGTGCTTTGAAGTTGCATCTCGGGCTCTGAAGCCCAGCCCCATCCTGAGACGTTGGATAGGCACAGATATTTTTAGAGGATTACCCCACTAGCTGAACTCTATTGACCCTTGTTTCAGTGAACTGTGTAGGCACACCCAAGTGGGACAGGGAGTCATTGGGAGAATGGCCCAGGCATAGCCAAGTGGGACAGGGAGTCGTCGGGAGAATGGCCCAGGCATAGCCAAGTGGGACAGGGAGTCGTTGGGAGAATGGCCCAGGCATAGCCAAGTGGGACAGGAAGTCGTTGGGAGAATGGCCCAGGCATAGCCAAGTGGGACAGGGAGTCGTTGGGAGAATGGCCCAGGCATAGCCAAGTGGGACAGGGAGTCGTTGGCACGTGCTGTCCCCTGCCCTTGCTGACAAAACTCGCTGGGTACAGAAAGGGCAGTGTGCTGCACCATCCTAAAGACTGGCTTTTGCCAAGGAAAATCGTGCCCCTTCAGTCTGCCAGAATCCCCCGAGTGCGTCAACAGAGCTGTTGTTAAAGGAAAAAAGAGCGACATAAACTGATTTAGACTTTCAAAAAGCCTGTGATAAAGTCCCACCCAAGAGGCTTTTAAGGAACTCTGTAAAGAAGGTGAGAAGTGAAGTGCTGTCATAGACTAGACACAGGCTAAAAGATAGAAAACAAGCAACTGCAGTAAATGGTCAGTTTTCACCATGGCAGAAGATTAACAGTGGAGGACCCCCAAGGGTCTGTACTTGGCACAATGTTGTTTAATATATTTATTAATGAATTGGGGAAAGGGATAGAATAATGAGGTGGCAAAATTTGCAGATGACACATTATTTATGTTGGTCAAGACTTAGAGAAGATAGAGGGAATAGAGGTTAGTGAATGCACAGCATAACGGCAAACGGACTTCAGCGTTAATAAAGAATAGCCCACATTGGACAGAATAAAGTGAACTATTTATACAGATGAGTAAGTTCTAAATTAACTCTCTAACCACTTGGGAAAGATCAGGGCATCATTCTGAGAGGGGAGGGAGACAGAAGAGGGCACTGGATAGAAATGTGTGAATGATCCAGGGGATGTAAATCAGCTGCCCCTGTTTACTCTTTCATACCTTAATGTGAGAACAATAGAACTGAAAAGCCATACATTAAAAACCGATAAAGGAAAGTACTTGTTCACAATGCCAGGTTAACTGGTGGAAGTCATTGCTGCAGTGTATACTTGAGAGCAGGAACTTAACAGGATTATAAAAAGGCTTTGATGTTTATAGGAATAATGAAAACCTCTACAGTTACGTCAGACCTGATAAAAGTTATATGGGACACAAACACTTAGTTTTCATGTCATAAGCCCAGAGATAACTGATGATGATTCAGAAAAATAACTTCCCCTTTGGGCAGCTTATTTGTCCATTATAAAGATTCTTGTACTTTCCTTTGAAGTATCTATCACTGTCCATTCTAGAAGACAGAAACAGACAGGACTGTTAGACAAGATGGAGCACTGGTATGGCAATTGATGTGTTCCTCTGTCGTTGTTAGAATATGGATGATAATGGTTATCACTCTATTAGATTCTCTGGTTTATTTGAGGATTGCTAGAGGTCACAAAGCATCTAGAGATTGTGCAGAGGCTCTCCTTTGATTAGTATCATTATGACAGATTCTAGCTGGCCGCTAGACCTGAAACTGTTCATCACACACCACATGATCTGGATTCAGTCCCACTGCTGAACTCAGCATCACTGCAATGAGAACGGAGCGCTCACATAAGGTGTTCAATATTGTCTTATGCAGAGTGGAGAGAAATGGAAAGAAGACCCATGCAAGGACTGTGAATGTCGGGACGGCGAGGTGATCTGCTATCGACGCTCTTGTCCATCCTGCCCCTTGGGCAGCCTGGCAGTAAAGGTGGAGGGAGACTGCTGCTTGCGATGCCAGTCAGGTATTTGTGCGAAGCAGCTTCCACTGACATTTGTAGTTATGTACAGGGTGGATTCTGGCCCTGGTTGTATTATGAGGATATAAGCCTTTGTAACCCTGCCCCTCATAACTGAGGCCAGGAAATGAAATTCTTTTACGAATGCTCCCCAGCGAGGCACTGGTTTTTCAGGGGCCTAAAGAGGGTGTGTGATGCTTCTCAGGGGCTTCCAGGGTTGTGAGGCACCTCACTACTGCCTGCCCTTAGCACGAGGAAGTCTGTGCCCGCCATGAGTCAGCTCCCCAACTCCACCGCTACAGCCAGTCCAAACACTGCCCTCTAGTGGACCTGTCACTGTCCAGGTTAGCGACACATTGGCACATACCAGCCTCTGAGTGTCATCCTGTAGTATCCAGCCACTGATCCCGTGGACACTCCCAGTATTCACAGATTTGTTGCTTCAAAAAACCAGTGCACCCCAGCTTATCAGTTCCACCTCACGTCAAATTCCACTAACCGACAGCACTTAGCGAGGTTAGTCGTGAAATCAAATATCGCTTTATTTAACAAACACAGAGAATCGAGTAACAGCAAGTAGAAATATTAGAAACATGGTTATATATTAAAGAAAATCATAATACTCATTTCAGAGTCTGGACGTAAAACAAGATACTCTCATGTCTTAGCAGAGTTTTGCACACCCGGCGTTGCAGACAGGCTGACAGACCCTTCTGTCATGAGAGATGCAGGCTGTTGATTTGCCTGCTTGGCTAAGGATTCCATGTCTCTCTTTACGCTCCAAGATATACCAGACCGATCCTCTGTTTTTATTCATAAACAGGGCAGCCTCTGCTGTTTGTTTCTTCCTGTGGTTTTCTTCTCTCGATTTTGCAATCTCACAGTATGCCCCAGGCTCAGTCTGAAAATAGGCAGACAATACACCAATGGCCAGAGAGGGAGATAGATATCAATCACCTCCTGCTCGAAAGGAGCATCTCTGGGGTATGTCACCTCCCGGTGACCGGCCTTATCTCCAAGACCTTCAGAACATAATGTTCAGTATGGATACATACTTCAGATTATCAGTACAGACATTTCTCAGTGATTATGATGACCAGTGAGCAACTGGCTCTCGGGAGGGAACTCAGATGCCACCCCAGGGGATCTCTGTAAAACCCCATGCACCTCCTCTGCCCTCTACCTGTTGTCTCTCTGGGTCACAGGGAGTACAAGCAGACATTAGGGGTTTGATTGTGCAATCCTTACTCACAGTGGTCAATCCCATTAACTTCACTGGGGGTACGTGTAGGTGGGTGTGAGTAAAGGTCACGCAACTTTACCTCGTATTCCCCGGGCTTCTCAGTATTATCAATGTTCTCATGACAACGGGTTTGATTTCAGCTTTACTGCATCTGTTTGGTTTGGGAGCAGTAATTATTCCCCCGCACCATAATCTAAATAAGATTTTAGGGTAAATTTAGGACTCAAGCCAAAGGCTCCTACTGACTTCAGTGGAGTTGGATCAGGACCCTAAGAGCCATCCTTTGGCAAAATAAAAAGAATCACTACTTGGAGACTGTTGTCCTGGAAATGTTTTTCATTCCTTTTTTTAAAAAAACTCTGAAATCTTCTAATAAACCAAAAAAGGCTCTCTCTGAATTATAACAAAGTTCTGTGAAGTTATGATTCATTTCCTTTAAAAAAAAAAGGAACTCCCTTATACTGTAACGCCACTTCCAGTTCACCTGGGGTTGAGTTAGAGCCAGTTAATAATTATCTGGAAACATTAGAATAGCTTTGGCTATATAGCAATTTTGCATATAAATGATTTTTTCCACAGGATATTGTCATTGCCCTTCATTTACATTTCATAGTTGGTAGGTTTTATCTGCAGATTCCTAATTTTTCATATTGGCAGCAGCTCTTGTTGCACTTAACTTGGTTTGGTTAATCAGAGAGCTCCAGTTTGTCACAAGAAAAGGAAAACAACTTTGCAGTTTAATTATGCTGTCATTGCAGAAGTGGCTCAGAGCGCTTGTCAGATAAATATTTAAAACTTATTATTTGTTGAACGGTTTAAAAAAAAAAAAGCATTTGTAAATCCAGAAGGGAAGCTTTTAGGATAGGCCACATAAACTTAGAGACATCTCATAGGCTACAGAAGGTGAAGTATTAGGGTGTAAGAAAAGAGGAAGTGGTAGGGGGTTAGCCTGGGAGACCCAAGTTCAATTTCCTGCTCTATCACAGACTTCCAATGTAAACTTGGGCGCGTTGCTTAATGGCTTTTGAAAATGTTATCCCTGAAGGCCCATTTTCAAAAGTGACGGCTACTCAGTCCCACTGACGTTGGGTGAGACTTAGGCTTCTAAGTGCCTAAGTCATTTAGGTGCTTTAAAAATCTTTAGCCTTTGTCTCTGTGTGATGGGGTAATAGCTCAGCCTTCCCTTGCAGGGGTGTTGTGGAGATACATTAGTAAAAGACGATGCAGAGTTTAGGTGCTATGATAATGAGGACAGATTTGGGAGAAAGCGTGACTGCGATGTGACAACATTGCATTGTGTTAACAGGTCTATATTTTCTGGGCCGGATTTTCCAAAGAGCTCAGCTCCAATGAAGGCAGATTATAAAATATTCCTGGCACCCAGCAGCTCTCATTTGTATCAATAGGAGCTGCTGAGTGCTTGGGAAATTCTGCCGACTTCATTTAGATGCCTGGCGTGCTGAGCTCTTTGAAAAATACAATCTCTTAAAATCATTGCCTGGGGATATATAGCGCCAAGCCTGCATTCTGCATACTCACTGCTCCCCTCGATATCTCCTTTCATTGGACCCGCCAGCTACTTCTCTCTGTGCTGCAATAAAGGCAATGAGAGTTTTGCAATGCAGTGTCCAGGCTGATGATCCTGTAAAACCTTCCAAAATTTTAACTCTTTCACCCAGAGTTCTCCAAACTCTCCCACAGCGTTGTCCTCATCTTCCCACAGACCATGGTAGGGGAAGGTTTTCCCTCACCCAGATGTTTTTGTGAAGCCAGTATGAATTACTGTTCCCTGTTAGATGTGTTTGGGGAGAAAACCCACACTTCTCCTACCCAGTGCGTAGTGTCGCTCTCTAAGCTGGGGCTTGCTCATGGGACAGCAACTGGTCCTACTTTCAGGGAACACTTTGGATTAGTGCAGAGAGCTTCGCTCCTGAATGGAGCCTAGACTGCGCGCTCCCTCTCTCAGCAGTAAGGTGATTACCAAGCATTGGAGACGTTGCTACATGTGTATAGGGACAGGGCAGCCCATTCTTTGTTTATTTTTCAGTGAGGCTTTTCCACTTAAGACTGCCCCGCTTCCCCTCTACCTCTTCACCCGTAGAACTTCACTAGGGGCTGAAACCATTACTCAGGCAAGCCCTGCATCGAAGTCAGTAGGGTTGGGGCCTGAATGAAGATGGAGTAACAGCTCCAGGATTGGGCCCCTGTTGAAAGTTGAGTGTAGAACAGAGAGTTCTTCTCCTGGGCAAAAATGATTCAGCAATAAAGAAAAAATATTCGGTCCCTCAGCCACTGTGCGGAGGCCAGCCTTGTAGTTGAGAAACACCTGCTGTAGGGAAATATCTTGTCATAACCCTGTCCCCTCAGCTAATCTCTCTCTGTCACTAAGCCTGCAGCCCCTACTTCAACCTGTCTTGGCCAAACTCCCGTTGACTTTGTTACGGGATTTGTCCTGTGGTAACTCAAGTTCCGATTTGTTGTGGGCCATTCATTTCTGATGGTGTTAGAATAACAATGAAATGAGACAACATGAATTGTGAATAGACTGTTTAACACCAGGCTGAACAACTTGAATTAAATGTAGTGCTTATTTATCCAGTCTGATAAAATGCAGCATTTAACTGATTGCACACAGTTTATGACACAGTGCCTCAAGCCATTAGGAGAGGTTGCGCATTGAGTTTTGCTTGGACTATAGTCGTGTGTGTTACTTCCAGCCTTCTTGATACAAGGCACGCAGTGCTAACAGCTGCTTTCTTTTTTGTCCGTCATGCTAGTGCAATGCCACTCAGACTGCTTGACCTGCTCTCAGTCCTTTGACTACTGTGACGTCTGCCGCGATGCAACCAAATGGCTCCAGAATGGATGCTGTGTGGAGAGCTGTGATTCTGGATTCTATCAGGATGCTGGGGTTTGCTTAGGTATGTTCCGATCTCAGCTGATTGGATTTCCTTCAGGTGGGTGCTTTAGTCCTGGAGCGCTGCTCATTCACCTTGCCTCCCAGTCATGGACTGTTACTGTATGAAAACCTTCCTCCTTGTTATCTCTTATTGATGTGGAAACACAACACCAAATCAGATATCAGTAAGGCTAGTCTTTCAGACCTGGATTCAGGAAAGCCCCGAAGCATCTCTTTATGTTCTATTGATTTCAACTGATCTAAACTAGAACTCGCTGCAAAATTTAGAATTTCAAAAAATTTCAGCAAAAAAAGGAACCATTTTTTCCCAGCCATCTTTAGTCTCAAATGCTTTTCCTGCATAGAGATGTGTCCCTGAATTTAGCCCGCAGACTGACCATGTACAGATCAGTATTGATGCACATTGACATTTTTTGATGCTGTCTCTTTTTCCCTTCGTTTTGTGTGGGCAGCTTGCATGGAGACGTGTGCCACATGCGCCAATGGGTTTGAGTGTACCTCATGTCGGGGATCCCTGCTGATGAAGTACAGGCAATGTGTGACATTGTGTGGAGACGGATTCTTCCAGGATCACCTCCACTGTGCAGGTAACTTACAAATAGGGCTGCCTGGTAAAACAGCCAGAAGTCTAAGCTACAGTGTATAGTCGTGTCCATTGCCAACATGAGGACAAAAGTTTTCGGTGCCGTATTGCCACAAAATAACAGAATCATGCAGGGTTAAGATGATGGGAGAAGAATGCACTCTTTTACCATCTGCTTCTGAAACCCCTACTTCTCAACACTGTGATTGAATCAGTCCTATTTCGATTCAGAAGTCTCTTCCAGGGAAATGTTATTGTCTCTTACTCTTGGCAGGGTGAGAGAACTGCTATACTTTACCATTGACCTAAAATCCATACCCATTTACTGGAATCTAATTCTTTGGTGTGTACTTTGTTTTCAGCACAGGCTAAACTACAGCTAATGAAATCAGCCCTCCCTAGGAGGCTGCAGTGAAGGTGTTTATTAGAGCGAATTAAAGAGTGCCATGGGATATGACAGGTAGCCAGAGTTACACACAAAAGTCCTTTCCTCTTTGGTGATATTTTCTTGCTTTTCACACTTCTCCTTCCCAGAACATCTCTTGTGGTAGCTGTTCACATCAGGAGTATTTAAGGAGTCTTATTCTGTTAATCACAAATTCCACAAAACAGGGGAAAGTGTCTCAAAATTAGGTTATCTCTGTACGTTTCTAAAGGTTGGTATTAGGATAGGGAAGGTGGGGCTTTTTGTTTGATTCCTTTGACATATTCTTTCTTTGTCCAAACTGTGGTTCAGCCTCTTTCATCCTGACATATCTAAAGTTAGCACTTTTGTCCTTATGATAGTGCCCTTTTCAGAGGGGTTGTAATTCTGAAACCAGTTCAGCAAAGCACCTGAACACATGTTGACTTCGAGCAGCTGAGCAATCCTAATGGCTTCTGTACTTCCATTAACTTAAAGTAAAACACATGCTTAAGTGCCGTTGCTGAATTGAGATCTAAAGCAGGAGTTGGGTTCTTGACCATTGCTTTTCTATAACTGTCTGGCAAAAGGGTTTATGATAGATTTCAGGTTTTGAATGCTCCTGTCTAAATGACCTTATCTTTGAGTAACAGAATTGGATCAACATCTAGATACCCCGATTAAAGATCTAGCCCCCACTGTGTTAAGTGTTGTACACATATATAATGAAAAGGCAGTCCCAGCCTAAAAGAATTTGCAATCCAAGTACTAAGTGATCTTTTAGTTTGTTTTATTTTACAATTCCCTTTCTGCCTGCTCCTGGTGTTTTAATTGGCAATGGCCATGCACTGTAAAGGCAGGTGGAAAAGGCTAATGTTTCATTTTATTACCAGTTTGTAGTGAACTGGATTTGCATTCCATCCATGTTCGTACCCATGCATGCCTGGAGTGGAAAGTTGCTGGGAAAATTTGTTCGTGTTTCCTCAGGGGAGTTAAACCAATTTGCTTTAGTTCTGCCCGGCTGCATTTTCTGCATAAAACAAAACTGGCAGAGAAAGCCTCAAATTTCAGACCCAGTCCATAATTAATTTCCATCCAATCTTTCTTTGTATGCAGTTTGTTTTTATATGCATGCAGTCAGGTTGTCCAAACTGTCCTTAAGCTGTGCAGCAAGCAGTGTGTTTTATTAACACCTGGGGTAAGGTTGTCAATAGAATCATATATAGGATTGGTCAGATCCTCAACTGGTGTAAATTGGTGTAGAGGATCTGACCCTAGAAAGGGAAAAGACCTGTGAGAACAGATTACCTGGTCCATCCTCCTGCCTTCGCAAGACTGCTCTCTGCAGTATATGAACAAGCCACAAAGATTCAGTCTTGCTTCATCACTTTTTTTTAAGAAGATCTAATCTAAAATTAAAAAAAACACATTAGACTGAATTGGTTTGATGTGGTGGGTTTTTCCCCCCTGCTCTAATAATGGGGTTAGGTTTTCTGTAAAACAGTAAAGCCATTAAGGAAAAGGGGAAATTGAAAATCAGTAAGGAGGCTTGTTCAGATAACTAACTGTGTGATTAATATTCTCGGGATCAGTGAAAGACAGAGGTAAAGGAGAGTGACACAGGGAGTCTGCTGTGCTGATATGAGACAGAAATGAATAAGAAAAAGGCTGGGAGAAGAAAAGTCAAGAGAATGAAAAAAGAATGACCTCTGCCCTGAGAAGCAAAACTGATGAAGGACTTGCAGTCTTCAATGCCCCCATTCTTTCTTTTCCCTGCAACTTAATTATGCACATTTTCAGGAGTAATGCTCCCTGAAAAATCGAGACAGAACTCAGGCATTGCTGTTTTGACCTGTCCAAATGAGAATATTGAAATATGTAACCTGATTGTAACAGACAAAGCCTACATCATACCAAAGTGCTTGGATTTTTATTAATGACTCTCTGGACTCTTTATTAATGGTTCTTTAGACTATCTTGGTTATAGAAGATCATCTCTTGAGAACAGAGGTTTCAGTATTGCTAAATAGAATTACTACAGGTAGCTAGCACTACCTTGCAATGAATTGTTCAGTTTACGAGTCATTTAGATATACAGTGGAGAATTGTTGGAAACATCTTTCAGAGTGGTAGCTGTGTTAGTCTGTATCAGCAAAAAGAACGAGGAGTCCTTGTGGCACCTTAGAGACTAACAAATTTATTTGAGCATAAGCTTTCGTGGGCTAAAACCCACTTCATCAGATGCATGGAGTGGAAGAAAAGATGGGGGTTGTCATACCAACTCTAATCCATTCCATGCATCTGATTAAGTGAGTCCTAGCCCACAAAAGCTTATGCTCAAATACATTTGCTAGTCTCTAAGGTACCACAAGGACTCCTCATTGTTTTTGAAAACATCTTGTATCTTTCAAAAGTCAGGCAACCATTTCTCAAATAATTTCATGTGCACCTTTTATGACGCCATTAGCGTTAATCTCTTGCAGTAATAAAATGGCTTGTGATCTTCACACCTGCAGTGATGCAGATGAGATTTCTGAGAAATCTTTTGAGTAAAGAAACTTTAAATGAATTTTTACTCTGAATTGTGACCAACTGAAAGGGAGTTAAATGGCTGAGTGCAGGAAGCACTATGCTTTAGTTGAGAAGCTTTAATGAAACATGTCAGTTATGCCACATTTACTAGTGATTCCGGGCAGACTCATACTAATCTTGAATGCAGCAGAGCACAGATGCTTTTATAAATGCATGGTTCTTTTCCTCAAAGAAGCCAGCACTTTGCAAGAGTGCTTTTCTCTTAAAAACATGGAGCATGGCTCAGCTCTGTTCTGCACCAATTTTACACTGCTGGAACTCATAAACCTAGTGTAACAAAGAGGTGAATCAAACCCTTTAACTTGGCAACATTGGAATGCTCCTAATTTAGCACTGAAGAGAAACCAAAATTTGAAAAAGACCCATCCGTCCATGAAGAATTAAGTGAGCGTGGGGGAAGGGGCCCCCCTTTTCCTTCTTGAAATATAAAGAAACAAAACTGAGAATACTAGACTGTGGGAAGGCTCCTTGAAGCTTATAACATAGTCCTAAAAAATCAATAGGGAAGAGATTTTCTCCATCTGTGTTGTCTTCTGTTACCCCACTGAGCTCATTTTTATATATAATAAGCAAATTATTGAAGCCTATGCTGTTATTAACCAATCAGTGATAAGGCTGATGGTGACCTAGTTAGGGTTTGCCATGTTGTAGAACAGGGGTGGGCAAACTTTTTGGCTCGAGGGCCACATGGGGGCTCAAAATTGTGCAGAGGGCCGGGTAGGGAAGGCCATGCCTCCCCAAACAGCCTGCCCCCCCATCTGACCCCCACCCACTTCCTGCCCCCTGACTGCCCCCTTCAGAAACCCGACCCATCCAACCCCCCCTTTGTCCCTTGATCGCCCCTTCCAGAGACCTTACTCTGCCTCCCCCAGGAACCTACCCCTATATAGGCCCTCTTGCTCTTTCTTCCCTGACTGCCCCCTCCCGAGGTCCCTCCACACTAACCACAACCACGCCCAACCCACCCCCATCTAAGCCCCCCCTGATCTTTGTTCCCTGACCGACCCCTCCCTAGACCCCCGATCCTAACCACCACACACCACTCCCCGACCCCACCACCTGAGCCCCTCCCCCCTGCTTACCTTGTTCAGCCGGCGCTCCAGCCGGGAGCAGGGCCGCAGCTGGTCACTCTCCGCCCAGCACCCCTGCCTGGGGGTGCGGGGCCTCAGGGCTCGGCGCTCCGGGGGGTTCTGCTGCTCGAGGTGCTCTGTCCTGGGGGCCCTGCGGCTAATGGCGCTCCGCCTGGTGCCCCAGCCCGGGGGTGCGGCGTCCCTGCGGCTCATGGCGCTCCACCCAGTGCCCCAGACCGGGCGAGCGGCGCTTTGGCGCGGGGGCCGAGAAGCGCTGTGGCCGGCCCCCTGGCCCAGGGGCGCCAGGTCCCCTCAGCGAGCGGCGCTCTGCCTGGTGCCGGGCCATGCTGGGGAGCCGTGCTCCACTTGGCCCACCCGGGACCCCACACGCAGCTGCATTCCGCTTGGCCCTCCCCCGGCCTGGGGAGCTACACTCTGCTTGGCCCTGCCTGAGGCCCCGCTGGGGAGCTGCACTCCGCTTGGCCCACCCCTGGCCCGGGGCCCCAAAGGTGAGCTGCGCTCCGCTTGGCCCGCTCCTGGTCCTGGAGTGCAGGGCTCTGCAGCGCCCCGCACCCCAGCTGGGGAGAGCGGGACCACCAGCACCGCGCCCCCGCGGGCCAGATAAAAAGGGTCGGCAGGCCACATGTGGCCCGCGGACCGCAGTTTGCCCACCCTGTTGTAGAAGGAAGTTGAGTCTAATGGTATAAGCAAAGGCTTGGAAGTCAGGAGATCTGAGTTCCATGATCAGCCCTTTACACAGGTTTGCTGTACGACTGTGAGCGAGTCTCGTGAGCCTACAGTGGCTGGTGTTTTTGTGTGTCTTGATTTTTGGGTATCAAGTTGAAGGTACCTGAAAGGGGCCTGATCTTCTGAGTGCGGGTGCTTAGCACTTCCTAAAAATCCGGCTCCTTTAAGGTATATTCAGTTGGACACCCAAAAACTGAGGTACCTGAGCTCACTAGCGACTTTGAAAAGTTGGGTCGTCTACATCTCAGTTTCCCCTCTGTAAAACGGAGAAAGCAATATTTACTTGCCGCACCTCATTGTGTTGTTGATATCAGAAAATCTTTGTGCAATGGGGTGGTGGGTTTCTTCTGACATCTTGTTGGGCTTGGGGTCTGCTTAAGGAACAGGGCTGACACCGTGCTGTAGGTTGGGATTTGGCCATGGCCATGTCTAAACCAATGTCCAGGTGTATAGTGTAGCATAGTTTCAGTTCCAAGGAAAATTAACGTCTAGGACCAAACTTTCATCTGAGTTTTTAGACCCACCCTACATTTGCGCACTTGCAAGTGAGCAGACACAGTGACCCGCATGCTCAGCTTAAGGCTCCCTATGACTTGTGCCGATGAAAATAGGTGCGTAGAAGCAGGAAGTGCTATCATGGGATGAGGCAAGCGTGCCCGAGGTGATTCCAAAGACCCTGGCTGTTTTACAGTGATGCTGAAAGCTCATTGGCTCAGTGGGAGCATCTGAGGGAAGACAATGCCTTTGGGAGTCCAGTTGCTGCTGCCCCCTTTGAGAAGATACAGCATGTGGCCTCCTCGGTACACTGGCAGCTCTACTGATTCTGCCCACCTGGGGAATGGGGAAGCATGGCTGGTGTCAGACTCCTGGGGAGGTCTACACAGCAGCCAGGCACCCACAGCTGGTCTGCGCCAGCTGACTCGAGTCAGGCTGCGGGGCTGTTTTGTTGCTGTGTGGTGTCTGGGCTTCGGGTGGAGCCAGGGCTCTAGGACCCTTCCAGGTTGGGAGGGTTGCAGTGCCCAGGCTTCAGCCCAAACCCAGGAGTCTACACAGCAATGAAACAGCCTCGCATCTCGAGCACTGAGAGCCCAAGTCAGCAGGGACAGGCCAGCCACAGGGTTTTCTTTGCTGTGTAGCCATCCCTATGGAGTCTTTGCGCCCTCTCTCTGCAGGGCTAGGCAGGCTGCGAGCCTTCATAAAGATACATTTGTGTCTCCACTTGTGATGATAAAGGACAAAAAGCCAAATTAGCAGGATTACATCCTGACAGCTTGGAGTCACTGAAAATGGCTTTGTTTGCATAATCCCTGCTTTCAAAATCAGCAGTGTGTGCAACCTTCCACTTCTCACCCGCAAACAAATTCATACCCACTCCCTGCCCTGCCCCCCAGCCCTCTTTCCTCCCATGATTTTTTGTGGGAAGGGGTGAGAAGATGGGTGCTATAGCCACTAGAGGGTGATTTGGTGGGCACTCACGGAGAATCTGTGCACTTGACATTTGCTGGATCTCGTTAGAGAACAAAGATATATGCTGTGGAAGGGTAAGGTATCATATAGCATCAGTGAAAAAATGGAACAGAGTTTGTCTCCTAGATGGAACCAGCGCTCTGTACAGCAAAATGTGTAAACTAAGCAGAGGAATAGGCCATTTAATGTGCAGAGCACCCTTTGGCCTCTGGCCCATCCCGGTAGGGCCTTCATGTGACAGGTTGGATTCCCCCATCCAGGATGCCACCTGATATACTGGAGTCCCATTGAGCCCACCCGTTCCACCAGCCTGAGCTTCCTCATCCTGTTCTTGCTGTACCGGGCTCTCAAGCCTTCTCTAGCACACACACAGGTAAGGCCACACCGAGCTGCAGACACAGACTGAAATCAGCTGTGAGTGGGAAGATTCAGCTCGGGGATTTACCCAGCACTCCTGTGCACACCTTCTCAACTCAGAATATTGTCTTGCGCTGCATAGCAAGATCTGGACAGGGCAAGCTCATAAAATTTGTCCCCTCCCTCAATCTGGAGGGAGATATGCACATTTTTTTGCCTCTCCTCTCCCAGATATGAAATGTACAAACTGGTTTATAGAAAACAAAGACAAGTTTATTAACTACTAAAGACAGATTTGGAGTGATTATAAGGGATAGCAAACTGATCAAAGCAGACTACTGAGCAAATAAAACAAAACATGCAAACTAGGCTTAATACATTACAGAAATTGGCTACAAATAGTCATTTCTGACCCTAAATGTTGTTTTATGCAGGTTGCAGAGTTTCTTGAAGGTAAACTGCACTGCTTGCAGCTTAAAGCTCCAGGTATAGCCTTCATAGGTTGACCTTTCTCAGCATGGGTCCCAGTCTTTCTCTCCAGATCAGTCTTAGGTGTTTCCAGCAGTCATCCTGGGTGGGGATTCCGTGAAGAACCGATGACCCTGATTAACTCACTCTCCAGCCTTTAACAGAATTTACATATGGTGGGAGTCTTTTGTTTCCCAGTCTGACCCCTCTTAATGGAAAACACCGAAAGCCCAAGATGGGTGTCTAGTAGCAGGTGACACGATTACCTGACCCTATAGTGTCAAAGCAGCCACCCAGGAAGTGTCTCAGGAAGGCGGGAGATTAGTATCTTCAAAGTCTTACTGTTCTTCCTAATGGCCCATTCAGGCTGATTACCTACTCTCTGGTGGATGTTTCCCAGATGCAAACACTTTTGCAATTGATACAGAGTTTGTATTCCTAACTTCGGATACAGCAATGATACATGAATACAAATAGGATAATCCTATTCGGTAAATCATAACCTTTTGACTGATATCTCACAAGACCCATTTTGCATCTAATACATCTTAGTAATGCCATATTCATATCACAAGCATATTTCAATGAAGAATATGGGCATGATGTGACACCTCACTATTCCTGTTTGGTTCCATAGCACATGTCCTCTCTCCCTTGGCCCATGCAGTCCTCTGCGTTCCAGCCTGCCTTGCAAGCAACACCACCAATCAGTTCTCTCTAGAAGGATCTCAGCGGAGCAAAGCCAGGCGGACTGAGATTGCTTTCCAGCATCCACAGAGTTTCTATTGATGCACTTTTCTTTAGTGTTTAAGTTACTGTAGACAAACAGAACAAAGATATCACGGGGATGTCAATAGCTGTCGCATTTTTAAAACAGCAACCCTCAGGGCATGTAGGCAAAGAGAAATTGACTGATGCCTGTCACTGTGGGCATGAGAGCTGAAACTGTATATAAGACCACAAACTGGGTCATGTTTGATATTCATTGGGAGACCTGCAGCTGATACTTTATGCAGTGCTACTTCTTTGAATATGGAAGAAGTATGTTTGCTAACTTACTGAGAATGATCTGTAGTTTTGATTCTTTTTCTTTCCCACTCTTCTTTCAGCCCCCACCAGTCTGCCCCTCATCATCCTCTTCCCCCTCAGACTCTTCAAGCTATTGGTCCCTGCTCCTTCCTTTGTCCCTCCTCCAAGATCAGCTCTCTGGCTCATTCCACAGACTCTCAATATTTCCTTTCCCTTCCTGACTTCCAACGGCCTTGACCCCAAAAGGTTCCATGCTTGTGGTGCTATCCTGCCAAGTTCATTGCATCTTCCCAGTAGGTCTGGCAGCCTCTGCTGAGCTGTTTGTTATTGTCAGGTCTCTCTCTCTGCCTTTGCTAGATCAGAGATAACTCACAAGTCATCGCACCCCAGAGAAAGATAAAATGTGAAGACAATATCTGCCTTAGTAGAGGCTTCCAGAGCTGCTGAGATCCTGCATCGGTTTTGCAGGATCATTGCCAAAGGCAGGGGAGGCAACTGGGAATCAGAGCAAGATAGAGAAGAGGGAGTACTTAACCAAACGGGCCTGACCTTCAAATAGTGCTCATTTGCATCCGTGTCTGGCCTGAGCAGAGATCTCCCTGGTTTCCAATGAAGTGTGCTGCATCCTTCCTGCCCCTAAGCTCATGCTGCCTAAAACTTGCCAGTCCTGTTCCAATCCCTTCCTCTTTGTTGCTTGTGTTCAAAGTGAAACTTCCCAATGATTGTAGTGAGTTTCATGTTGCAGATAGGGATTGGGGCAGTAAATGACCATGAAAAATAGTCACTGATTCAGAGCAATCTTAATTGCCCTGACTGATCTGGGTTCAGAACTACAACATATACTTTCAGGCAGCCAAATGCAGGGACATAGATTAAAGAGCAGAGAATGTAGGCCATGCTTACAGGATGGGGAGCTTATTTAGGAATACGCTGACTCTGGAAAGGACTTAAAGGTCATTGCAGACAATCGGCTGACCATGAGGGCTTTTGCAGTCCTCCAGTGTGTAAATGGGAATGTCAGGATAATGATGTAGCTTGCGCATGTGGCACTGGTGAGTCCACTGCGGCAATACTGTGTTGCATTCTGCTGCCCACACTTGAAAAACGATGGTGAAAAATTGAAGGGTATTCAGAGATGTACTACATGAAGGATTCAAGGTCTGGAAAACCTGCTTTAGGATGAGAGAATTAAGGCGCTCCCTCCATGTACCATATTGAAGAGAAGGTTGAGAGGGGACTTGATAACAGTCTGCAAGTACCTACAAAGGAAGAACACACCTGATTTTAGGGGGCTCTTGAATTTAGCGTAACAAAAGCCAATGGCTGGAAGTCGAAGTTAGAAAAATTGAAAGTGAAAATCAGATACAACTTTCTGTCAGCCGCTGGTTAATTTTGCCAAGGGAAGTAGTAAATTTATCATCATTTGCAATCTTTAAATTGAGCTTGAATGTCTGCTCTAATTCAATCACAAGTTTATGGGCTTGATAGTGTTCACATGTGAAATGGAATAATTGCTCTTTCTGCAGGAATTAGTGGTGAAATTCTGGGGCTTTGATCTCTTCTGGCTTAAAATGTGTGTCTCAGACTGCCCATAATACTCTGGAGAAGTCAGGACAGAGAAAGGGAGGAGGAGTGAGGCAAGAAAAAACAAGAGAGGAAAAGATGAGGAAGAGAGCAGCAAATTGCAAGGGAACAGAAAGGGAAGAGAGAAAAGGGTGGAAAGAAAATCAACAGATAGTAGGAAGGGATGATAGAGGAGGAAGGATGGTCTAGTGAACAGAGCACTGGACTTGGACTCAGGAATGTTAGGTCCAATTCTTGTGTGACCTTGGGCAAGTCACTGAGGGTACATCTATACTACCCTCTGGATCGGTGGGCAGCGATCAGTCTGTTGGGGATAGATTTATCACATCTACTGTAGACGTAATAAATCGATCCCTGAACATGCTCCCCGTCGACTCCGGAACTCCATTTCCACAAGAGGAGGAAGTGGAGTCGACGGGGGAGAGGCAGCAGTCGACTCGCCACTGTGTGGACGGCCAGGTAAGTCACTCTAAGATATGCTGACTTCAGCTATGCTATTCGTGTAGCTGAAGTTGTGTATCATAGGTCGACCCCCCAGCCCCAGTGTAGACCAGGCCAAAGTCTCTCTGTGACTCAGTTGCTCGTCTGTTCAGTAGGGGTAATAGCACTGCCCTACCTCACAGAGGGTGTTGTGACGGTAAAATCCCTTATTGGTCAGGAACTCCTCAGCTGCTATGGTGATGAGGGTGATAAGTACCTAGACAGATGCTCCAGTTTGTTAATAAAGCAAAAACAACAGGGACGAATGCTATGTACTCCAGCAGATAAAAGAGGAATTAAAAAACTTGGAACAAAGAGAGGAGGAATAAGTGACCTCTTATTTTTGTGGACATGAACATGT
Source organism: Dermatemys mawii (assembly GCA_007922305.1). Lineage (NCBI taxonomy): Eukaryota > Metazoa > Chordata > Testudines > Dermatemydidae > Dermatemys > Dermatemys mawii. The sequence continues at coordinate 11,484,277 of ML677375.1, read as the reverse complement.
TTAGAGACCATGGCAGCCATCTACCTGCTCTCTAATTGCCGTGTCCACTCCTTCGTTCTGTCCTCGCTTGCCCTGCAAAAGTTAGGCATGTTCCTCTTTTACTGCAAATGAGCTCATTCCCATCTATTCTGTGGAAGATCACTGCGGAGCCTGGGTTGTTTTTTTTTTTTCAATGGGCTTCTCTCCTATCCCTACTTTAAATAAATGTGCATTAGGTAATGAAATTTAAGCTCCCCAATGCGGATCATTTATTCCCTCATGAGTTGTTATTGTTGCCTCCTGATTTTTGTGTGTTAGAAATAGCTTTCATATATCATTTGAATTTCTGAACGCAAGGCCTGCTGAGATGAACATCACTGAAGAACGTCACTGCAGAACCTCCGGTACAACCACGCTGGAGGATTACATCTTACTTTACAAATGGCAAACACAGTTGTGTTTTCCTGGGAGGTGGGTTTCCTGAATGTCTGCATGTTCAGGACATACGCCTTCAGGATTCTGTTTCACCCCACCTTCCATAGGGCGGGAATACAAGCATAGACATGCCTTGTGAAACTATAAAGTTGAGAAACTCTTTAGAACATATGAGTGTAATCAGGAAAATAAATTAATTCTGAAAGTGCTGTAATTTGCACAGGTTGTGTGAGTACTGGCAGCACGATTGAACATGATGTAACAGCCACACAAATAACTCTTCGTTTGGCCGTATAGGGAAAATATTCACAGGGCACAATGTACACTTTAATGGGAACCTGCCACAAAGAGAGTTTCAACCTGACCCCATGAATTACGAGTTCCCAGCAAAGTATGGTACCATGGCATAATTCCTTCCCTAGTCAGACAGAATCAGTTGGGGGGTGGAGTTCAGCAGCTCATAGCCCCTAATGCAGAGCTTCTGGAGGATAGTAAAAATCATTTTCAGAAGGGTGGCCTTTTTTTTTTTTTTTTGCTTAGATTTTTTCTCCCCTCACCGCCTTTGCAATCCGACACTCATGGATCGACCTTTGCACTCTCATGTAGTTCCATTGATGTCCTTTCAAGAGTCTGCCTGCAAAGATCTGATGGCTTTGTTTACATGTAGTGCAGGGTAGACTGTTTCCAGTGAATATCATGAAGCCCAAATCCTGGTTCATGCTCTACCAGTACATATATTTTATAATAGTCAAAGTTTCTCCTTTAAGAGTCTAATTGTAGCCACAGGCATTATTCTAATTTGTGCTTAGCTATTTTGCAGATGCAAAATTGGGATGTAAATGGAGTTCTCCAAAAGCGTGACTCACCCAGGTGAAAATACCAAATTCAACAGACCCATGATTTTTAAAAGCACAAAATGTCTATGTTATTTTAGGAGTGAAAGTGCAAATAGGCACGTTGCTATGAAATTCATTTTTAAAAACTCAGTGGCAATGTGGTTTTTCATTAACCTGTTAATCTTTTTCCTTTCAGCTTGTCACGAGTCCTGCTCTGCATGCTGGGGGGCTGCTGAGAATAATTGTTTGGCCTGCAAGAACGGGTCTCACATTTTAAATGCTGGGCTCTGTGTGGCCAGCTGTGGTCACGGGTTTTATATGAAGAATGGAATCTGCAATGGTAAATCCCTGTTTCTCTTTTTCTCTGACATGAACTTTGCACATGCATGACAGAAGGGAATCAGAATGTTGTGTAGCCAGCCAGCAAATATGATTGTAGATATATATCTGAGAGACCAGACACACCTATTCCATAAATATTTAGTGAGAAATGCTGGTACTTGTTTATAAGATTACTAGCTCATTTAAAATTATCAGATGCTGAAAGGTTTAAGGCTGTTTTGTTCACTGAGCAGCATGAAAGCAAAAATGAGATGATCCTTCAGGCTTGACAAATCTACTTGACTGTGGAAAGAGAGACGACCTTTGCCAGCAGGTTGCTTGAAGTTGTGCAGTAATCACAGCCCAGTGACTAACCAATGCCTGCGGCATGGGGGAATCTTTTGGAAGGACAGAGAGAAAGAGAAGGAAAGGGGGCAATGAAGAGAAGTCTTTAGAGACTGGTAGAGCTGGGCAGATAATGAGAAAAAACATAGGAGTTGCCAGACTCAAAGTCCATCTAGTGCACTAACCTGTCTCTGACAGGGTCACTACCAGCTCCTTCAGAGGTGGTCAGACACCCTTTCAGTGGGCAGATGTGGGATAATCTGCCCTTCCTAAGAGTTTCTGATATCCCATCTCCCTGAAGGAAATTGGCTCTGGTGTAATTACATGGTGGTTGTTGCACTGTACAAATCCCGAAAGTAGGCGTGCTGCCTCAGCTAACCCAGTAACTCGCACAAGTGAGATGAACTGGGGCAAATTCATGTATGATAGGGGCTTGCTCTCCGTCAGTGTAGTTTAGCATCATTCGTGTAGAGTGCAAAGCACTGTAGCATCACATTACAATGAACAGTAAAATTACGACATGCAGGAGTCGTCCAGCAATCTTCTGCCCCATTTTACAGTCTTCACACAGCCTTAAGAAGTGTACCATACTGCTTCCCATCCCAGCCAGCGACATCGTCAAACCACACTCGCTGTGGGTGTCCCCTTCCCCTGGCATTTGACACCAATCGCTGCAAAATTTCCTCTGGCAATCTTCCTCTGCTCATCCAAGCTAGTGTCCCTCAAACTCCAATTTTTCTCGTCTGATAGTCTTGATGGTATTAATTATCATGCCAGTTATGCTGTAAATTCTGGTGACTACCTCCTTATTAGTCATGTGTGAGGTATTTCTAATGCGCAGCTGTCACCTGTAGCATTTCAATTCAAAGGCAGAAAGTCTCTTCGGTGTCTGTTGTCTTAGCGTCTATATCTCACATGCACATAGGCAAGAGACTGCAGCAATTTCATTGTATACTTCATGATAATACCTTTGCTTCTCCAAATGTGATTGAATGTTGCTAGAGTAGCAATCATGAATCCAGTTCTATTTCTGTTTTTCTGGGTTCAGCATCCCTTGTTGTCACACTATCAGCTCTTTGGAGTGCTCAACACACTCCAGTACCTCCTCAGATTTGGGTAGGAATATCTTTGCCTTTTCAACAGACTTAGATATCACCAGTGTCTTTTGTATTTTCATACCCTTGCTGTATATCTAATTTCTCTGCTTCACTCACTGCCCTTTCTAGAAATTTTTGCACATCTTCTTGTGACCATCCAATCAGGTCAATATCGATATCACTGACGAACCGCAGATGACTAATTGTCCACGTAGACACCCTCCTGTAGGTTTCCATCAGTGACTCTTCTTACAATTTCTTCAAGATAACAGTTGAAGAGGATCAGGAATAGCATGCAGCCTTGCCTGACTCCTATCCTCAGGTCAAACCAACTGCTTTGTTCATACCCCGCAAACACCAAAGCCGTTGCACTGCTGTAGAGCTTTCATAACTGCATTTCACTAATGGTCTGTCCTCTTTGACAGCTTGTGACCAGTCCTGTGAAACATGTTATTCAGACCAACCCAGATGTTTAACCTGTGCTTCAGATAAGGTGTTGCATAGTGGGAAATGCATTTCAGAATGCCCTGGTGGATATTACTCAGACAGCACTCGGAGATGCAAAGGTAAGAGGCATTTCTGTTTGGCACTTGTTGTGTGACCTTTCTGATGACCTTCAAGACACATTCTGAAGTTCATTTTCTTTTGCGAGTGGGTAGAGTACAGAATTGTTTGAGGAGACAGCGGATTTGTTTTTAAGGTGCTCAGTTAACTTGGGGTGGATTATTTTAAGCTCCTTTGCAAAGCGTTTTGAGATCTATGAGTGAAAACCACTATGTAAGAGGGAATTATTTTTCGTATTATTTATTATCCTCACTGTCATTACTCTAACATATGACAGAATACTGTGGATGTGTGCGGAGTGAGAGATAACGTGGGTGGTACAGTAGCTGGCAGATTAAGTCTGCTATTCCAGTTATATGCTCTCTGTTTTGCCATCAGTGTGTCATGATTCTTGTGCCAGTTGTATTGGATCATTGGCCACTCAGTGCACTTCCTGTTCCCATTCTCTGGGATTGCGCCAGGGCCAGTGTCTGCCTGCCTGCGGAGAGGGCTTTTATCACGACCACCATGTCTGCAAAGGTAAACTACCTGTTTTGAACCAGACCCTCAGTAAAGTGTGAATCAGGGAAATTGCATTAGCTTCATTGGAGCTGTGCTGATTTAGAGCAGCTGAGATTCTGCGCCGTTATCATATACTGAGGTGTGTGAAATTCCCACTTTTTGCTTCATTTCCCCCCTCCCCCCAACACACACAAATTACTTTTTGATTTTTTCCCCCAGGGTTTGCTCCCTCTAGAGATTCCCCCCCGCCATTGTCACAATACGCCAAAATTACAATGTTTCCTATATTTTTCTGATGACAGTTAAATGGGCATACCATTTCACATTAAAATTTAGTGGATTTGCTAAAACAAAAGATAATTTCCCCTGGGCTGCAAAAGAAAGTATGAACATTCAGGGGACACAGTTTACACTTCTCATAAACCCTTCAAAACCATCATTTTATCCTCCTCCCTGTCTCCCCCCAGCTACTGCAACAACACAGTGTTGGTTTATGCAGGTCTACAGGTAAAAGGAAAATTGAGTTGCCTAAAACATTAAGCTGCAGTGTTCTCCCCTTTAGGATTTTGAAGAATTTTTTTTTTAATTGAGAAAAGATGTCAAATCTGTTACCACCATTTCATTATATAAAACAATGCATCCCATTGGATAGTGGAATAGTCTCCCAAAAGAGGCTGCGCACCCCCTATTAGTTAACTTATGTAAAATGATATGGTGGGATTTTCAGATGCATAGGCCAAATTCTGCTTCCCTGGAAGTGGGTGATAAAACTACCCTTCACTTCAGTGGGAGTCGAATTTGGCGGATGCTTGAGAGAAACCCATTCACATGGAATACTTGAAGAATCTACTGTGAGGAGAAATCCAACACTCCAAGGTGGCTGAAGATGATTTATCTATTTTTCCCACCAGGTCTCATTTTTATGGCAGGGTTCTATTGTTTGCATTCAGATTATCCGGCTTCTGTCAGTTTAAGGATGCTGTCCCTTGATCCATGACTTCTTATTCCATTGCTCTTATATAGGTTGCCATCCATCTTGCCGTGCCTGTGTGGGGCCGGAGAAGTCTCACTGCACCCAGTGCAGCAAGCCAGAGGAGGTATTGCAACCCGGACAGCTCCTTGAGGGAGTACCATATGGCATTTGCCTTTCTCAGTGCAAAGCCCGATTCTATCTCGAGAACACAAAAGTGTGCAGAGGTGAGGAAAAGAACGGGCCAAATGATTCTTAAGTGCTTTCAACGTACATGCCGGTCTTCATTAGGTTTTAAATACTGTATTGGGAATGACTGATTGTGTGTGTGTGATACTGGATGTGCTTGTGACATGCTACAAGATACTGTCTGGCTTATGGCACCAATAAGTTATTGGCCTGAAACGTGTAGCGTTCCACAACCTAAATGTGCTCAGCTGATGTTTCTCCTGAACGCTGGTGTTTTTGAGAGAAAATATCACTAAAAACTGTGATAGTTTTAAATGATTCTAGCAGGTCCAGTTACATTTTTATGGCTCCTAGGGTAGGTCTGCATTGGTGTTCCCCCTCCATTGAACACAATGGTGGGAGTTTCACTGGTGGTTTCAACTGGAGCAGGAGCAAGTCCCAGGTGCGGAAGTTGTTGCCAGGGTTGCAGAAAACGTTTAGTCATCTTGCTTGTCCCTGAAGCAGTTTAACAGGAGTGCTGCTTTTTTAAAGAACTGTTTTAGCAAGTCTGCACCCAGCTCACCTTTCAGCCATGGCTATCTTAATGCATTCTGGGTATCCTGAAGGACTTATCCCATAATGCCCAGCATGGTGACTGGGACCAGACACTTTTAAAGGTAAAGTCCAAACAGCAGGTCTTGCATTGTGGGATGGATTAGGAGGACAGGTTGAACTGATACAGATGGAATGCTTGTGGCTTCCCAGCCATGCTGAGAGGAAACCACTGTAGAGTGCATTGAGTCAGCCAAACCCAGACTAAGAGCACTGTCCGGCTGTAAAAAGCAGCTAGTAGAACCAGTGGCTGTGTAAAGCTTGAGACAGCTTTGATGCAGTTGCACGGCCTAGTTTGTTTACAACAACTTTTCACATAGTGAAGGCAGGGCAGGTGAAGAGCTTACTGTGGATGCCTGGAACCAGCACAGTCCACCCGCAGACTTAGGTTAAGTGTACCTGGAGCTGGGGATGGAATTTCCAGGTCGGCATACTCACACGGGCTAGTGTGCTAACCGCAGTAACATAGCCGCAGCAATGCAAGTAGTGGGACGGGCTAGCCCCTCCAGTACAGTCCCCTCTGACACCCTAGGGACATACTCAGGACAGCCAGCCTGTCCCACTGCCCATGCGTATGCTGGCTCGATCGGAATTAGCGCAGGCGTGACCTCGCCAGCCAAAGCCTGAAATGAAACGGTACTTCTACAAACAACAGCTGTGCAGAAAGAGCCCCTGCACAAGCATTCTCATAGGCTCGATACTCTACAATTGTGCAACGTATTCTGCTAGCCTGAGTGCTTCCCCTACACACACTTTGTGTTTGCCGACAATGATTGTAACATAAAACTCATCTAGCATATTAGTTTCACAGAAATTTGCTGGAGGGTCATTTCTTGCCTTAGAGGTGCTTCAAAGAGAAAAATGCATTGTTAACACAAGATCGTTCTGCAAAACAATCAGCCATACAGGCTGTAACAGGTACAGTGGTCTGGTTCGCCTCTCAAAGGCATCAGCGTCAGGTTTGTATCCATCTTACACTCAGCTGAACAGGCGCCAAACAAAAGGAATTTGCATGTGTATAGATTTAAGGGATTGAGAGGCAAGCAAGAGAAGGGAACATCTCTTGATTGTCCTAAGTGTTTTCTGTGCCAGCCTCAAAGACGTATTTCAATCACTCTTGATATGTTTCTTCAAGTAAAATTCCAGTCATTGTTTTCAGCGCAATTGCAGTTCTGTGCATGGAGATGGATAACAAGAACTTGTTTTTTTTCTTGATTCTTAAATGTCTAGAGGCGGATCTTCAGTGGGTGCAAATTGTCATCACGCCATTTAAGTCAATAGAGCTATGGCAGTGCAGCAGGTTGGAATATGTCTAAGCCCTGGTCTACGCTGGGGGGAATCGATCTAAGATACACAACTTCAGCTACGAGAATAATGTAGCTGAAATTGACATACTTAGGTCTACTCACAGTGGTGTCTTCACTGTGGTAAGTCGACTGCTGCCGCTCCCCCGTCAACTCCGCCTGCACCTCTCGTGACGGAGGAGTGCAGGAGTTGACAGGAGAGCGTTCAGGGATCGATTTATCGTGTCTAGACTAGACGCAATAAATCAACCCCCAATGGATTGATCGCTACCCACCGATCCGTGGGATAGTGTAGACATACCCTAAGAAACAATTTCATTGGAAGATGCTAATTTTAGAACCTGGCACGTTACATTGAAGCACCTTGGGTTCAATGAACTTGCCATGACAAAGTCTGTCAGGGTCCACAGTGTGGCAAAAACGCTGACCTTACAAGACTCCCAGACTTGCTGCTGTGAAGCCAGGTGCCTCTGTTCTAACTGGGGCTTGGCTCTGAAAGTAACTTGATGGATGTTGCTTATTCACCCTTCTAGCAATGCCAGCTCTGCAACTGACACGTACAAATGCCTGTAAATAGGCAGAATTTGCATTTACTGTTTGAGAGGTCGGGCTTGAAAGTTTTCTCCGTATAGGTTTGGATTTCTCAGGTATCCACAGAAACATTCTTGTACGTGATCTGAAACTCTTGAAATTTCCCGGATGACATTGGGTCAAATTGATCCCTCGTCTAACTCTCTTGATATCAGTGGAATTAGCTACACCAGAGGCTGTGCGCTCCAGTGGAAAAGGGCACCGCACTAGTAGTCAGGAACCTTGGGTGCTGCTCCTAGCTCTGCTACTGACTCACAGAGGGACCTTTGGCAAGTTCCTTCACGCCTGGTGCCTGTTTCCCCCCATTCTTTGTCCATCTTGTCTGTTTAGACTGTAAGCTCTTAGAAACAGTCCCTGCCTGCCCCAGACTCTGTGTTCTACAGCAGAGGTTCTCAACCCTTTTCTCTCTTTTCTCTCTGAGTCCCCCCTCGACATGCTGACAAACTCCAGGGCCCAGCGGGAGTAGGAGGGCCTTGGGCATAGACATAATTTGACTTCTGTTTGGGAGGGGCAGGGGAACAGGGTTCAAGCCAGCTCCGCATGGTGGGGTTCATGGAGGAAGCCGAACCTTCACCCAGACTCACCTCACTAGGCCACCCAGCCTGTCTGGGTTGGGGGGAGGGGTGCAACCAAAAATTATAACTCAAAGGTGGGGGGCTTAACTTAAAAAGTTTGAAAACAGCTCAGGGTGCAGGGAGAAGGTTATTAGGGTCTGTGTGCAGGCAGGGGGTAGCTAGGGGCTGTGTGCAGGCCGGGGGTAGCTCAGGGTGCAGGGAGAGGGATATTAGGGGCTGTGTGCAGGCCGGGGTAGCTCAGAATGCAGGGAGAGGAGTATATGGGGCTGTGTGCAGGCCGGGGGTAGCTCAGAATGCAGGGAGAGGAGTAT
>ML677375.1:11327567-11475658 GCA_007922305.1 Dermatemys mawii | reverse complement strand
GGCTGTGTGCAGGCCGGGGGTAGCTCAGAATGCAGGGAGAGGAGTATATGGGGCTGTGTGCAGGCCGGGGTAGCTCAGAATGCAGGGAGAGGAGTATTTGGGGCTGTGTGCAGGCCGGGGGTAGCTCAGGGTGGAGGGAGAGGGGTATCAGGGGCTGTGTGCAGGCAGGGGTGTAGCACAGGGTGCATGAAATGGGGTACCAAGTGCTTTGTGCTGGGAGGGCTCCCCTGCAGTCCCTGTTCCCAGAGGAGTCTGCCAGGGAGCTGGGTCTCCCCCTGGGCGCCTCTTACTGGCTGCCCCTGCCAGAGCAAAGGGGGCTGGAAGCTGAGAAGCAGCTACAACCTGAGGCACCAGCAGGAGAGGAGGGAATGTTGCCTCCACCTGCTCCGTGGCACCCGCCAGAGCAGCAGCTGTCCTGCACTGCTTGGCTCCGGCTTCCCCACCTCCACCCTGGCCGGGGGGCCAGGAGAGGAGATGTCGGGAGGGCGCTGTGTGGAGCTGCCCTTGGGACTGCCCTCTTGAGTGCTCCTGCGTTGCCGTTGGCAGTGGAGGGGGGGCAGAGGGGCAATGCCCTCCACATTCCCAACTCTGCCCATGGGCTCAGGGCTTCTGCCCCACAGGGGGCACCAGGGCTCGGGGCTTCAGCTCCATGCCTCCCAGCTTCAGCCCTGCAGAGGGTACCAGGGATTGGGGCTTCAGCCCCATGGCTCCTGGCTTCAGCCCCGCGGCTCCTGGCTTCAGCCCCACAGAGGGCACCAGGGATCAGTCTCTGGGTTTCAGCCGTAGGATCCCATGGCCCCCTTGTAAGGGCTCGCAGACCCGCAGGGGGCCGTGGTCCCCCAGATGAGAACCGCGGTTCTACAGTGCCTAAAGCAATGGGGCTCTGACCTCAGCTGGGTCCTGTGGTCACTGCTCTAACAAATGGATAACAATAAGCAGGGTTGCATTTGGTCTGGTTTGGGTTGCAAAAGTGTGGAGTCATTGATTGTGCATGTGGCAGCGATTTATTTGCGCTCTCTTTCACACTCTTATTTCAGGCTGGGCAGTCCTGTTAATCAGGGCTCATTTATCTTATTAGATGAGAAGTTAAATGACTAGTCCCCGATAGAGCTGTTGCTACAGAACGGTGCTGGGGCAAGGCCATAGGATGGAGCCAAGGGGAAGACGGACACAGTGCGTGGAGCCTCAGTGACGGATGATTTCTGGTGTGCTGCTCCTGTGGAAGGGCAGAAACTCGCTGCTCTTCCAAGAAGGAGGGGGAAGGTGTAAGGCCATTTCTAACACTTATGTCGGCAAAACTTTTGTCACTCAGGGGTGTGAAAAAACTCACCCCTGAACAACATCTGTTTTGCCAGCATAAGCACTTGTGTGCACAGCACTGTGTCGGCGGGAGATGCTTGTTCAGCTGGTTTGATGATGCCGACGGGAGAGCTCGCTGTGGCTGGCGTAACATGGCTACATGAGCGCTCTGACAGTGGCACCGCTGTAGCGTTACAGTGTTGTCAGCCTGTAAGTGTAGACGTGGCCTAAGACAGCAGCATGCACCCAAATCTCCCGTTCTTAGGACACAAGCATGATCTTCGTGAGAGAGGCGGGTTAAATGCAGTTACTTGTGGTTGATCTTTATATAAATATTCCCAGAAGACAGCGTTTGTACCTTTCCCTATATTAGGGCCTTTTGCTGGCAGAGAAGCCTGTCGGGTATATGTCTTATTGCCCGAGGGGAAAAGGTAAGCTAGTGGGTGAATGAAATCATCTCAGTCCAGGACAGCAACAGCAAACACAGGCTGGAAACCCATTTGTCTTCCAATTTGTTTTCTTTTTTTTCCCTGTAGAGTGCCACTCCTCATGCTCTGCTTGCACGGGAAGAGCTCCCCACAACTGCATGGCCTGCACCTCCCCTCATGTCCTACTTGATGGCAAATGTTTATCCGAGTGCCCGGAAGGATTCTACAGCCAGAATGATCTATGCCGCTGTGAGTGCCTCGCTGGGAGACCTACAGTCTATACTGCTGCATCTTACTGCTTGAACACTGCAGTGCAATTAGATACGCTGTCAGGTTATAGGAGGTTATTCAGTAGTTTCAGGAGAGACTCATATGGTCCAGCTTCAGCAACTGGATTATTTTACCAGTGAGAGACATACATGTTAAATAAAACATTATAACCCGCTCTGCTTGACTGGATTGGAGTGCAAATATACTGCATTTTATTGCAATAGGCTGCGGTGGTATTCTCAGCCAACATACCATGGGGGAAGAGTGCTTTAACATCCTGTGTAGTGCTTAAGCAGGATTCTGCATTCAGAAGGGCTGGTTTTACCAAGGCATTGTTGTCCAGTGGATAGAGCATTGCAAGCGTGTAACCTTAGTCCCTGCTCTGAAATTCTTACAGTTTAAATGCATAACAGAAACAGGAGAGTGAAAGAGCAAAGCTAGGCTGTCCAGTGATGTTCCCATATACACGGGTGCCCCTCTCTTAGGGCCAAATTCGGTGGTCGTGTCACTGGGTGCAACTCCACTAACTGAAGTGGATTTGGGCCGGAGCCGTATTTGACTTGTTGACTTCAGTGGGAGTTGTACATGTGAGTATGAAAGCAGAATGGGACTCAGGCTGTAGTGCAGATGTTACTGCCAATAGACTTAAATAAGAAGATGAAAACAAAATTGGACTGTGCTGGGGAGGGAAGCAATGGACTTAGCTGGGTTATCTTTCTTTCCAGCTATCAGGGTTCAGGGTAATGTATTTTCTAGTTACAGAGAATGTTCCAGAATGTCTTTAAGAAAGCCATCAAATGCTCGGTGTGTAGGCATTATGTTGCTGGAAATAGTTTTCTGCCTTTCAAAACAAATAATTTGGCATTTGGGATGAGGAAACATCTCTTGTTTTCTAGCATTTATTTGTGTATGATCTTAGAGACATATGAAGTACGCTAACCTAAGTCTTCAGCAAAGCTCCCATTTAATTTCCACGGGAGTTTGTGTGTATGGACCAAGAGCAGTGTCTAGTTTGTGCATCCACGGACAGCAAAGAACTACCATTCTATTATAATAATGGAAAAGGAGCATCATGATATGCAGCTAGATTTTTTTTTAAGAACCTTTGAATGGTTTATGCTCCGTGGTCCAAAAGGCTAGAAAAACACATTGTCAGTGTGAATTAGATTATTATTTTTAATTTGTAGTTTCCAATAGCACTGGGTTTATGAGGAGGAAAGAGTGCAATCGTGTGAGAAAACACATGTTCTATGTGGGTGTACTTACCAGCCTAGGGAAGGGTGTTGTATATCTGATGTGTGCATCAGCTGCAGTATAATTATGAGTTATAAACCTCTTCAGCCAATCAGTTTGCAGCTTTCATCCAAGTCATTTAATCTAATGTAATCAGATTACCAGAATCAGTCACTCTGTGGTTGAATGGCACAATGAAGTTCTTTTACCTATTGAGCTAGTATGTGGGGATATGGGGCAATTTTTCATTATTAGCTGCTGACCCCAGGAAGGTTGGGGGGGAAGTTTGAAATGTGAGACGTCCCTCAGACATCGTATAAAGGTTATCAATTGTTTTTATCAGATTGCAGCCATTGTCCATAAATGTGTATTGGGCTAGATATTTTCAGAAATGATTTTAAATTTCTTTGATTGCTGTCGGGTAGGAGGCCTCCAAACTGGAGAACTTAAGTTCCTCTGAGATCCAGTGTTCCATTTATTGGATTTTAGCCAAGAAATACTCTCTAAAGATGTTTATTGAGCCAGTGATTACAAAAATTACATTGATTTTGGTGTTCTGTACTGCCACCTAGGAGATCCTATCTCATGGTTAACTGTATGTTGCATTGCAATGTGTCTGAACCTGGGATGGTATTAATGTGTAAGTGGCAGACATATAGCTATAAAGAAAATGACCTCATCTCACACCTTGCCAACATAGAACATCTGTAGCTTTTAAACAGGCACAAGCAATAATGTTAATATAACCCGTGTCTACCCAATTTTTACAGTGTTTAAAATGTTTCATTCCATTTTTACCAGACTCTAACTAATAATGAGCGGGAGGCCCAGTCAGAAATAGGTGATGATGACCTTTCAGGGCTAGAAGAAGGAGCTTTATATATGAAATGGCAGATTCATAGCTTTCCATAGAGATCCAGCAATTATTTCTATTCCTGGGAGGGCCTGAAATGTTGTTACACTTCTGAACTTGCACATTTTTATTCATAGGAAAGCTTTTTCAAGGTAATTTTTACACGTTTTATACATCATTAGTCTCGGTATTCTTTTTTTTATTTCCCTCAGAGATCTGCACAGTTGGAATCCTAATAAGACTTCTTGCTTTATAGGTAGAAGGATGCAAAACATTGTCTTGATAAAATATTTTAGAACACTCTTACTCTCTTTCTGGAGTAGTTTTACTGTGAAGTATGTGGCATGGTATTTAGGTTTTATTGACGTGAGTTTGGGGGACACCTTCATAAATTGCTCCTGGCTTCCCTATTCATGAGTAATATGGCCATCCCAAACTCATACTAATAAAACTTTTATACCATGCCATCATCTATCCTTTATCTCTCCCTTGTCTCTCGCTGTGCATGGGTTTGTGTGTATGTATATGTACACATAGGCTGGGAGATGATCTCTATATTTTATATGGATTTAGATCTTGATGTATTCAGAGGACAAGCACAAAGGTCTTAAATTTCCTGCTGCTTGCACCTTGTCAAGCCAAAAGAGGAGAGGGGGTAAAATCTTTCCAGATCAGAATTTTCTAGTCACTTACACCCATGGTAGCAATTTACACCTTCGTTGCAGAGGGTTGGGCAATGGAGAATTGGGCCCTGTGATTCTGTCTCTCTCTCTCTATGTGAGTGTATATGCATGTTTTGCTAAGGTACTGATTATCTTGACAAGAAGTGGTGTTTTCTTCTGCAGCCTGCCATCCATCCTGCAAAAGGTGCAATGGTCCTTCAGACTCTGACTGCATAACCTGCCACCCTCATGCAGCCCTTGTGAATGGGAAGTGCAGGACTAGCTGCAAGGAGGAACAGTACCTGAACCTTGTGGGATATTGTGTTGGTAAGTGAGAGGCGGAAATTGACCAGTCTGTACAGACCCCTGGCCATTCTTCAACAGTAACCGGATATTTCAATGTACAACTGTAACATAAAGAAGTCAAAATGATAGTTACTGATAAAGTGATGTGACTAAAAAGTACTGCTAAACCAGCGGACATACCATATAGCACGACCACTTACCCCTGTGATTTTATTTCTCTTCGAGCTGTGTGAGGCCAATTGCAAATGACAGAAATACAAAGCTTTTCAGCTCCACCACCCATCCAGCACAAGGGACCATGCGCTGAAGCTAAACAGGTGGTGGAAGCCCCGGGGTGCTGACTCTGTCCTTCTTCCTGAACAGATTGGTGGGATGCAGTCTTCTTCAGAGGGCCAAAAGCCACTCTCAGGCAGGGAGTTAGAGAGAACTTGGGCAAATGAACCCCCGCACCCGAGTTCCTCTTCTGTTCCCTATCCTTGACTTCTCTAGCCCCAGTTCCAGTATGTGTAGTCACTCCATGTGCAGCCCCAAAAGGGGAGATGGGCTGATTCTTGTTGTCCAATAGATGGTCTTAAAAAAACCCACACAAACCAATCCCTATCCCCCTGCTGCTAGTTGGTGTGAGGCAACAGGACAAGAAATCTCTGATAACTTTCATCTCTGTGGAGAATGGAAGGGGGTTCTCATCTCTGATCACGAGAGAGGGAGATGCGGGGGGACTTGTCCTTCCTGGCTTGTTGCCAGTTATTTTGGGGAAGGACTGGGCTTGTGTCTGGAAAGTGGTACTTTGCAATATTATGAAAAGCAGTAGAGCGCTCGCACAGTTAATGGAATCGTAACAAATTGGCTCTTATTTAACAGCTGCTGCTAGAGTATAATACAGACCTCAGCTCTGCTGTGTTCAGTGATTGCTGATCCTCTTCAAGGGTTATAAGCAGCTGGAAAATGTGCAATTTTATGGATGGTTCAGTGAGTTAGTCGGACCATCGGTCCACCTCCTGCTTCTAGTGGAGCTTTGTAATGGGGCTTGTAGTAATGGCAGTCAGCTGTCTTTGGGTCTGCAGCCCCTCACGGGGAACAGCCTGCCACTTACAACACTGATCATGCCATGTTCATCCCCTGAGGTCATTGCCCTGAATTCAATGACCATACCAGGAATGGCACCATCACAAGCTCCACCCCAGAGAAAGAAGCAGTCATAGGGGGTCATAATACCTGAAGGGGCCTTTGGCAGCTGTTGACGAGAGAGTGATATCACCGGAGAATCAGGAACAGCGTGGTGGGCCAGCAGCCAGGAAAGCGGCTTTACCACTGAATAGAGCTTCAGAGAGATGAATTAAGAACCCATCCCGTGATTCTGAGAAACAGCTAATCGGGCCTTACAGGAATATTGGCACAGCTGGGTTTGATGTGTGCACTTTTGAGAGATAGGAGGATTTATCCAGAGGTTGCATTTAGTGAGTACTGTATATGTGCACTTCAGACTATCATCAGAAGCCACTAATTGCATTTACCTGTTTAAAAAGAAAAATCTCATTTAATCCATCATACAGACAAGGATAAACGTATTCTGGGAACAGTTCCAGTCACTTCTGAGCTCTGTAGTGCTTCTATTTATTTATTCGTTTTAGTTTATCAAAGAAAAGATATAGCTTGTGAGGCCTATGGCAGCACTGAGAGCTTTCAACAAAGATAAATGATCTGAAGAAAGGGGGAGAAGGGGATACAATAGACGTAATAAGTAAATCTATTCAAGGACTATCATTCTCAAGTTAGTCCTGACTCCTCACTCCCACCCACCCTCAACATAGACTTTTATTTAAATAATAAGACTTGTTTCTTTGATCTCAACTTCCAGGACTTCCTTTTTTTTTTTTTAAAGCAGATTTATTATTTTGCCTGTCCTCAGCAGAAATGGGAAAGGAAGGAACAATATAGCTAAAGAGGGGAGAAATATCCAACATTTATTCTGCAGTTCTCTGAATGCGCACTAAGCAGGGTTACTTATCTATTTATAGAAAGGAGAAACATAAGTCATGATTTTGTTTAGCTAGTGCCTGCAGCTGAATGATTACAGTGAATGACACCTATTAAAAAATTCTGCATTTCAAAGAGTTAAAAGCTACATTGGATAATGGGATGGAGAGTATGCTGAAAAAATAATTGTGGATGATATCAAGCTGGGAGGAGTTGCAAGCACTTTGGAGGACAAGATTAGAATTTAAAATGATCTGGATACATTGGAGAATTGGACTGAAATCAACCATATGAATTTCAATAAAGACAACTGCAAAGTACTTTGCTTGGGAAGGAAAAATGAAATCCATAATTACAAAACAGGGAATAACTGACTAGGTGGTAGTACTGTTGAAAAGAATCTGGGAATTTCAATGGATTGCAAATTGAATATGGTCAACAATGTGATGCAGTTGTGAAAAGGGTTAATATCGTTCTGGGGTGTATTAAGAAGAGTGTCATATGTCAGACACGGGACGTAATTGTCCACTCTACTCGGCACTGGTGAGACCTCAGCTGGAGTACTGTGTCCAGTCCTGGGTACCACGCTTCAGGAAAGATGTGAATAAACTGAAGAGAGTCCAAAGGAGAGCAACAAAAATGAAAAAAAGCTTTAGAAAACCTGACCTGTGAGGAAAGCTTAGGAATACTGAGCATGTTTAGTCTTGAGAAAAGAAAACTGAGTGAGGGGCGGGAGAGAACTTGATAAGTCTTCAGATATGATAAGGACTGTTATAGAGAGAGTGGTGATCAGTTGTTTCCTCTCATCCACTGAAGGTAGGACAAGAAGTAATGGGCTTAATCTGCAGCAAGGGAGATTTAGGTTAGATATTAGAAAAAACTTTCCAGCTGTAAGGGTCGTTCAGTACTAGAATAGGCTTCCAAGGGAGGTTGTGGAATCCCCATTGTGAGAGGTTTTCAAGAACAGGTTAGACCATCAGGTTGTGTAGGTCAGGATGTCTAGGTTTATTTGATCCTGCTTCTGTACAAGAAGCTGGACTTGATGACCTCTCTAGGTCCTTTCCAGCCCTACATTTCTATAACTTCTATGGTTTCACTGTAAAGTTTCAGAGGATGTAAAAATGTGCTTGGTTGTTACAGAATATTACTCCAGCTCACTGACCTGATTCACTATTGTGTTGATTTAATTGGAGTTACATCACTGTAGAACTGGGGTAACACAATGGTGAATCTGCTCTGTTGTGTTTGCTTGTTGCTTGGGTCTTCATTGTATGTAAAAGTGTGCCTTTTGTGGCGACTGAATTCTTTTTCTTTTGAAACCTGTTTGGAGCATTAGTTACTTATTTAGGTCTCCAATCCTATGCAGGGTTTTGCTACCACAGATTCCAGTGTCCCACTGGCTAGCTGATTTTAATTTAGGATTAGCACCTTAGAAAGCTCATTAGTGTGTTATGCTTTGTAGCTCTATGCAGAGAAATCCTTTTCTTCCTCCACTTTATTTTTCCATTACTTTTCATTGTGTTCCATCAAGCAGGTCCCCCTGGAATTGCCGTTCCTAGCTGTAAGATTTACTGGAAAGAATTAGTAACATTTATCACGTCAGGATTAGTCTTGGGAATGGTTTTCTTTGCCTCTGATTTGTGTGTATGTTTTAATTGCTCACTGTAATCTCTATAAGTTTGGTAAAGTCTTGTAGGATGGTAAGCATAGTGCTATTTTCATGTCCTTGGGCCCTGCGTGGCTTGGATTTGGCCTTCAGACTCTTTATTATTGGCAGTGATGCATGAGCCAGACAGAACATGGCTTGGATTACAGAGTTTAGGCTGTATACGAAACACTGGCAGCTGGAAGGACCATCATTTTCCTTCTAAACGAAGCCAAGTTTGATCTGGGGATCACTGAAGCAACAAGCACTGGCCCCTCACAGTGCTGTTTTTACAGAATCACTTCTCAGTAGAACCACACTTCAAAGGCCCTATTCAAACCCACTGACATCAAAGAGTTCCAGTGGCTTTTGGCTCAAGCCCTAGAATAGGAAGGAAGGCTTAATAGTTACAGTACAGCAAAGGAGAGCAGGAGATCTCAGTTCTGTTCCCAGCCCTGCACCACAGAAGTCAATGGTAGTGCTGCCAATGTCTTCAATGGCACAAGAGGAGACCCTGAATCTCTCTGCGCGTCTGTATAATGGGGATAATACTTCCCTACTTCACAGTGGCAGAAGGGTTGGTGCTAATGTAGGTACAGTGCTTTGAGAACCTCTGACAAAAAGTGCTATAGGAAGAGCATTGCTACTGGCTGACTTTTAAAAACATCTGTGGGTGGCTCTCTGGAGGAGATGTTTGTGGCTGGAGGGGATTTTGCTCCTTGTTCCAAAGTTCTGTCTAATGTTAGAACAAATTGCACATGCTGATGGCCCTGTGCCTGTGTCTATGCTGCTGTTGTATCTCAGTCAGCCTCCTCACTCAACACAGATTGAAATGTTATTCTATACCTTTGCCTTTATGGTTATTAATGATCAATTTGAGAGCAGCTATCCCATCAAAGTGAACATCAGGAACCATGACATTTACATTATGTACAATTTGCATTAATATCTGCAAGGTTTTTAACTTTGCTTCAAAAGCAATGTTTTTACAATTATCTATCCATCCATCATGATTACTTGTTATTCCAGGCCCTCCCTGACCCTGGAGGCAGAATTTTGTAGTGACTTAAAGGGTGCTATGTGCACTGTAGCCTCATCTTATTTTTCTATCCACAGGGGGGAAATATTTTATGAAAAATTGAGCAAACCAGCTGTCAAGTGAAACTATTACCTTATGGTGAATTTTATTATTGCATTTGTTAATAATAATAATTATTATTAATTAATAAAATAGTATTGTACTTAACACAGTCATAAAGAAACACTTCAGTTATCACAAGAAGAAAAAATGCTCAAATATTTTGAAGCAGAAGTGGGTTTTCAAACTCTCGTATCCAAAGTCTCTGCGAAAAAGCTTTTGAGGAATGTACAGGTTACCTGGGGGCTGTGTGGGGCAGTGCTGGTATGCTGGACTGAGACTCCTGAGATGTTGTTTGGCAAGTCAGTTTCCCTGTCTGTAAAATTGGGATAATGATCCTGATTTCCTTTATAAGGAGCTTTGAGATCAATTGGTGGAAAGTGCCATATAGGAATTAGGAATCATTTTCCGGTGTATGTTTGGATTTTTAGTTGTTTCCAATCCAGTTTTAGGTGTCTGAGGTGTTTTTATCTTTCCAAAACTTGTCAAAGATTACTTGACATTTTCCGATGACTAGTTGAGGTTTTGGTTCAGCTTCAGAAACCTTGGGAACCAATTACTTGAAAAGTTTCACCTTCACTAAAATGACTGTCGTTGTGGTGAAATCCCACCTTCTCCTTTACTTGGGGAAGGAAACTCCTCGGGTTTTCTCAGATTTTTTCAAACGTATTCCCAAGTAGTTCACTGAAGACCCATGAGAAAATCACAGGAAAACCTGAGGTCTCACATGGTGGAAGAGCCTGAGCATTCCAAGACCAGGCCCATCTGGACATTTTGGTAACCTATAAACTGGGAGTTTAGTTTGACACTAAACTGGGAGGAGTGGTAGATGCGCTGGAGGGTAGGGACAGGATACAGAGGGACCTAGACAAATTAGAGGATTTGGCCAAAAGAAATTTGATGAGGTTCAACAAGGACAAGTGCAGAGTCCTGTACTCAGGAAGGAAGAATCCCATGCACTGCTACAGACTAGGGGCCGAATGGTTAGGCAGCAGTTCTGTAGAATAGGACCTAGAGGTTACAGTGGATGAGAAGCTGGATAGGAGTCAGCAGTGTACCCTTGTTGCCAAGAAGGCTAACGGCATTTTGGGTTGTATAAGTAGGGGCATTGCCAGCAGATCAAGGGACGTGATTGTTCCCCTCTATTTGACATTGCTGAGGCCTCATCTGGAGTATTGTGTCCAGTTTTGGAGCCCACACTACAAGAAGGATGTGGAAAAATTGGAAGAAGTCCAGAGAAGGGCAACAAAAGTGATTAGGGGCCTGGAGCACATGACTTATGAGGAGAGGCTGAGAGAACTGGGATTGTTTAGTCTACAGAAGAGAAGACTGAGGGGAGATTTGATAGCTGCTTTCAACTACCTGAAAGGGGGTTCTAAAGAGGATGGATCTAGACTGTTCTCAGTGGTACCAGATGACAGAACAAGGAGTAATGGTCTCAGGTTGCAGTGGGGAAGGTTTAAGTTGGATATTAGGAAAAACTTTTTCACTAGGAGGGTGGTGAAGCATTGGAATGGATTACCTAGGGAGGTGGTAGAATCTTCTTCCTTAAGGTTTTTAAGGTCCGGCTTGACAAAGCCCTGGCTGGGATGATTTAGTTGGGGATTGATCCTGCTTAGAGCAGGGAGTTGGACTAGATAACTCCTGAGGTCCCTTCCAACCCTGATATTCTATGATTCTATGATAAACCTCCAGTCATCAAAGGCTTTGGAGAAGAACTGATAGAGAAGATGGCTGACATGGTCATAGAATTCAAGACAGCTCTTGATCTTGATTACCTCAGTTTCCACAGGGATGACATTTCTGGTACAATAATTCCAGACCTGCCAGTTAAAGTTTCCATCTTGGCATTCTCACAGTTATTCTGTAGATCCACACACACAATTGGTCAGCCTCCGACCGAATCTTCAGGCTGAATGTGGACAATAAGGGTCCAGATTCTCATTTGGGGTAAATTGGGATGTCAGTTTATACCAGCTGAGGATCTAGACTAATGAACACAAGAACCACTTCCCTGCTTTGGGCTGGGCTGTTTTGTCTCATGCCCCAGTCCTCTGGAATTCCTCTTCTCTGTGCATTCAGAGACGCTCCTGCTCTATGTGGTAATATAAGCATCTCTCTATGAGACTGCCAAGGTCCCATTAATTTTATAAGGAGCTGAGTGTGTTTGTTTATGGGAGAATGCCCCCTTCACCATTTTCAAGAGTAAGGTAAAAAGTTTTTTGTTTTTAGATGACCCTCTGACTAAACTCTGTTCACTTTTCTCTTTAGATTCATTGTAAGTTGCTGTGGGAAGTTTGCATGATGACATGCCTGTGAATTACATGGTATTAGATTATTGATTTAATATAATGCCCTGTTCTTATCCCCATATTCTCTGTTATCCTAATGGGTAAAATATGGGTAACCATATGCAAGGGAAAATATATCCCCAGGAGCGTTTAAAGGCTAGTTATAGCTAAACAACTCAACACAAGCATTTGCTAGCTTAGCTAATGGAGGAGTTAAGAGGGCGTGAATGGCTCTGGGTTTTTTGAGTATCTACTAATGCTTCAGGAACAGTTTTGGCTTCGTGATGAGTCCCTGTTCTATTTGTTTCATGACGTAAGCAGTCGCCCTTGTGATTTTAGGCTAGTCAGCATCAGATCCCTTTCCAAGACATGTGCATGGTGGTGGCTTGATAGTGCTCTGGAGTGAAATCTTGCTAAAGCTCTTATATCCTGCTCCCTCCCAGTAAGATTTTGGTGGGGGACCAGGTGGAGAAAGAGGAACCCTAGAACCTGATGAGAAACAAGGTTAGTTAAGTCATTGGCTATTGTGAAAGCAGCTCTGTGATTGTGAGGAGGAGATTGAATGAGAGGACACTGGGACTATCATCAAGGTGACACCGTCATACTCTGAAGACTCTGTCTGGGATTCTGAAAGAGGCCTCACAGAATAACATACCTAACTCACATTGATTTTCAATGAGAGTGCAATGCCTGACTCCTTCAGGCCTCCTTGAAAATACCAGCCAGAATGACTCCTGCAGCTGAAATCACATCCTAGATAAGGTGCGGGGAGGAGTGGTGTGAAGGGATCAAGCAGAAGTAAAAAGACAAATATTGATGTGGGACTGATAGTGGGAAGCCGTTCAGAACTATAAGGAGAATACTCCGCTCCTTTTTCTTCTTGGCCCAAAGGGAGCTTGCTGTGAAAAATCTACATAACGTTTTACAATACAAAGTACCTTTGTTCTTCCTTTTCTCTGCCACTTGTTCCCCACAGTCCTTCGAATTCAACACAAGCCGTTGTCTTTCTGGAGGACGTCAGTAGTGTGAGTGTTCTTTGAGCTCTGCACATTCAAAGTATTGAGGGTGGATATAGGATTGATTTCTCAGGAAGCAACAGCCGAATTAAAGGAACTGTTTTAACACATAGGGCTGGTCTTCACTAGGGGATGGGATTGACTGCAGACACGCAACTTCAGCTACGTGAATCATGTAGCTGAAGTCGACGTATCTGCAGCCGATTTACCTGCCGTCCTCATGGCGGCGGCAGTTGGCGGTGCGCTCCCCTGTCAACTCCAGCTTATGCCTCGCGTCAAGCTGGAGTTCCGGAGTCGACGGGGGCAGCGCCGGCGATTGATTTCTCACGTCTTTACAAGATGCGAGAAATCGATCGCTAAAAGATCGTCCTCACTACGGCTACCCGCCGTAGTGAGGACGTACCCATAGGAACAAACACAGCCAGGCGGTAAAGAGGAGAAAAATATGCTAGAACCCAGCTCTGTAGGCACTTACAGCTTTTAAATGTCTTTGGACTTTTCCAGCGTGAGAACAAAAAACTATTTAGATGAGAATCTGATTAATTGCACTCGGCAGGTACTTTTCTCTGTGTCAGTCTGCATTTATCCCGTTTACCTGCCACAGATATTTATTCCATGCTCATCGCTATAGTATTCCAGTGCCTGGTGTATTTGTCTATTTATTGCACCTAGCCAACAATTATCACCATCCAGTACAGACATTTGGAGACAACAGGTCACTAATATTGTTTTGGTGGTGGGGTGAGTAAATGAATTACTAAATGAATAGGGGAAGCGTGAGAAATTTGTGAAATCTACTGGTGCTAATTTTAGTGCTTAGAGAAGATGCACATAGATGCTCATGATCTTACTTCTTAAAAAAACCCTATTTCACATAAATTACATGCAACATACCAACATATATAATCATATGCATGGTACCTTAGTCCCTGATCCTGCCATAAACTCTTCAGGATAAGACATCTGGGACCAGGCCAACCACTTTTGACTTCAGGGGAGAATCTAGGGAGGGTACAGGGTCTGCCCACTCTGAGTTCATTCCAGGATCAGGGCCTGAGCATACTACAACAATATGGCATTACAAAGAGTATAGTATGAAGCTTTGGGGGATATTTTATTAGTTCTTTTCACACACCGGATTCTGAAGCACACAATACACTAACCTCTGCATGCTGCATATGCAAGATGGATGAGGTTTTCCATTGTGAATCATGGAACATTACAAGCTTTACTTGGTCTTTACTATCAAGAAATGTATGTACATAGAAAAGCAATTTCATGGTCTTAACCATTACATTTGTTCTCCTTTCCCTTTGGTTGTTAGGGCCTATCTGTAAGATGGCGTCTTTGGGGCCGGGACTGTGTCTTCTGTATTCTGTAAAGTGCCTAGTACACTTAAGATTTTCAGTTGCCTTTCATAGGGTTTTACGCTGCTGGCCATCACCGCAGGAGTGCTCAGCACTCTTTAGGCACTAGATAAATAAATAAACAATAGTGACCCTAAGTGCATGCACCACACTGCTTAAAAAGTTCATGACACAAAGTACATGGCATAACCAGAGTCTCCGGGAATGAAACCTGCAGTAGGTTAGGGGATGAAGTCTGCAGTTACCTGAATGATCTGAAATTCTGTATACTCCCTGTGTCAAATTTTGCCCTTAGCTGCACATGCCCATGGCTCCCGCTGAATTCTGGGAGACTTGTGCATGTGTAACCAGGGGAAGAATTCAAACTGAGATTTTCAAAGGAACCTAAGGGAGTTAGGCATCCGTATCCCAATGGAAATGGGTGCCTAACTCTATTAGGCTCCTTTGAAAATCTCAGCCTCATTCTTTAGAATGAGAACACTGCGAGTTTCAGGAGAGACAAAGGACAGAAAGGTTAGTTCTCAGGAGAAATCCCATGATTACATTTCTTTCAAGATGGCCATCATTTCCCTGATAATTTTCTGAATGACTGTAATGAGGATTAATTTGGTTTCCAGGGTACCTTGCGCTGTCCTTATGTATGTACAAAAGGTTCGTTGTAAAACCTATTGAAACTCTCAAGGTTCAGGGGAAGGTCAGGAGCCATTAATTGGTGTGCTGCTGAAAAAGCGGTTTGTAAGGCTGGCTAATCCAACTGTGAATGGCACTCTTGGCTTGGCTGCTGGGCAGGCAGTAGTCTTTTGGGAGTGCCGGGTGGGAAAGTCTGGGCCGCAGGAGAAAACTGATCCACTTGCTCCGCTCGTGCTCTTTTGCGTGTGTAGAATCTGTGCAGCCAGCAGCATCCTTCTTAGAAAGATTCATCTTAGAAAAAAAAAGTTGCTAGGGTCTTTTTAGGAGAGAGCTTTGAACCATCTTCCTCCATGAGGGAGGGAGTAGGGAGGACACTTGAATTCAGCAAAAGGCACCTCAAGAACATTCAAGCAGCATGCAGGTGTCTGATGCTAAGTAAAAACCCGCCACACCACCGTGCCCGAAAATAACACAGAGTAAAAATGGGGGAAGAGGAGCAGTCCACTGGGCCTAATATTTGTTGATAATGCCTCTTGCAAACCTTCAGAAGAATAGTCTTGGCCCCTGACCCCATACCCCTTTTGCACTGAATGAGAGTTGTGTATGCAAAATGCTCCTAATGTTGCTTTTGTGTATTCCTTGTGCTGCTGTCTCTGAGCAGGGCTGTTTTGCAAGATGATGGTCAGAAGCCGCCTTCATTGGAAGCCGCTATTTCTTTTCTCCTTAGACTGTCATCCTTTGTGCCACCAGTGCGTGGCTGATCTCCATGCCACGGGCAGCGTCTGCTTGAAGTGCCAGAACGCCCGTCACTTGCTGCTGGGGGATCGCTGCGTTCCTGACTGTCCCGGGGGATCCTATGCAGAAAGTGGAGTCTGTAAAAGTGAGTAGCACTGGGAGGTGGAGGTTAGTGGTGAGATCTGCCCAGCTGCTCCCTTGGAATTGCTTCTCTTGGGGTCCGGTGGAGAGGACGCTGAGCTAGGATTCAAGAAATCTCTGTTTGAAGCATGGCTCTGCAAATCCCTGCACCTCTCTGCTCCCCTTGTTTCCTCTCCTGTCCTTTGTCTGTTGTTAAACTGGAAGCTCTCTTTGAGGGAGGGACCATATATCTTTGTACTGTGCTTAGCCCCGTGGAGCGCTGGAGTCCCCAAGCACTGCTATTACACAAATAATGCTATACTGCAGGTAGCAGGAAGCTTATGGGGAGAAGGGGGTGGGAGTATGGTTCTGGGTCAATCTTGTCAGTGCTGCTTATGAAAGGTCCCCGCCTCATCCATTCCGTGTTGGCTGATGCAGTGATGTCCCTTCTGGGGGTTGTTTTCACGTAGGTGGGGCTCAAAGATATTCCATATTCAAGGAACAGGTTAAAGTGGGGTCACTTCACATGTTCTTCGCTAAGCTGCTAGGATTCCCATCTTTTCAGCTCTTGTGGAGGCAGCACAATTTTAGTAGCTTGATTGTCCAGGGGACCTTTTAGGCATGTGCCAAGAGGAGAAAAAACAAATTCTGTTCACTAAAGTGAGATTTACTGGTACAGAGGGACACGAAACACTATGGTGAAGTCCAGGACCCATTAAAATTAATGACAAAACTCCCACTGACTTCACTCTGTGTAGAGATGTCAAGTGAGCACAGGATCCTGCATTAGTCTACAGTAGAATCTCCAACTAGGAGGGTTCTTACATCCTGAAGCGGGCTCTTTTAACTGTGCTCTTAGGAATCCAACAGAAAACCTGCCACCGGAAGCTGAGTATTATCCCCGGTTTTAGAATCTTCTTGATGTTGATTGAGGCACTTGCTGAATCAGTAGCGCCAGAGGCAGTAATTCCTGACAGTCCCAAAGAGAAAGAGCCAGCTTCAGAAAAGCTCGTCAGACTCCTTGATTTGTGGGGGTAGTGTGTTATAGGTGGTCATCCAGCAGTGGTGGTAGTAGCAGTGTGATGGTGCCTGTGCCTTCTGGTCCATTAGCCCTTTTGTGCCCACCATGGTACCTGCTGGTGCTCGAATGGCACTTTTTTGCAGGCTTCTTCCCACCATTTTGCCTTTCTCGAGAGGACATAAATCCATTTCCTACGAGACCTCCAGGATGTCCACCCTGAGTGTGTCGAAGCCCAGTTCATCTTACACGAGACAAAGTATATTAGGGATTGATATAAGAGAAAGAGACCAAAAGAGGAAACGTTACATATTAAGGCTGGAATTTAAATGTCCGATCTGACCTGTTTGCATGAGATGGGCACTGCCTAATCCAGACTAAATTCATAAGATGAGCACTGCAAAAACTTCTGTCTACTGGCCCAAGATTTAGCTATAAGGTAGTTGTAGCGTTATTTACCCAACTCCACACAGACAGATATTAACTGTGTTTCTTAGCTTTGTCTTAGCCTTCCGGGTAGTGTATTTCACCTATAGTATGTCATCTAGTGGGGCATGCCTCTTGGAGGGAGGAGGGGGGATTCCTTCCTCCTGGAAAGCCAAGTTTAGATAGAGCATTTCTGCCCTTGGGTGTAAAGGTTTCATGAATTACCCAAAATGTTCTGTTGTTCAGGCTATGTCAACGTACATATTAAATTTAGAGTTAGCTTTTAAGATCCCTGACATTGCCTTGGGCCAAATTCAGCCTTGACTAAGGTGGGTAATTCCATGGATTTCTCTGTCCACTTGCAGTCAGTGATGGATCTGACTCTTTCCATTTAATGAACGGCACAGCTCTTTACTTACAGGACAGTCAGGAAATCAGGCAATCCGACCGCGAGAACGTGCGTGCATGTGGAAGTGGTGGGTGCACCTCACACTCAGGATCGGTGCAGTGATGTGTTCTGGTAAATAACCTCTACAGACCTATTTGAAGACCGATTTGCTTTTGCGTGAATGGTAGTTTTCATTCTTTCTGCCCTCTTAGAGTGTCACCCCTCGTGCCAAACCTGCAGTGGCGGAGGCCCTTTCTCCTGCTCGTCCTGTGACTCCAGCCTCGTTTTGTCCCACACTGGCATGTGCACCTCAGCCTGTTTCCTGGGATACTACAGGGATGAGAGCCGGACCTGCAAACGTAAGTGTCTCCCGCCCAACACTCCTCTTCAGAGTGTCCTTGCACTTGGTTTCTTGGCTTCTTGATTCTGTCTGTCCTGTCATGAAAAGCTTGTTACTATCAGGAAAATGCTTTTGGTGACATTATGAAGACCTTGAACTAGACTTAATAATTAAGTAGCATCACGGTACATGCATCAGTGACTATACAGAACAAGGGCCTAGTTGCCTACATCCTTGTACAGGTCTGATCATTTATGCCAGTGCAAAATGGGCACAACATGCTATCATTCTGATTGGGCAGATTTCTGCAAGGTGCTTAGCACTCTAGCCACAATCCAGCAAAGTTCTTAAACATGTGCTTAACTTCAAGCATGTAAATAGTCCCATTCGCTTTAATGGGACAGTCCAAGTATGTGTTTCAGTACTTTGCTGGCTTGGGATCAGACTTCTCAGCAGGATCAAAGCTTATGAGCACAAAGTGGATTCCACTCTTCCTAACTTCTCCAGAAAACCTGCTCTCCAAGTAAAAAGACTTGCCAAGCCTCAGTATCGTGCCAAACTCGTGGTTAGTCTTCTGTGGATATCCTAAAACATCTGTTTCTCCCTTTGGGCTGTCCATTCACTAGCCTTATGAAACCAAAGCCCTTGCCGAATACCATTCTAGCACCCAAACTTGAGTGAGACATTTATTTCTATAAACAGTCTCATTCTAACCACACGTCTCATATCCCAGTTTGCAAATTACTCTTTTATTGTATGTAAAATTTGTGGCTGGTGAAAACTAACGAGAGCCTTATTGCAGAGTGTACTGATGTATAGAACTGGTGTAATTTCAAGGGGTACTCAGACCTGCTCAAGCACAATATTAGTGATAATTCTCCTAGAAATAGATTGATCCGCTGTGTTGGAGAACTACCATTTAGAGATAACAAAAAATGTTTCATCGGAATCTTTAGTCTCTTTCCCTCCTCCCCCATTTGTTTTGATTTCACTACATTTTTGAAGACTCCATAGTTTTGAAAATACCTTAGATTAAATCAAAGGAATGTGAAGTAGATTTATGTACTCCTTTGGTCTCAATATGTCTAGTGGAGTGTTTGTAGAGAAACAACGACACAAACTTAAGAAGCTTTTTACAGAAGTGGTATGCATCTAAAAACACTGTTGCAGAGCAGTGCTGATAAGAAATGGCATATACTGGTTTTTAAATGCGGCTTTTGTTTTCCCCTTTGGGAGCAGTGTTTTTGGAAAGTGTGACTACTATATATTTTGAACTCCACAAATGTTTCATCATTCATGAGTCTTCTAATTCATGGCTCTTTTAATCTAAAGATACTTGACAAACACTAATTAATGCTCATCACACCTTTGTAAGGACTGATGAAATGAGACAAGTGCTGGTGCATTTATAAATAGGCATTAGATCCTTTAAATAGATTTTTCTTTAGGATACATCTATGTTACCGCTAGAGGTGTAATTTCAGATAGATGTACACAAGGTAGCTTTGATTGAGCTAGCATGCCAAAAATAGCAGCGTAGCCATGGCAATATAGTTTAACTGACCAATTACAATCCTATCCTTGACCCTAGGTAAGTTGTCAGGTGGCTAGCCTGAATTGTCGCCAGCACTGCTGGGGCTACACTGCTATTTTGAGTGCCCTTCATCAAAGCTAGTTCATGTACATCTACCCAAGCTGGAAATGACACTTCCAGCTGCAATGTGCATGTATTCTTGGAGACAAGAAGTTTTCTCCCAGTATCTACAGAGTTGAATGACATTTTTGGACCATATAGCAGCAAATCATGAGCTCAGATGTCACGAGTGACAAAATAGGTGGTTTCAGTTTCAACAAGACACCAGGAAAAAATAGGTATTTTCAGCTAATCTGTGCTTTGAGTTTTTCAGATTTAGAACTCAAAGTAAACTTGAACCAAGAACAAGTGCACATGTACCTCCCTAAATAAGAACCACTGAATTTCATAGATCTCTGCTTTCCAGCCACTCTGAACTCATTCTCAAGCCTGTGAAAACTTTTGGCCATAAAAATGACCAATCGAACTTGATCCTTTGGACTGATGGAGCTATATTTCCAGTAATTTGCCTGCATGATTGTACGCATAAAATTGTACTTGCATTTGTATGAGCAAATGTCGTGATTGTGCTTGAAATAATTGTGTGCTCAAATAACCAGTTATGTTTCTAGATGACCGTTTGTATGCATAATTGTTGCATTTGCTAGCACAGCTTTGGTAAATGTGCATGCAAGTTACATGTGCAAATCCACATGATTTTTGCATGTGTGTTTCTGAAAATATGGCCTTTGATGTGCATTGTACCACTCTAAGCGATTGCTCACCATTAAAAGTATGGCAGGTCAGTACCATAGTGAGCTTTCTGTACATCGGCTAGATGTACTGTGGGATATGTCTATACAGCAGAAAAGACCTGCAGCAGCAAATCTCAGATCCTGGGTCAATTGACTTGGGCTTGCTGAGCTAAAAATAGCAGTGTAGATGTTTGGGCTTGGGCTGGAGCCTGGGCTCTGAAAGCTGATGGGGTGCAGAGGGTCTCCAGTCTGAGGTCCAACATCTATATGGCTATTTTTAGCCACCTTCAGTACAGGCCCTGCGAGCTTGGATCAGCTGACCCAGGCTCTGAGACTCACTCCTGTGTTTTTTTCTCTGTGGTAGACGTACCCAAAGTTGCTTTCCACTCCTTTGTAGCACTTTGCTATTAAAGCTTTGCTGTGGAGTCATAGAATCATAGAATATCAGGGTTGGAAGAGACCTCAGCAGGTCATCTAGTCCAACCCCCTGCTCAGGGCAGGACCAGTCCCCAACTAAATCATCCCAGCCTGGGCTTTGTCAAGCTGGGCCTTAAAAACAACTAAGGAAGGAGATTCTGCCATCTCCCTAGGTACGCCATTCCAGTGCCTCACCACCCACCTCATGAAATAGTGTTTCCTAATATCCAGCCTAGACCTCCCCCACTGCAACTTCAGACCATTACTCCTTGTTCTGTCAAGGTAGCCAAGAGTTGCATCGTGCTGCGAAATTCAGACTCCCAACATCCTGGAGCTGTAGTGAAATATTTTGAACCTCTGGGTATTGCACCTTGTCCAGCTGAATCATCAGATTTTGCTTCCTGTTTATGTAAACTCTGCGACATCCCACATTTCAAGCAAAATGTAAAGCATTTGATGAAACACTTGGGTGAAATTCTATGGCCTGTGTTATACAGGAGGTCAGACCAGATGATCCGGATGGTCCCTTCTGGCCTTCAGAACTCTGAGCCTATGAATAAAAACTGGAAAGGTTAAATTTCAGTTATTCAAGGTGGAAGGAGAAAAATGCTTGAAGAACACCTGTGTACAGGGATTTGAATTCAAATCCCATGTTTGACCCTGGTGATTCACCAGATTATTAGTACGCAAACTCGTCCATCTGGGAGAAACCAATATTTTTAAATTGCTCTCAGGTGGCCGCTTTTGGTAGACCCTCAGAGCAACATTAAGTTCAATGTGGAGACATGTCCAGAACTCCCTTTTGGATAGCTCGAGGGTAGACATGAAGCAGGGCCTAGGGATGGTAAGTAGGGAAAGCTCTGAAAAGTTACCCCAGCAGATTCTCCAAAAAGAACATTGAATAGTGGAGCTTCAGGTAAATCTATCATCATTTGGCTAGTGCTTCAATAATTGCAGTAATTTTTTCTGTCTTAATTTCTCTACAGCTTGCAATGTCCAGTGTCTGAGTTGTGAGTCGGCCATGGGCTGTACATCGTGCAGAGACTCAGACAAGGTTCTGTTGTTTGGAGAATGCCAGTATGAAAGCTGCACTCAGCAGTATTATCTTGATTTCTCCACCAAGACTTGCAGAGGTGAAAAATGCCTATTTTCTATTTAAAAATAACAGTTAGGATGGCTGCAGAATGGTCTGCCTAGGGGGTCTGTTACTGAACAGATTTTTTTCTGTTATCTTTTTTTCAGAAGTCCTCTGTCACATACTTAAGTTTGCAGTTTAAAAAAAAAAGTCCCCAAGATTATTGCAAACCCTTCCTTTGTAAATAATTTAGTAAATGAGCCCTCAGACTTTCCAAAGGTCAAGTTTTTCAATTCATTCAGTCACGACTCAATTGAATAATGAATGAGTTAACATTTTAAATCGTTTTGTACTTAAGCGCATGTAGGGTCTTGTATATTGACCTGAGTATCTCTAGCTTATAAATACTACATCCCTGAACAACAACAAATATTGAGAAAGATTTAGAAGACTTGAGAGATTTCCAAAACTCTCCTAGATAATATTCCATACTGGAAATGTAGTTTGAGGATGATGTAGCTTTATCGTCTACAACCACCATCTAAAGGACTATTGCAAATCACTTGTTATTAGATAGTTATTTCTATTTGACTCTCTCTATGCCTCGTTTAACTAGGTAGTAAGAGTCTGATATTTCAGTACTGTAGAGAAGCAGTGTATAGGGCACTGGACTGAGAGTGTTCTACCCTGGCTCTGCCACAGATCTGCCGTGTGACACTGGGCAAGTCACCTCACCTTTGTAGGCCTTTCTTTCCTCTCCCCCTCATTGTCTATCTTGTCTACTTAGCTATAAGTTTTGGAGAGCGGGGATTGTCTTGAATGATGTATTTGTACAGGGCCTAGCACCATGATGCCCCAATCAAGGTGCTACTGTACTACAAATAATATTATTATAGGCCTGTAGGGGGGTGGTCACCCTGCTCCTGCCTGGAGGGGTTGAAGGCAGCCCTGGAGAGGGCTTCTCCTGGGGAACGGCTGAGTGGGGAAGCAGCCTCAGCTGTGGCCACACCCCAATCAGGGCCCAGCTGGCCTTTATAAGAGGGCAGTGGGCCAGGAGCAGACAGTTTCTCTCTGTTTCTAGAGGGAGGAGGGCCCGGCTGCTGGGAAGCTAAACTGAGTACCTGAGGAGAGCAGAGCTGGGGAATAGGGCAAGGGAGCTGGGGAGCTCCCATGCAGAAAAGCCCCAGGCTGCAGCCTCGTCAAGGCCAGAAAGGTACAAGGGGACAAGAGTGCAGCCCAGGGTAGGTAGAGGCAGCTGGTCCAACCCCCACCTTGCTTGTGATGTTTGGCTTATATACTCCAGTCCGCCCCAGTTTGGGGGCTCGATGGTGACAGGAAGTAGCCAAAGACTGAGAAGAGGTGGAGATAGTGGGTGGGGAGATTCAGAGAGCAGGTGTACTGCCAGGGGGCAGCACTCAAGGACAAGGGGCACCAGGTCTGGGAGGGACATGGGGGGCTAGCGGCAGTGAGGCGCCAGCCTGCTGAGGGCACTCAGGAGCTGGAAAGAGCTAATTCCCAGATGACCAGCAGGAGGTGCCGCTGGGGTGAGTTGTCACGCCCCACTACATGGCCTGGCGGACACGAACACATGCACACAGCCTCCACTGAAGGCAGCAGGAGTCATGCCTGGGAATCTGAAGGTGGACTTGGGCCTAACTATATTTGCTATGTTTCTGCCTGAAGACTGTCTTCAATTAGTGACCTTCCTCTTTGGTTAGTGTGAATTGGGAAAGCTGTCAGCATCCCAGGAGACCCAGTCTGT
This sequence comes from Dermatemys mawii, assembly GCA_007922305.1. NCBI lineage: Eukaryota > Metazoa > Chordata > Testudines > Dermatemydidae > Dermatemys > Dermatemys mawii. Next base: position 11,451,934 of record ML677375.1, on the reverse strand, counting down.
GCAAGATAAGAGATTGAGGATTTTATGTGGATAAATACTAATGCTTAGCATTGGCAGATAAGGATCCACTGGTGCCTAAGTGACAAGAGCAGACTTCTCTGGCTGCAAAGCTGCATCACTGAGAAGCAGGTCCAGACACTCATCAATACGTGTGTTTAATGTAATTCAGGAATGTTAAGCCAAAGAGAGGAATTCCTGTTGTTAGAAGAAGGCCCCACATTAGAAATCTTTCTTATCTTACATGTATTACACTCTTCTTGCTTTACCCTTCGCTGCTCAGGATTTGGCTTCCACAGCTGATAGCTGCCTAATGTGTCAAATGCTTGAACAGCGCTGGATCTGCACGCAGAAGGCTGCCCTACTTTGACGTTTTTTTGATTCCAGAGTGTGACTGGAGCTGTAATGCATGTAAAGGCCCTGCAAGGACTGACTGTCTGCAGTGCATGGATGGCTACATTCTGCAGGAGGGGGCCTGTATTGAACAGTGCCCGTTAGCTTTCTACAGAGAATCAGACACATGCCAACGTAAGTCTCTGTGAAGTTGCTTCTGTCTATCACTATGGTGCCACGCTTCCCTAGTTCGTTTTCCAGTCTTGTCTCTAATTCTCATTTATGTGTACAGCGAGTTTTTGATTTTGAAGGCATGCCCTAGCTTCAGCCTCCAAACCCTGTACACGCAATGTGTCTCTGTAGACATATAGGTATTAAGGTAATAGACCCAGACATATATCGCTTTTGGTTTTGCAAATGTTTTTCAGGATGTGATGACCATTGCCTCCAGTGTCACCATCCAAATGAGTGCACTCATTGTGAAGCTCCTTTTTTCCTCTTGCAAACACACTGTGTCCTGGACTGTGGGAAGCGTTATTATGCAGACCGTGCAGAACAGAAATGCACAGGTGAACAGAACTGGTGTGAGAAGGTGGGATGGGATTGAGGTTGTAACTCTTTAAGCACTGTGAACTGTTAATTCTCACACGGTGGCTTAGGCAAACAGAGAGCACCTTGAACATGCAGTGATGTGAAATGCATTGCTGATTAGGTGAAATCAGATTGAGAATTAAGGAATAGGCAGTGCTTACCCTGGAACCCACTTATGGTGAGTTTGAATAGAGTGAAATCCAACCAAACAGCAACTCTGGTTTTAGTGAATCTCTACTTATGACATTTGCCCATAATAAAAATAATATTTACTGCTATGTAATAGATCTACTCTATTATAGCTTTCTACTGTCTGTTCAGATTAGCTAGTTGTGCAGGATCTGAGTACATGGCCAGATTATTCAGATGTGCAAAGCTAACAGATGGTTCCACTTAAAACGTTCTTCTGTTTTGAAAGATTGTCAGTTTGAGAGAGCTTTCCTATGTTAAATGGGGACTATTAGTAGAACAAGCAATGAATCTCACACTAGTAAAAGCTTCCTACCAAGGACACCAACTCTCTGTGTATTTGTGAGTGAGTGTGTTAGCACATGTAGATACAGTTTGGGTCATTTTTTACCATTAGGCAAGGTAATAACAGGAGTAGTTGTTTTCTAATTTAAGAACTGGGAAAACTGCACGTATCAGTTCTTGCATTGTATGTGGTGCCTAATGAGGTTGTGCCTTCCTATCCATCTCAGCTTGCCCTATGGGATGCTTGGAGTGTGACAATGCCAGCGAGTGCCACCTCTGTGATGCCACCATGTTTCTGAAGAACAAGCTTTGTGTTTCTTACTGTGGTCATGGTTTTTATGGCAACACCAGGACCAAAGAGTGTGAAGGTGAGTTCCTCCCATGGTGGATAAGGGAACGTAACTGGTGTTTTTCTGACAGGTTTTTTTGGTCTAGACGTAGCACGTGTTTAATAGTATTTTTGAAACCCAAGTTTTGTACAGACTGGCTATTAAAAGGAGTAGACAGCTAGTTCTCTGGAATGTTTCTTTTCAGGAAGATATATGCAGCTGGATTTCCAAGTAAAATTAATTTATGTAGTTAGGGATAATTCTCGTCAGCTGCAACATGTTTCTGCAACCCCGTCTCCCATCATTAGTGGATGCAGAATAAACCCAGTGGGAAAAATGCATTACTGAGGCAACAATGATACATAGCATTTTATAATATACAAAGCACTGTGTAGACATGAATTAATTAATATCCCTGTAGGGTAGGTCAGTAAGGGTTGTTATTCCCATTTTACAGATAGGGATACTGAGATAAGCGTCTTGTCCGAGTCCGCGGCCGAACCTGGATTAGAAATCAGTCCCTCCTGATACTCCACTCTGTGGTCATTCCTCTACACCACTGTGTCGTCCATAATGAGAGTGACATTAGATGAGTCTGGTGTAGTATCTAGCAGAGGGCGGTGGCAAACATGTACATCTTAGGTGGACAGAGAGACAAATAAACATAGCCTCTGATTATGTAGTGAGAGCGTGTCTTAATGACGTTTTCCCCTTGTTTCTAGCCAACACAGATATGTCTGCTCCCCGCGTGAATGGTTCACTCACAGTAGGGATTGGTGGGGTAAAGCCACTGGACTTGTCCTTCATGGATGCACCTCACCTGGGTGACCGAGATGGAGAGCTGCTGTTCCATGTCATCAGCTCTCCCACCAATGGCAGGCTAGTGATAATGGAAAATGGGAAAGATGTGCAACTGGATACGGGTGACCACTTCAGCTGGGGGGATGTGAAGGAGAAGAGAGTCCGCTTTGTGCACAGCAAAGAGAAATCCAGGTGACTCAGCCTATCTTTCTTTTGATCTCTTGGCCTTGCAAAGGTGGATACGTTTTGAAGAGTTACTCTCCTGTCAGTCGGCACAGCACTATAGCTGCTTTTCGTGAGGTGCATTGCAATGTTTTCCATCACTGCTCCAAAGCTGCTGTAACATGGTATCACAGACTGCACATTTCCCTCTGTGTTTAGACTAGGAGATAACTCTGATCCAGCTCCCATTTCACTGAATGAAAGTTTGCTGTTGGATTCAGTGGGAGCAAGTGTAGGTCCTATGCTTGGGATATGGTGATGGTGTGGTAAATGTTGATGTTTTAAGGGCAGTTGTGGTATTTAGTTATTTGATACGTATAGGAAAATATTGAAATAATTATGTAGATCTGCATCCCAGTATGACCTGCGCTCAGCCACTGCTGAGATCGTGTGCTCAGTGTTTAGGTCCTGACAGTATGGTCCATTACTTCATGTATAGTACTTGGGCGTGTTCAGATCCAAAATGTTTGAGGAAATTGCATCTACTGACTGCCACTTGTATGTGCCAGAATGAGACTGAGCACCGAATTCCACACTGAAACCAGAGTAAGCTCTAGTGTCTGGGCTGGAATCAGTGGAGTTATTCCCGCTTTACATCTGTGTAACTAAGAGCAGAATTTGGCCCATTGTTTTCAATAATAATTTAGCACTTTCAGAGCACTCTTCATGTGAGAGTCTCAAAACACTTTAAAATGTGAGCGAAGTCTCAGTAGATAATGGGCAGGAGCATGAGGTTTTCTATTGTTAGAAATTTCTTTCTGTGTGGTCTTCAAAAAGTCACTTAAGTACTTTTTAAAATCCCACCCAGTGTTCTTTAATGGAGACTAGTTTATTGAATTTTGGACATACTGGCTTACTGTGAGTAGTAAGAGGCAAAGGGAAATTGGAGTATATTATATACAGCAAATGCACTTCACTAAAGATACTATATAAACCTAATTGCAGAAGTATTAAGTTCATCTGCCTCTAATCTACTCATTCCTCTTTGAATACATAGTATTTTATCTTTATTCTATTTCATGAGCACATTTCATCCATTAATATTATTCTATTTTTATCGGGGGAACTTGTTTAGGAAAGGTCAGTTTTCCTTGAAGGTCAGCGATCACCGGTTCTTCTCCCAGCTAGAGATGGTCACTGTGCAAGCACTGTCGACACAGGTAATATAACAAAACTGAAGAAATCCCTGGTTTTTTTTATATAGGTTTTAAATTTACAAGAGAAACGTGGTATCTTGTAACAATTGCAAATGAACCTGAGCAAAACTCAATCAACTGAAATTTCTTCAAGCCAAAGAGGTTTTACTAGAGACACACAAGGCTGGATTCTCCTCTCGTTTACACTGGTATGAATTGGGAGTAGCTCCATTTAAATTAATAAAATTACACCAGGTAAAAACAGTTTAAACGAGAGCAGAATTTGGGCCACTGAGTACTGTAGTGCTGTGTATAATTACTATGGTATGGCAGAATGGCAGCTCTTCTAAAGTTAAGGTGAAGCGTCACTTACTGTTTAAAACACGCTTACAGTTAGTGGATGATCTAGACGTTTATTGCACTGCAACTGAGTCATTACTGATCTCTACAGTAGAACCTTTTGCACTTGAGAGCCTGTAGTTAGAGTGGCTGTTTCCGGGTTGCTGATTAAGTACACAAACAGGAACAAACACAGCAAAAGAGATTTCTAAATGTTTCTGCAGTCATTTATACCCCTTAAATTGCTCACCACTTTTACTCATATTGAGCTTATAGTCCATCGTGCTCCCATTATATATGATTATTTTACTATCATTATTATTTAATATTTGTAGTCTGCTATTGCATAGAGGTATCAACCAAGTTGGGGCCACACGGTGCTAGGTGCTGTACAAACATATAGCAAAAGAGGTTCATGCCCCAAAGAGCTTACAGTCTGAAACACAAAATATAAAACGTGGATGAGAGAAACAAGTATGTGAAAGGAGGACAGGGTTACAAAATTAATTGGATGTTTAGCACAGGTTAGCTGGGTGCGCAATTCTTAGCCAATCAGTAGTGGTAATCCCATTTTATACTCTTATGGGATCTGACTCTCATTTAAACAAAGGCTGTTTTACACCACTCTGGCCAGTGGAAAGTGGAATGAGAATCATGAATTTTCAGGCCTCTTTATACCATCAAAGCAGTGTAAAACAGTCTTAGTGTTACTAAGAATCAGGGCCATAGTCTTTTAGTGTTGACTCTTGTCTGCCTGACTCTGCACTCTTAATCATAATGAATCATTTCAGAAATATATAAAAGTTTCTTTAATCTATCCAGTTAGGCTCAGATTTCAGGCTGTAGTCCTATGCTGTATTCTAGGCTAATTATGTAGGACTACAACCAGCTGCAACTCAGCTCCAAAGCAGAAATGTCGGCACATTGTGCTACTGACTTCCTCACTATGTATAGCATTGGTGACCATTTTATTTATCTATTTAGTATTCCTGGTATGAAATAAAGCCTCCAGTCTGAGTAGGTTTTTTTCTCTTTTGGGGGACCATAGTCTCTTGATCATGTGAAGTCAGTAGGGATTCAACACCTCACAGGGTTGGGCCCTTTAATGATAACTTGAGGATTTTTTTGTTTTTGAATCTTGATTGTGTTTTCTTGCTTTTAAGCATTATTTTCTAGGTGGGCTCAATTAGCAGCTTACACAATAGGTTACACAGTGCTCCTTACCATAAAGAACTAGATAACTAATTTGCAACAGGTAACATTTGGATTGTAACCGGACTTCTTCCCAGGTTGCGTAAGGTAGCGTAACGTCTTCAAAATAGCGGTTAGGTATCTGTTGGCCCTGGAGTTAAAGCTGTTGTGTAACTGGTTTGGTCCAATTATAAATTGAATTTGTTTTCCATAAAAATATGTTTGAGTATTATTTGGTGGCCTCGTACTTTGCGCAGCCAGAAAATATTTCATTACAGGCCTAATCTTACAACTGTTGAAGTCAGTGGTATAACTCCCATTGGTTTGAGTGGAAGGAGAGGTCCTTAAGTGAGCAAGGACTAGAGGTCTGATCTTAAGCCTATTGAAATCACTTCCATCTCCATTAACTCCTAAGGGTCAGGCCCCAGGGTCTGTGTCTGTACAAGCACTTCAGACATGAGCTGCAGTGAGGAGTTTAAGAATGAATGCTACTGTTCTGGCATAAGGAGACATGATTCATTAACTTCAATGGAAGTTGTGCCTATTTATGCCCACACTGAATGTAGTCCAAAGTCTGTGATTCTCATTTTTTTTGCTGGATAAGAGATCAAAATCCCAGCCAAGTAGAGGGGGCTTTTTGCTTTATTATTGTGAAGACTCACTTCTTCGCCAGCAGAATAATAACAACCCTGTGCATTCCCATGTTAGTCCATTCAGTCACTTCCATTGAGAAGCTTTAGCATAAGCTGAGGCTCCCCAGCCATTAGGGTGTTACATGGAGTCATTTGTGTGCGTGAAGCCATCACTTTAGATTTATTTTTAATTTATGTGTTAGGCAATAGATAAATAGCCAGAGTCTAAATCATGTGTGTTTGCAGTGGTGTTCCTTATACGACAATATCATCAGTTTAATAATTTTAGTTTTTGAGGAAAACAGTGGGTTTGAGAAGAAGAAGAACTGTTCTAAAAACAGCCCCGATTTCAGAAGAGGGATATTAAACTAAGATTATTATTTAGTTGTATAATATTTATTCCTACAGGTTCCAACAGGGGTGAGGGCCCCATGATGAAAGGCACTAAACACACACAGAACAAAAAGATAGTCTCTGTCCCTAAGCACTTACAATTTAAAGTAAGTGACAATAGACGATAGGTAGAGAAAACCTGTTTTCTTTGGCTTTGGGTTTTGATTAGAAAAAAAATCCCTTTTCTAAACATTCATGTTGCCTGTTTCCTAGATAAAGAGGCACTTGAAACCTGAAGAAAACCCATGTACACAGATACGTGAGTGGTTATAATGAAACAGTGATCTGTGTTGTAGGCCTTTCTTCTAACCTGTCTCTATCTTGTGTAGTAGATTTTAAGCTCTTCAGAGCTGCTCTGTGCTCATATAGTGCCTAACGCAAGGTGGCCCTGATCTTGGTTGCTGCCTGGGCACTACCATAGTTAATATGATTAATAATGATGTTGCCGTACGACCTGGGACTGTGATTTCATTCGATTACAAAAACGAAGCCTGGTTGGGCCTGGTCATTACCCGTATGGGAGGCCTCCATGGAAGGCTGAGGAGCTGTAGACATGGGTAGTGGTGAACGCAGTGGGGATAGCACTCTGCTCTTGGGCTCCCTCTAGAGCCATTACCCAGCATGTGCAAGAGGGGGCGGCATTGTCTGTTCCGTGACGTTTCAGTATATATTTTTATGTCTGCTTTCCTCCTCCTCATAGCCTTACCTCAGTCAGAGTCATGCCTTCTCCATCTTGGTCACTGGGCAAGCAAGAGGGTTGTAACTAGACACTAGGGCAGCTCTACCAAAATCAGAGGGAAAAGATCTTGATGTCAGTTATTGCTCGGAGTTCTCATTGACTTTAGCAAAACCAGTCTTTGTCCCTGGAGGTTTTTACTGAGCTATCCAAGCAGAGCAGCAATGGGGATAAAGACCATGAGCAGGTCACTACATGGATTTATGGATAAGTGCTTTATGGATAAATGTCCCGAGGCTTTTTGTTCAGCTTGCAGCAGGGTGCGAATCCCACCTTCTTACGTAATTAAGTCTCTCTAGATAGTCTAAGTTCTACTCTTCTGAGTAAGTGTGCAGTTAGTGAATCCCTGTTGTTTACAAATAGGGGCTTTCCAACACATGAAGGGAATTAATCTCCCTACCCCACACCTTACTTCCATCAGCATCAGAGCACTGTGGTTTGGCAAAGAGCTAAGGGCTGTTTTGTGTTTCAGGCCCCATATGTGCTAAGGAACGAAGTCCTCTTAATCAGCAGAGGGGCTATTGGATCAATAACAAGCGAGTTGCTTGATATTCGAGACAATGACAATTCCCAGGATGTATCGGTGGTGGTTTTAGATCCTCCACGTCATGGCCAGCTGGTCAAAGCTCTCGGGGACACAGCTTCTGCAGCCCAAGTGTTCCATCTTGATGACCTGGCGAATGGACTCCTACGTTACGCTCACGATGGTTCTGACAGTCGGGATGATACGGTTCTTCTGCAAGTGAATGATGGCCACCACTTCCAGAATATCCTGTTCCACATTAGGATTTCTTCAAAGGTATGTTCCTTTCTGCAGTGGTTAAGCTAGTAGTTTATAGAAGCAGCATATCTCGGGGGCGGGGGAAAGGTTAGAGACCAGACATTGCTGACGGGGATGTGGCAAGACAGGGGCAAAGTGGCAGGTTAGGTTTGCAAAATCTGGTATGTTGGCATTTTGGTTTGTAGACCCACAATTATTCCACTTGAGTGGTTCAGCTTAGCTAAATAGTTCCTGTTTCAGTTCATCTCTAGCTGCAGTTTGAGAGTTGAAAATGCACCGTCCTTTTTTGCTGTGGGAGCAATGGACATGTGAGAGGAGAAGGGCATGACTCTGCTCATACTCCCTGGGAGGAAGGGGTGTTGGGAGGCTGGTAGCAATCAGCTGGCAATAGTATGGGATTGGGCATGGGACCCCAGCTAAAAAAATTACATCTAGATCCAAACTTCCCCCAAAATCTGAGGGTGCACTGATCAGGGGATTTGGGCCAGCAAATTATAAAATTAATCACCAGAGGCAAAGTTCTGATCCAGATAAGGATTCCAAACTTCCCCAAAGTGTGGAGGTGTTTGGGGTTGAGGTTATGATTGAGGCTTATTTATGACTGGCTTTAAAGCAAGTTATTCATTTGACTAGAGGCTAGGTTATGTAGGTAGGTAATATCATCGGAGGAGTATGGAGGAGAAAACAGGACAATTTGATGTTTGGAAAAGAGAGCTGTTCTGATAGCACGTGACACTGTAAGTTAGAATTACACAGTCAGTGCTAAATTGTGAGAAGAGTGGATGCATTTGGAAATCAAATGGATCTCAGGAAACCATCGGGAAAAGAAATCTACATAAATTAAAAGGCTTAGTTAACAAGGTGTTAGATTTGCTGACTTCAGCTTTAAAGGGATGAGGAGGTATTGAGTGCAATGGATTCATGGCTGATCAACATTCCAAAGCTATCAAAATCACTGAAGTTTAATAAACTTTACTTAATACTCGACCCTTCTTAATATTTGGTCATGTTCCTAGGGATATTTGAGAAGAGATCCCTAAAATTAAACAGTTATTGTTTGTTTTAATTTAATTCTTCCATTTTTATTAAGAACTGGATGTTCCCAACTGTAGTAGTGTTATTCCCATTCTAAGTACATGGAATACTGCAGCCAAGAAAATTATGATGCAGCATCTATTTTTAAAGCACATCACTTCTAAAAAAAAGTAGAATTCACTGTGGAAGACAATTTGTATGTCAGACACTATACAAAACAAGATTGTGTAACAATCATTTCAATAATGTGTGGTGTTGTCATAAGATAAGAGTCTTCTAAAAGTTAAGGATTTGTCCACCTGAGAAGAGGTCAGATTTGTGCAGTCCTACTATTGTGTATTGTGGAACCCAATAATTGCAGCTGACTTCCCTATATAACTTTGGACAAGTCGCTTAATCTTTCTGTGCTAATGGTATAGCTAGTCTCCCATTCTTTTGTCTGTCTAGAAAATTGTAAGCTCAGATTGTAAGGTCTTCCATGTGTACGGGGCCCTCTACTGATCTGAGGCTTCCAGGTGGTACTATAACATAACACAAAGAACAAAAATTAGTTGTGTGGCTCGAGTGCATCCATCCAATAATCAGAAAGGACTTCTTCAAAACTACTGGTGATGAGTCGTTTGGGCTCCTCCAGAATTAAAGCACCCACACCCTTTGTGTCTGTGGATCATGCCCTTTTGCTACTTCTCCATAGCACAGAAGTTAATCCTCAAACGAACAGAAAAAAAATTGTTTGGGTGTCGCTCAGTTGTTGAAAGTGCCAGGTTTTGGAGCAAATGACAATGAAGGGTGAATTGCTGAGTATAGTTTGTTTTATAAGCCAATTTCACTCTCCCTTGTCTCTGGTTATTTTCTGGAGTTGTCCATTGCAACATTTAGCTACAAAGAGCAATGAAGGCCGTGAGAGAGAGATCAGAGCAGAGCAGGATTTATCATGAGAAAGGGCTGGCAAGTACCAAGTTTTTGCCTTATCCTAATTATCACCTTTCTGCAATAGCCTAGGGAGATGAATTAGATGCAAGGTTTATTTCAGAAGAGGCGCCGTCTAGACACACACGACTTCTTTTTTCTTGGTTTTCATGTTGTTACAGATTCTGCTGTAACCTTAGCTGTAGGGTACTTTTTACCTTTGCTTCTAATCTAAGTACATGAGGCTTATCATAATGCAATGCTGAACGGTTGTATGTGCCATGTCCTGATTTGAAAACATTTCTAGGATTTCTATTAAATTGACTTAGAGAGTAACCCAGATGTTGGCAACCTATGGCACATATGCCAAAGACGGCACGCGAGCCAATTTTTAATGGAACGCTGCTGCCTGCTAGCCTCTCAGCCCGCTGCCAAACCCAGGCCAGCAGTGGGCTGAGCGGGGCCAGCGGCTGGGACCCCGGCAGGCAGCAGCATGCTATTAAAAGTCCTGCCTGGCCCGGCCCAGCCCACTCTTCTCTGTCCCCAGGTCACTGCTCTCTCCTGCGGGGGCCGGGGGCAGAAGCTTGGTCCTGCAGGCTCTGTCGACAGCCAAGCTCTCCCCTCCCCCGCCTTTCCCTCCAGCATGATGGTTTCCTGCCTCTCCTCCTCTTCCTCCCTGCTGCCAATCAGCTGATGGCCCTTGTGAGGGAGCAGGAGAAGGAGCCGCAGCACCCTTCTTGCTCTTGGGAGGGGGCAGAGAAGAGGTGAGGAGGGGGTCTTGGGGAAGGGGATGGAATCAGGGCATATCCCCTCCAGCCCCCTGCCGTGAGCCGCTCAGGACAGGGGGCTGGAAGCATCTCACGACCCCAGCCCACCCCCCCAGCCCCCTGCCCTGATTCCTGCATCCCCAGACTCACCCCAGCCCTCTCCCCTGAGCCCTGCACCCCCTATACATACCCAGCCCCCCCACACCCAATGTTCTGACTCCTGCACCCTTCTCACATGCCCCCAGCCCTCTGCCCTGACTCCTGCACCTTCCTCACACGCACCCAGCCCCCGCACATCCCATGCCCTGAATCTTGCAGCCCCCACCCCACAGCCCCACCCAGAGCACCAAATGGGAGCTCCTGCACTCCCCCTCCCCCGCATTCCTACCTGCACCCCTTGCACCAAATGGGAGCTGCCCAGGTAAGCGCTCCACACCCAAACCTCCTGCCCCAACCTTGAGCCCCCTCCCTCATTCTAGCTCCTGACTAGACCCTATACCCCAACCCCCAGCCTGCTCCTGCACCCCAACTCTCTCTCAGACCCTGCACCCCAAGCCCCAGTCTGCTCTTTCACCCCCAGCCCTGTGCTCATTGCACCCCCACCCTCAGTGCAGTGCAGAGAGAGAGGAAGAGAATGGACCAGAACCAGGGAGAAGGTAGATACCCACTCTGTGTGGGTAGGGCCAGGACCCCAGACCAGCAGCGGGCTGAGCAGGGCCAGCAGCTGGGACCCTGGCTGGCAGGACCTGGCAGACAGAACCCCAGACAGAACCTGTGTGGGGTCCTGGTTGCCGGCCCCACTCAGCCAGCTGCAGGTCTGGAGTTCTGGCTGCCGGCTCCTTGCCAGCCGGGGTCCTGGGTGCAGGCCCTGCTCAGCCTGATGTCAGCCTAGTTGAACAAACCCTAGACCAGCAGCAGGCTGAGCAGGCCGGCAGCGTAAGATCAGCATTTTAATTTAATTTTAAATGAAGCTTCTTAGACATTTTGAAAACCGTTTTTACTTTACATACGACAATAGTTTAGTTATATAATGTATAGACTTATAGAGAATGTCTTAAAAACGTTAAAATGTATTACTGGCACACAAAACCTTAAATTAAAGTGAATAAATGAAGACTCAGCACACCACTTCCGAAAGGTTGCCGACCCTGGAGTAACCTTTTGAGGTTTTCATCCATAGAAGCACCATATTATTAGAATCAAAACATGAAGTAAGGGCCACTGAGTCTTTTGAGTGTTATGTAATTGAGACATTGGCTTATCCACTCCAGTTGAGTAGGTTTTTGCAAAGTATTTGCTTGAGTGCTTGTGTTTGCTGATAGCCTGATCTTCAATATTTGTAAGTCCCCATCCCTGGACAGTACTGAAGCCTAAATGGTTGGCCTCGTTTTCGAGAGCACTTAGTAATGATTTGCATTTCTGTATTGTGCCTTCTAGCCATTTTAACTTTGATGTGGCTTTTGGTCTTGCCACTAGTTTCTATTGAGAAACAGTGAGCCCACACCCTAGAAAATGTGCCGTCTGGCAATATCACATCAGCCAAAGCGAGGGTTAGACCTGGCTGCATGTTGTGTGTTTGTTGTAGGTATTAGCTTTAGTAATGGGATATGGAACCCTTTGCCTTCCAGGTGGCCAAAAGATACTTAGATCAGATGGTTGTGTGATGTTCAGTGCAGTAAGGGCGGATAGTCCCGGTTCTTTTCGTAGTGGATGAGTATCTCTTGTGGGCAGTTTCAGCAGTAAGGCCCAGATTTGAATGGGTGTAGAGACTGAACTACTTTCTCACCACTAGGGTGATTCAGCCAGGTCGGGGTTGAAGCACATTGGCAAGGCAGTGTGGCAGAAGTGTGACCGGCAATATCCCGTGCTATTCTTGCTGAGTGTTAAATAGAGCGGACTTAGTCTTCAGGATGTTTAGAACTCACAAATGGTGCATTCGAATTCATTAATGTGGTTGTGAACACACACACGCAGTGGAACTGTAGTGATCAGCCTTACCACCGGTCAACAAAAATCGACCATGAGTCCAGTTGTGTCACTGACCTCTGCGGGAGAGCTGATTCTGGCCTGGCTATAACTTGTCACTTACAAAGAAAAGGATTAGCAAGCAAGAAGGAGCCTTTGCTGAGTACGTTTTTATTAATTAGCTGGATCACAGTATCAAAGCCAGCTGGGAATGTTATTGCAAAATGACTTACTGATTTATTGTGGGGAATGACGAGCCCTTCATTCATTCATCCCTTGGAAACGAGGAGATGCCATTGTTGCTCTGGAACTATGACCTTGTTTTTAATTAACATTTTCTTGGAAATTTTTTCTTCTCGTACAGTGCATTTTTGGCCCTCGCTCTCAAAGTACTCTGAAGCAGGGCTGCTCTCTCATTTCTCCCCAGCCATAATAAATCTGGTAATCTCTCTGATCCTTTCAAGCTGGTAATTTCCTGCTGCTGATTTATGCCTGCCTTATAGTTAAACTCCATAAGTGCCGTGATATCACTGACACTTGAAGATGGGTGGAAAGTTGCCATGGGTATTGTTAGGGTTTTCCTTAGCTGGCAATCAGTTCTGTCTTACTTCTACTCAATTCTTTTAATGAATAAAGCGATCATTTGTCCTAAGAGAACTGCTGATCCTAAATGATGTAAAACTTAGGAATACATAACATTCTGATTTTTAAAAATAGAATTATGCAAAATCAATCTTAAATGGATTAAAATTTGGTTGGTAGACCTCAAAAAGTAATTGTTAAGTGGGGAGTTAACATACAATGGGGATGTTTCAATGGTCCAGCAGGAATCTGTTTTTAGTCCACTGTTGTTCAATTTTTATAAATGATTTGGAAGCAAATATAAAATCATTGCTGATAAAGTTATTATATAACACAAAACTTGGTGAGGCGGTAAATAATGAGGACAGTTAAGTTATACAGAGCAATCTGGATTGCTTGGTAAACAGGGTTTATTTGAATAACATACAGTTTAATGCAGACAAATGCGAGGTCATACCTGTAGGAACTAAGACTGAGAGTCACACTTACAGGATGTGCACTACTGTGGCATAGAAAGTAGTGACTGAAAAGGATAGAGAGGTCCTGTTGGATAGCCCAGCTGAAGAGGAGTTGCCAATGTTGTGCTGTGGCTAAGAGGGCAAGTATGATTCTTGGCTGTAATGTATCACAATATTGAGCAGATGGAGGGCAGTGTTATTACCAGTGTATATAGTATTAATGAAACCATTACTGGAATACTGTGACATGTTCTGCTGTCCACACTTTAAGAAGGATGTTGAAAATTTGAAAAGGTTTCAAAAAAGAGCTATGAGAATTATTTGGGGTCAGGAAAACCTGCCTTACAGTAGAAGACAGAAAGCTCACTATATTTAGCTTATCAAGGAGAAGATTGAGGTGACTTGACTATGGTCTATAAGTACTTACATGGGGAGACAATTTTTGATAGTAGAGCACTTTTAAATTTAGTAGACGGAGGAATAATAAGGTGGCTAGAAGGTGAAGCTAAATGAGTTTAGACTATAAATAAGGCATAAATGTTTAACACTGCCGGTAATTAACCACTGGAATATTTTCCAACGAATGTGGTAGATTCTTAATCACTTGAAGTCTTTAAATTAAGACTCGATGTCTTTCTCAAAAATATGTTCTAGCTAAATCACAAAATAGGGGCTTGATATGGGAATTGCTGGGTGAAATTCTGTGGCCTGGATTACGCAGAAGGTCAGACGAGATGGTCATAAGGGCCTCCTCTAGCCTTAGGGCCCATTAATCTAGGATGAGGTATCTGAGAACTTGTCACTGTTGTTAAAACTGATTTTGCCTTGGGATAAATTTGGCTCCCAAATATTTATTTTCCTGTTGGAAAACTTCCTCTATCACAAATAAGGTCCCTTCCAACCTTGATATTCTGATATTCTCTGAACATCAGGTTTATTTATGTGTCTCCTCCGGACACACTACCTCACCCAAACCCCTTGCTCATTTAATGTATTCGCAAACACTTTTGCAGTTGCAGAAGTATATCAGAAAAGTTCTCCCCAGTGTGTTGTTGGTTCTAAAGGTGTTATATTTTGACATGCTTCCTAAAATGTGAGAGACTGAAAAGTCACTACTCCACTATAATGAAAATTGCAGATACCTTAAAAAGGTTGATTATGTTTTTATTTATGGGTTCTTTTTAAATGAGGATGTGGTTTATAACCATCCTCTAAGAAGTGTGTTTGGGGAAGGGATTTAAAGGAGGGAGGGATAGGTGTGGGACATAGAGTCAGACAAGTATTCTAGTCCTGGACGATGGTTTTAGCAGTGGAGATAGTGAGTTTAACCTGACAGGAGAGGATCTGCAAAGGGAAAGAAAGGGAAGCAGATGCACCAGGACTTGAGGACGAGGAAGACAATACTGCTGTTTAAACAAAGAGATGAAAAGACCACTGGGAAAGACGGAGAATGATGGTACAGGAGAGGATTAGGGAGGGAGGGACTTGAGATCAGGAGAAGTTGGACAAGAAGAACGTCACAAATGGGACTGAAGGAGGAGAAAGTGGAAGGTGAGAGGGAATAGGAGGTGGGAAATGGAGCTGGTCGGGCAGAGAGCTTCCCTTTTTGAAGAAGATGAGACTCAAAGAGAGTTGACTGCATCATGTCTTCTGCAATATTCATCCTCATCCTTCTTGTTTAAAAATTTGTTTATATTGGCCCATTGTCTTTGCTCGTCAACCAAGCTCCTGCTGCTTTTCTCCCCCCATCCCCCTGCAGAGTGATGGAGGCCCCCGTCTGGTTACTAACCCCCTTGTGTGGGTCCCAGAAGGAGGGATGCTGCAGATCACCAACAGAATTTTGCAAGCAGAGATGCCTGGTGCCAGTGAATCTGAGATAACCTACACAATCATCAGGGACCAGCCAAGATATGGTAACTTATTGTAGATCTTGTACTACCAGGGGACATTGCTGTTATGCTACTGCTGCTTCTGCTCTTTCCTTGATATCCCCTACTGTCTCTCCTTTTATATCTTCTTCCAGCTTGCTAGAAAGATCCTTGTTGTGACGTGGTGGTTAGTCAACCTCCATTGGCCCCGCAGTCTCCATTGCATACGTACTCTCTTTGAGAAGTCTCTGGGATGGCCTTGGGAGAGTGGACTCCATTTAATGAGCCATCAGCATGTGTTTGGCTGGTCCTTTGTTGCAGTTGAGAGGTTGGCTATGGATGTCTTCCAACCTCACAATATATTTCATTAACACATATTGCTATACTTCATAACTGCACGTATAATGTAGCACATACGACCCAAAAATATATTAATGTTCAACAGATCAAGACTTTTCAAATGATACCTCCTAAGGCATGCATTGTACAGAACCTATCATAATCCTGTCTTAATGGTGCATATGGAGTTCCAGGGTGCGACCTTGAGGTACAGAATGTCACATAGTGATAAAACACAAATACTGTATGCCAGGCTGTGGGTTTTTTTATTATTCAACCATTATTCAAATGCAATTTTGGGAAATGAGCTAAGAGAGCTTAAAATGAATATTTTGCAAAGCAGAATTATTATTGCTGCAAAAAGAGCTAAATAATGTATATGGGGTTTGATTGGTAGCTACAAAGGGTACTTTCAAAGGTCAATAGAAAGATGGAATGCACAATTAAATACAGATTATTCAGTAGGAGATGGGCATTTGCTATATGTGCAAACTACATTTGTATCAATGATTAATAAAACATAGGATGATATGCACAGATTATATATAATGCGAAAACAAATGAGTACAATTAAATTTTGAGGCTCAGATAGCTCCTCAGATGATATAAATTACCACAGCTCCATTGATTTAAGTGAAGTCAGGAATACTGTGTCCAGTTCTGCTGTCTCCAATTCAAGAAGCACATTGAAAAATTGGAGACTGTTCAGGAAAAAGCCATGAGAATGATTAAAAGATTGATAAACATGCCTTATAGTTAAAGATTCAAGGAGCTCAGTCTGTTTAGTTTATCAAAGAGAAGAGGAAAGGGTGACTTGATCACAGTCTATAGGTACCCCTATCAGGAGAAAAGAAGCTTGGTGACAGACAAAGGTATCACAAGATCAAATAGCTGGAAGTTGAAGCCAGACACATTCAGACCCTAAATGAGGTAAAAAAAATTAACAATGAGGATAATTAGCCATTGGAAAAATGACCAAGGGTTGTGATAGATTGTCCATCACTGACCATTTTTAAATCAAGATATTGGATGTTTTTCTAAAAGATCTACTCTAGTTCAGCCACAGCTATTACACTTGAAGCAGGAATTAATTCAGGGAAGTCCTGTGGTCTGTGTGGGTATGTTTACACTGCGCAGTAACCCCAGACTCTGACTCTGGTTTGATCCCAAGACCCCTTAACATCCACACACAAATCAGTCTGACTCAAGTCAGCAAGCACTCAGGGTGGGTGGGTCAGAGCCCGGTCGTTTTGCAGTGTGGATGCAGGACAAGCTGTAGACCGAAGGTCTGCATAGTGCAGTATGGCCATGTTAGCATGGCTATGAGACCCAGGTGTAGTGGTTGCAAAGCCAGGATTACAATGCACTATGGACATTCGAACATGGGGTTGGAAACACCAAGTCTACAAGTTCAGGTCCCACAGATCTGGGCTTAGTATGCAGTTTAGATGTACCATGTTATACAGAAGGTCTGACCAGATGGTCACAATGGTCCTTTCTGTCCTTAAAATTTATTAAACTATATGTGCTGAGGATCCAGCCCTAGAACTGAATACAAAATGTGATATACAATCCATTAATATTAGGAAAAAATCTCTATAATGCTCCTATTGCAATTAACAGAAAAACTGTTGTTGAAGTCAATGGTGCAGGGGTGAGCCATCATTCTGGACATGCAATGAAGTTTGGTTCTGAAGTTATTGAATATATACCTGATTTACCAAATATGTGGGTTTATTTAACCTAGGTGTTTGCATTTTGAAATAATTTAGAAGTTCTAGATTAAATAGACATCACAGCAGCCCTATGGGAATAGCACTGTCAGTTGCAAAAACGTTTATAAGATGATACTGAACAAAGAAATCTAACCTTCAGTGTGATGGAATCATTTGGTTTAGTGTCAGAACAGATGCAGGGTTAGGAATGCATGAATCCTAGCAGAACCTCCTAATACCCATTCAGAGGTGATGCAAAGATAATTTAAGATCATATGGCTCTCTTATTTGATTATCAGTTAGATATAATCTCCTTTTTAAAGATGTCTAATTGTTTTGATAGTGTCATTTTTCATAAGGTTTTCATTTGATTTGTTTGCATTTATATATGAGATTTTGAACAGACTTTGAATTGTGTTGGTCAATAAAATAAATAAAGATTTTGCTGCCCTTTCAGTGAGTAGCACTTGACTCTGTGTAGTCTCATGGAAGTCAATGGGACTACTCATGGAGTAAAATATTGTTCAACGTGAGTAAGGAATAATAATCTTCTTCTGTATATATTTGGAGGGTCAAAGTTGATCAATAACAAGATTGATCCTCCAGTGATAAACATGGTCATGGCTGCATTGAACCCAGTGGAGCTAGGACCCAGCTGAGGATCTTCCTGGCTGTGTGTAAAAGCTGATGTGAGCAGAATGTTTTCTGTGTGATATCAAGGGATCTTTAAACTGAATATTATTCCAACTAGAAGCTATAGATGTGCAGAGTTTTTACATCAGCTAATAAAACTGGACCAGAAAGAATTCAAGTGTAGCCCATATGTTGACACAAACACTTACAAAGAGTCCGCTCTCCATACACGTAGGAGTAAGTAGGGTGGTGTAGGAGCAGTGTACTGGCACTTGGGAAGCATGGATTTGGTTGCTGGCTCAGCCATGCCTCCTATGTGACCTTTGGCATCTTCCCTGTGCCTGCCACCCATCTCCAGAAATGTATTCCCCTGCTTCCCAGGGGTGTTCGGAGGCTGATGATTTTGGAGTGTTTTAATCTAGAGCCAAACCAGTAAACAGGAGAGGCTGCCCGTGGGTGAAGACTTTCCCCTTTGAATTCCCACTGGTTGTGTGGAAGGACACACACTCCTCCTTGTCTCATGCATGGCCTCTCCCTGTTCACCTCTGCGTTCTCAGGGGAGGTGGTTCTTCTGGTTCCAATGCCAGCAGATGGCCCAGCTGACTCATGGCAGCATCTGCCTGATGGAAGAGCCGCCGCACCAACCACCTCTTTCACCCAGCAGGACGTCAACGAAGGCATTGTGTGGTACAGGCACTCTGGATCCCAGGTGGAAAGTGACTCCTTCTACTTCCAGGTACTGCCTGTCTTGCCATATGTCCTAGAACAGCTTTTATTCTCCTCTGTGATTTACTCTTTTCTGCGCCTTATCCATGATCAGGATCCATATTTGTGCCTGGTTATAGAAAGGTTTAATCATTAAAAGACTCCCTGTAGTAGGACAAATCTTAGTCTTAATGCATGGGAGGGACCTGGGACTGGCACCCAGGCAGACCAGGTTTGGAAGGGAGTAGGGCAGGGAAGTGTATTTTCTCCTCCAGCCCTACAGACGTCGCTAGGAAGACATAACCCACCTTACGGCACTCTAATCTTTCTGTAACCCCTTGTAATAGGAACCCTCTTCAAGATAAGGAGTTTCCGGGGGGCGTCTGCAGCCAAGGGCGGCATGGATGGTCCTGTGCCTTAGACGATGTCCTGGGAGTGACTGAGTGGGGAGGGGAAGGAAGCAACACTCCATGAAGAGAGGTTGCTGAGTTTTCCTCTGCCCAGGCCCCCACCCATATGTGTATATCTATATCTGGGTGATTCATCCCTGAGAAAAGCATCACCTCGAGATTTGCTGCTGCAGCTGTGGAGGCGTGGCTCACGACTCCAGCATGAAGTTCTGTTCTGCACGTAAAGCAGGGATTTAACTTCTTTGTTTTGTATGAAAAAGGCAGCATGCCCTCCCCAAATGTACTGTGCTTACTTTGAGCAGCAAGTGGATTTTCTGAGAGTTGACAAGAATCAGAGGGGTAGCCGTGTTAGTCTGGAATTGCAGAAGTAACAAAGAATCCTGTGGCACCTTAAAGACTAACTAAAGTATTAGAGCATAAGCTTTCGTGGGCTAATACCCATTTCATCGGATGCATGCAGTGGAAGTATTCAGGGGCAGGAATAAATAGGTAGGCAAGAACCAGGTTGGAGATAACAGGTTAGTCTAATGAGGCTGAACCAGCTTGTTATCTCTAATCAGGGAGGGTGAGGTGTTCCTCTAGCAGCTGAACTGGAGGTGTGAATAGCGAGAGAAGAGAAGCTGCTTTTGTAGTTAGCTAGCCACTCATAATCTTTGTTGAATCCTTGACTGATGGTATCAAATTTGCAAATGAATTTGAGAGCTGAGTTAGATTCGAAAACACCAAGACCACGTGCCGCTCTCTCCCCTGGGATTCCCTCATGTAATAATTTAATTTTCATAATAGACTTTTGCTCTCACTCCATCAATAAATGTATATGTAGACAAAAAGACACAAAATACATCCCAGCAGCCATTATAATAAAATAATTCCAGCAGGCAGAATGATCATAAAATCCCTCAGACAGGACTTTGCATTTTGCTTGAGAAGTTTAACAGTCTCCCATAATGCTAAGTCAACATGAACACTTGCAATATTTGTTACATTTAGTTTACAACTTAGAAGCTATTACTGACAGGCAATTAAGGTAATAGCTGAAGTAATTAACATAAATGATAATGAGGAGGTTGAGAGTGCCAGATGTTAAGCAAGCTAATCTTTAATTTAATTGCTATGTTGCTGTTAGTTATATGCCTTTTGCATGAGTCAGACGTTTGGTTTTAGTTTTAGTGCAGTGACAATAATTGTATGAGGAGTCCCCTAGGGAAAAGAAGCTACAGTGAGCAGTGTCACATCAGAAAATCATAATATATCTGTCTGAGTGCAGAATAGTGGATTGTGACTTCCTAGAAAAGACAGGCTTATGTGTTTTCAACAGCACTCTGGGAATTGTAGTTCAGATGACATCAACGTAAACAGAATCTGCAAGTGACTAAAATCATTTTGGTTTTACTTTTTTAGGACTCCATTCCACAAGCATTTTCATGCACCGTCTCCACTTTAAGCGGGTGTTAAGTCCATTCTCATTTAGCAAACTGTTTTAAGTTCTACTGAAGTCAAAGACATACTGCAATCTAATCCTTCCACAGTGTTGAGCGCCTATAAACTTTTCTAGCATAGTTTTTCACACTATGTTTTAGTGCTTTTAAATTTTTGTAAAAATAGTTATGCAGGATCTATGTGTTGTTTATAAAAAAAAAAGCAACTGCAACTGAACTGTGATGACTTGGATATTAATTTCATCTTGGTATTGGAATTGTGGTATGGACCATCTTTCAGTGTGGAGCACAAAGTCATCTTGTGCAGTCTTAACCTTGATAGTATATTATACTAAAGAATAGTACAGCCTGGCACCTACCATGTGAGTGCATTTGGATTTCAGAGAAGCAACCCTAAGAGACATCTGGTTGAAGGAACAGTGTGATTTTTTTTTTCAGCATTTATCTTCTAGTTCTACTGCTGTCTCATGTTCTCAGGATCAGCCCCTATCTTTGTCCTTCCAAAGCCAGAAGCAGGAGTATGGGACGTTAAAAGGAGGGCCTAGAAAGGCAGCTGTGTTTTCAAACAATAGCAGTTCTTCATCCTTGTGAATGAATTGTGGTCAGGATTCCATTTGTCTGATTTTGCATTTGCAGGTATCAAGTGCTGCTATTCCACAAACTCACGTGGAGACCCACATGTTCAACATTGCCATTCTCCCACAGATACCCGAAGCACTGCAGCTCTCACTTGGGTCCTCTCTCCATATGACTGTAAGTCTAACCCAGAGCCGCTGACTAATTATCACTGCATTTCTTTTCTCATTATGGGAGTGCACTGAGACCAGACTTTGGCACAGGACAATTATTGCTTAATAATGCTTCCTCTTAATGTTGTTCAGTTTGAGCATTGTGCCTGATTCAAGGATCAAGAGAAGTTTAAAGAAAGAGTGCTGTGCAGCTGGATGCATAGTAGAAAAAAGGAAAGTGAAGTGTATCATAGCTGATATGCTGAAATATAAAACAAAAAGGTGAAAAATCAGTATGAATAGAGGTGATTGAGATACAATTATAGATTGGAGAGACTCTTAATAAAGAAGAGAATGGAAGAAACTACATTTTTACATCTTTTCAAAGAATTCCCACAGTTCTTAAAACCCCGTGTATTACAGAGGCCATTACAATGAGGCACAAATCATTGGGTTAGAGAGATAATAATAAATAGATCTTGTAACTACACTGCAATCCATATTTACAAAGATCACAAGCCACTGATACATGTGGGTGGCAGGGAGGGATAGGTCAGTGGTTTGAGCAGTGGCCTACTAAACCCAAGGTTGTGAGCCCAGCCCTTGAGGGGGCTGTTTAGGGGTCTGGGGCAAAAAATCTAGCACTAATGGTACATGGTCCTGTTAGTGAAGGCAGGGGACTGGACTTAATGACCTTTCAAAGTCCTTCTGGTTCTATGAGATAGGTATATCTCTATATATTATAATCCACCAATCTGACACCAAGAACATATATTATAATATTTTCCTAAAGATTCAGACATGTCTATTACATTTCATTGTAAATTACTCTTTTTGAAGCATTGGCACTAAAAGTAAGTATTGCTTTTTTTTTTGGTATGTCATGTAATCTAATGTAGTTGTTCCCCTAATCATTTTAATTTAAAGAGACACCTGCCAGGCTGGTGGGAATTAAATTAGACACACAACAAGCCTTGTAGGGGTTGGCAGGTATATGTAAGGTATATGGCATATATTTTTGCTTTGTTCTGCTGTCTGCTCTGTTTCTGTCAACTCGCAAAATGCTGTGGTATACCTGAATTCTTGGAGTTCTGGTGATAGCATAACCCTCTGAGAACCATGCTTCATGCCAACAAATAGACCTTGGTTTGACTGTTTCTTTCTCAGTGCAGACTGATTCAAAGCCCACTGATGCCAAGAAGAGTCTTTTCAGTTAGGTCAGTGGGCATCAGGATCCACAGGTGTAGCATAGTGCAAGAAGTTCATGGTGCAGTGATTAATACAGAGAAATTCAGACCTTCTACAGATTGGGCCAAATTCGGCTTTGGCATAAATTGATGCAATTCCCATTAGCGTCAGTGGGTGCTGTACCTGTTTCACCAGGGCTGAACTTGGTCCATATGGCCTGTTATTGAAGGGTAGGGTTGCTACTCACTCTTGTTGTTTTCAGCATGATCCTGATTTTAAGATCATTTCAAAATATCTTCAGGGAGAATGCAGTGTCATTGTCTTGATGTTGGGTTGTGCAACCCTTGACAGCACTGAGAAAAGATGTTGTGACACTGGCTTAATGACATTATTATTATTATTAATTATTATTATTAATATGCTCAGAAGTGTACTGGGTACCCGTTGTAGGGGCATAGCTACCCCATAGCACACACCTCTGGCCACACCCATTACAATTGGCTCTCTCTCAGTTTCCCTCTCTGAGGTGGGTCACTTTGGCTCTCCACATGCTGGTCTGTGCAAGAGATGTGACTTAGCTCTCTGGACAAATCACAAGCAAACCTGTAGCAACAGTTCAACAAACCAAAAGGTCCTTCTGCCTCTTCAGCCCACCCTCTAGGACCTAGGCCTTGCTCTCAGCCCCTTTCTTGGCTACCTGTGTGAGTCATTTTGGTTCTGGGACAGAGCACTGGGTCTCCAGGCCAGTTCCTGTGGAGTACCATTCTCAGCCACTTTTGGGCTCTGTTCCTTGTGTCTGTCCCTGCTGTGTGGTACAGAGCACTGGGCCCCCAGGCTGGTTTTCTGAGAGTACTTAGTCTCCTGCAAACCCTGGCTTAGGCCTTCCACAGATGCCTGCCCACTCTCTGTGGTTCCACCTCGAGACTGATTTCATTCTCAGTTCTTTTATAAGGCCCATATGTCCATTAAGCTGTCACCTGACCCTCAGTCCCTCCACCTCAGGCTGGAAGCAGCTAATTAATTATGGCCAGGTGTGGCTGACCCGTCTCCCCTTAAAGGGGCCAGTCACCTGGGACATTGCCTTATGAAAATAAATAAAGACCCAGTCTTTGCTGTAGAGAGTCAGAGTCACCCAGCAAGTGAGGGTCATAAACAGAGAAGTTGGTAGTGGGTTTAATAAGGTCATGTGGTGATTAAGGCATGTGGACATATCAATGGCTCTGCTACCTGTTAACAGGTATATTCTCCCTGCCCTTCCCCCAGCCCCCGCCATGTTTGCTTGCAGACAAGATAGCCGAAGTGAGGCATTAGAAGGGATTTGAAGGTGACCTGGTGAACAACTTTGGGGCAGGCGTTCCAAGCATATGGGATATGGCTTCGAGTTGCCTGCAAGAAAAGCCATTGCTGAGTGGGGGGGCTAGGAGAGAAGGTCAAAGCTGTAGGGAGGGGTGCATGATGCCTGGCTTTGAGGACCAGACTAGCTGTCTGAAGGAGATGCACAGGCATGGCTGACATTATTAGTTATTAATTCTTTATTAATGATGTGTTAGGTGCCTTTGGCGTGTTTGGCTCTGTCACAGATCCAGATAAAGACAGAGTCCCGGTCCAAACGACCTTGCAGATAGACAAAAACACACTGGGAGGATAGAGATAACTTTCGGTCTGCCGGTTGTAGGTCCTTATACAACCTCTATTAGCATAGTATCTGCATGCCCCACCACACCTCTGTGAAGATGGGCAGTGCTAGTATGCCCATTTTATAGGCAGGGAACTAAGGAGCAGAGAGACTAGGGGCAGCTTTTCAAAGCTATTTAGGTGCCAAAATGTGCAGATGGACGACAAGTGGGATTTTAAGCACTTGGGTACTGAACTCCCACTGAAATTGAAAGTCAGTGAGGCACCATGGTGCTGTTGAAAACTCCACTAGGCATCTGTCTGCAACATTAGGCACCTGAATACCTTTGAAAATCTTGCCCAAAGTCACACAAGAAATCTGTGATGAAGCCAGGAAATGAAGCCAGGTCTCATAAGCCCCCCTCTGGAACCATCCTTTCAGGTGTAACGGGGTGGGTGGCGAGTTCTTGCTGTTTCATATTGGGTAGGTAAAGGATCAGGGCTAACCTGGCGAGTGTTATCTGAGAGCCGTGAGTCTGAGAGCGAGTTAATTCCACACATTGGGGTTGGTGAGGTAGGGAGACAGGAGTGGGTGAAGGAACTGAAGGGAGTGGTGAAACTGGGAACAATGAGAACATCATGGCACGGTGATCTTATCAAGGTTTAAAATAGGGGCAACCTTCTGCAGGCAATAATAAAATCTGTTCAAGCTGTTATCTGGAGCAATGTTCGGTGATGTGTCCTTTTCCTTTGAATGTTTTTTTAAACAAGATTCATGGGGGAGTTGTCTGATTGCTCCATGCAATGCTGGATTTTAGAGCTAATTACACACCACAAAATCCAACAGTGTCATAAAATATTGTGCTTTACTGGGGGGGGGCTCATCATAACCTGCAAATGCTGCCTCTTTGAGAGACAAATATGCCTCGGAGGCAATTACAAAGGGACCATAACATTTAAATCTTCTCATCATAAAAAAGACTGCACTTCCCATGTCAGTGTGATTGAGTTCTGCTAATCTGTTTTCAAATGTCTAAATTCCTTCAGAATCGGACTGGCATCTTTGCTGAAGAATGAGCTCAATGCTAAGTCCTTCTAGAGCAGAAGACTGGTTTGATTGATTTGTACTAGAAAGGTCAAAGAAAGTTAAGTGAAAGTTTGACAATTAAGCTGGGCCTGTATCTATAGTGTTTCCTTTTTCAATTATGCATCAAGTTACACTTTCCCCAAAAGATATGATTGATGAGGTGAGCATGTAGCTTCTCTGATGGCAAACACTAGCTGAGTGTAAGATGAGATTAGATTTGTGGGGTGGGAGGAAATTCTGTGATTGTTAAAGTGCAGTTTTATTCCAAAAAGTGACTCTGTAAAATTAACACCATCATTATCATGAGACTTGTTCTCTTTTTGCATTCAGAGCCATATCTGCTGGTGTCAATGGCAAAAAGTAACTTTCACTGCCATCCATTTCTGTTAGCTGTGCAGAGCCAATGTAGCTAAGAGGAAGCAAGCTGGACTCTATTCCTTCATGTGCATCATCAGCAGCATTGTTTTCTAAGTTCCTTTCAGATACATGTGTGCAAATGTGCTGAAAACAGGGGGGTTGTTCAGGTGTCCCTAAAAACTGATTTATTTAATGAATGATGTATATTAGAATTAATTTGCTTTTGCTTTTTACTCCTTGCTGTTTCTTAAGACGTATCCTGTCAGGAATGTTGCTTTGATGGTGCATAATGATAGCATCAAAATTATAATTTTAATCCAACTAGCCTGAGCACTGATATACTCCTACACTGCGCACTGGACATAACGTTGGGGTTGTCTGTTTTTTTAATTCATTGTGCTGTGTACTTGGATACAAGAAAATACTGTAGGAATGACAGGCTTACCATACAAGATAATTAATACACTTTTTCATCTGAGGATCTCAAAGTATTTTACACAGGTGGCTAAATCTCATTGTCTTCATTTTACAAATGGAGAAACTAGGCACAGAGAGCACATATAATTAGGCCGAGGTCATAAAGTGGCAGAACCAAGGATGGAATCCTGGTCACATGACTCCTAGGCCATTAGTCCATGTTGTCCAGAATTCTGCCTTCAGCATTAGCCAACATCTTGACACTACAGAGACAGGTAAAATCATGCCTCATAATAGATCTAGCCAGTTGTGTAATACTGAAACGTGGGAATTCCATACATAATCATACCGTTTACGATGAGAAGGGACCACCAGGTCATGTAGTCTGACCTCCTGTATATCACAGACCACTAGAAACACCCAGCACCCTCATGCTAACCCAACAACCAGAATTAGACCAAAGTATTTCATGCTATTACGTGCCACAGGCAGAGAATAGGGGTACGTCTTCACTACCCACCTGATCGGCGGGTAGCAAGCGCTCTTTTAGAGATCCATTTCTCGCGGCTTAAAAAAAGCGAGAAATCGATCGTCCGCAGCGCCCCAGTCAACTCCGTAACTCGCAAGGCGTAAGCTGGAGTCGACGGGGGAGCGCGCCACCAACTGCCGCTGCCATCAGGACGGCAGGTAAGTTGGCTGAAGGTACGCCGACTTCAGCTACGTTATTCACATAGCTGAAGTTGCATATCTTCAGTCGATCCTCCCTCCTCCAGTGAAGATCAGCCCTGGGAGATTTTTTATAAACCCAACCCAACACATTGGGAGGGTGGAAGGGTGGGGGTTTCGGGGTGGAGAAATCCCTTCCTGACCACTGAAGGTGGCTGGCTAAAACCCTGAAGCATGAGCTTTAGGAACATATGACAGAAACTGGAAGCCCTGATCCCGACCATCACACACAATCCCATCACACAATCATATTCACAAATTTGTCCAGCTCTAAAAAAATAAAACTTCATGAGAGTTAAAACACCAACTATTAACATCACTTGTCAAAATATACGAAGTAAAAATCCTCCACTACCACTGTCATAACAACCCTTTTTATATACACATTAAGATGGGACTCTAGTAAGTTCCCAAGCAGCAGTTTTCTTACTTTGCCTATCTGGAAATTTAGATTATTATCAATAGAAATATTTTTTCATTGGTTTGTGTGTGTACGGTGAAATCGTTTATTGACAGTGACCGATTAAAAATCGAATCTTTCCAAACCTGTCACATTCATTATCTTGTATATACCTATCACATTCCCTCTTCATTTTTTCTCTAAACTAAACATTGCCAAGGTGAAGTCCGACTCTATTGAAGTCAATTTGAGTTTTACTGGTGACATCAGTGGGGCCAGGATTTCACTCCCAGTCTTTTCAATCTTTCCTCATAAGGAGGCTTTTCCATTCCCCTGTTCTTTGTAGTTTCTTTTTTCTGAATCTCTTCTATTTCTGCTATACAGTAATCAGAACTGAACATAGTTTTCTAGGGTAGGCTATACCACTGATTTATATAAAGCCATTACAATATTTTCAATATTATAAGGTAGTGTAGACTATACATCAGGAGTCAACAACCTTTCAGAAGTGGTGTGCCGAGTCTTCATTTGTTTACTCTAATTTAAGGTTTCGTGTGCCAGTAATACATTTTAACATTTTCAGAAGATCTCTTTCTGTAAGTCGATAATATAGAACTAAACTATTGTTGTATGTAAAGTAAATAAGGTTTCTAAAATGTTTAAGAAGCTTCATTTAAAATTAAATTAAAATGCAGAGCCCCCCCAGATGGGTGGCCAGGACCCTGGCAGTGCAAGTGCCACTGAAAATCAGCTCGCATACCGCATTTGGCATGAGTGCCATAGGTTGCCTACCCCTGCTATACACGATATAGGGCTGGTCTTCACTAGGGCAGGGGATCGGCTGTAGATACGCAACTTCAGCTACGTTATTAACGTAGCTGAAGTCGGCGTCTCTACAGCCAACTTACCTCCCGTCCTTGCGGTGGTGGCAGTCGGCGGCGCGCTCCCCCATCGACTCCAGCTTACTCCTTGCGGTGAGCTGGAGTTCCGGAGTCAACAGGGGCGCCGCTGGCGATCGATTTATCGCATCCTGACAAGACGCGATAAATCGATCGCCAAAAGACCGTTTTCTGCTGCACTTAGTGACGACAAGCCCATAGTGAACGCGAGGAAAAAGATCTTCTTGATCCTCAGCAGGTGATCATCTCATGCTCTAAAGTAGGGGGTTTATTTGCCCATGTAATTAACTTAGCTTGTATAGTTACAGATGTTGGTGATCATGAAATGATCTGGGCCCTTTTCAGATCCAGGAGGAGTATTTAACTCAGTGATCTCTTGCAGCAGTTAATTCCACTGGATTAAGACTGTCATACATCCACAAGTTATATAATATGCAGTAAAGTGTGCTCACACACCACAGTGGCTCCTTTGAAGTGTTACGTTGACCCAGCACTTATAATGGTCTTGTAGCACAGGAAATGGTACACTGTTTTTAAAAGGGTTGGAAAGAAAAGGGAAAGCTGCTATTCCTTGACATTTCCATGGGAATTTCTGGGAATTTTTCAGGAATTTTTTTAAAAAATCAGATTCCCTCAAAACATATCTGACTGGACCAATATGTTAGCTAGGGAATGACTTGTATCTTCGCCCAGTAGTTTTAACTCACATTTATTATTTTTTCCTGATCCTTGCTGCTAAAAATGTGTGTGAGGGGGGATGTATGAGAAGCACTGCTCTGAGGCACCTATCACTTTCTGCTTCCCCTTTGCTCCAATGTGGGGTAGTAATCTGCAGCAAGGCCAGACCAGGAAGAAGCGGTGACACCCTGCCTTGTCAGCTCTGCTATACTGACTGGTGTGTTTGGATGTGGGGAGGAGGCAGAGCCGAGACTGTTCAATCCTGGCCTACCAGTCCCCAGATTGGTAAGGGAAATCAAGGCAGAAATGACTCTGTTCACACCTCCATTCCCAGACCAAGTCCAAGTCAGGATAGCCTGAACAAGAGTATAAGGGGTGGCAGGGGGAGGGGAGGGTCTAACTTTCTTGCATAGATGTAAAATCTCACATTAGCTCATCTCTGATTCCCGCTGGTCCTCTGGAGAAAGGAAGACTCATCACTGATAGTGAAATAAAGTGCGCTCTCTTCTTAGTGATTAGTACTTGTCATACCTGTAGTCCATTCCCTGTGAGACTCTGAACCTGGTTTACAAACATTAGGTCATAAGTGAGACATAGGTGGTGAATAAGCTTTGCATGGGCCTTCTGCACAGAGCTACGTTTCACCCACTAGTGAACCCCATAGCACCTCCTAACGGTCGCTGAGGATTTCCCCGTTGGAAGGACTGCACAAGTCGTCAGTCCTGAGATCAAGTGACTTTGCATGTTGCTGTCAATGTGTTAAAGATCAGGTATTCGGAGATCCATGTGTTTAAGGACTGGTTTTCTTAGGGAACAATTCTCTGAAATGATTCGTTACATTTCTGAGCAAATCGCCAGGTACCATTGGCATTCGTGGTCATTGTATAATGTGTTTTTTAGGCGCTGGAGGATCGTGTGACAGTGATTGAGCCTCATCATCTCTCCTTTGTAGACCCAGAGAGTCCGAGTGAGAAAATCATGTTCAACGTGACTGTACCTCTGCAGCCAAATCAAGGCAAGATGGACTGGCTGGTGTGTTGGGATGGAGGGAGGAGGCTTCCTGTGCATTTATTGCCATTCCTTCTAAGTTCTCTAGCTTTATCTGAAGTATCTGTCTGTGCAGGCAGCTGTTAATCTCTCTACCCTCCTCCAATACTTTTCAAACCACCTAGTTCTCAACCCGATTCCTTCAGTTAGCAGAGGAGTGAACAGTGCCCAGCCAGATTTCTGTCATGTCAGTGTCTAGAATACGTTGTACGCTGCACCCAATGGTTTTGCTTTTTTCACCTCTCCATCCATAAGCATCTGCAGTGCTTACTTAAATGGAAATCTGTGTTTAATTCCCGGTGTCCTTTGTTAGGTGCAGAGATCTGTACTGTGTGCGAATGCAGCCAAATGGGCTAGGGCTGGGTGGCCCTTTCTGGAGAACGTGAGCAGAGATAACATTGAAGACATAAATACCATTACAAGGGGGAAGGGACCATGGCCAAGCCTTGATTGTTCAGTGTTAAAAATTAAATGAATGTCTCTTGTTAACATGAGCTCTCTATCTCTCTAGGAGTTGTGGAACACAGAGACAGGCCCCTCTCCCCAGTCAAGTATTTCACGCAAGCAGATATCAACTATGGCAAGATTGCTTACCGTCCACCCACTGCAGCTCCACACATCAGAGAGATTATGGCATTCTCTTTTGATGGTAAGAAACACCAGCACAAAGGGCTGGTCTTCACTAAGAGGGGGATCGACTGAAGATACGCAACTTCAGCTATGTGATCTTCAGCCGATTTACCTGCCGTCCTCATGGCGGCGGTCGGCGGCGCGCTCCCCCGTTGACTCCAGCTTGCGCCTCGCGGAGAGCTGGAGTTACGGGAGTCGACGGGAGCATTGATAGCGATCGATTTCTCGCGACTTAACGAGGCGCAAGAAATCGATCGCTAGAAGATCGATCACTACCCGCCAATCCGGCGGGTAGTGAAGACGTACCCTCAGCTAGCTCTGTCAGGAATCTGGAATTACCTCCATTAGTTCCCATTAAAGACCTGGGTGTGCCTCTTTCGCTCTAAAAAACTAGCGTTCTCTCACTGTTATGGGCCAAACTCACTTCCGTTGAACTATGAAGGCATAGTCAATGCAAGTTTTGCCATTGACTTCAACAGGAGTATGACTAGGACTTGAATTACTGTGAACTCTTTACAGTGGAAATACTGAATTGTGAAACTGGGATTGTTCAGAATGTTATGGGTGTCATGGAAAATGATCTCACAATTTTCTGCACTTTGGGTTAGATCCTGGCCCTATGAGTATCAATGGGAGCTTTTGGCATTGACATCAATAGTTCCAAGATCCCACCCTTTATTTTGTCACTCATGACAGAAATCTCTAATTATGGGACAGTATTGCAAAACTCAATGCATTATGGGAGTTTCGTGACTGCCTTTGAAGCATCTGGCATTGGCCCACTCTCAGAAATTGGATATTGCAGTAGAGATAGATGAATGAACATAAGAATGGCCATACTGGCTCAGACCAAAGGTCCATCCAGCCCCGTGTCCTGTCTGCCAGCAGTGGCCAATGCCAGCTGTCCCGGAGTGAGTGAACCTACCAGGTAATGATCAAGTGATCTCTCTCCTGCCATCCATCACCCCTCTCTGATAAACAGAGGCTAGGGATACCATTCCTTACCCAGCCTGGCTAATAGCCATTAATGGACTTAACTAGATAAATTCATGGAGATTCTCCTTTAAACCCTGTTATAGTTCTAGCCTTCACAACCTCCTCAGGCAAGGAGTTCCACAGGTTGACTGTGCGCTGTGTGAAGAAGAACTTCCTTTTATTTTTTTAAACCTGCTGCCCATTAATTTCATTTGGTGGCACCTAGTACTTCTATTATGGGAACAAGTAAATAACTTTTCCTTATTCACTTTCTCCATACCACTCATAATTTTATATACCTCTATCATATCCCCCCTTAGTCTCCTCTTTTCCAAACTGAAAAGTCCTAGCCCCTTTAATCTCTCCTCATATGGGACCTGTTCCAAACCCTTAATCATTTTATTTGCACTTCTCTGAACCTTTTCTAATGCTAGTATATCCTTTTTGAGATGAGACCACTGTTACTTTTGAGATAAGGAGATATCTGTTATTTAGAAACTTGTTTTAATTTGGTATAGACAGATTTGGGTTGGCCCTTCTGTGGGTGTGGGGGAGAGGATGAAGGAGACCCCCTGAGCCCCTGCTTCTGCACCCAGTGCAAGAGCCATTCACAGCTGCAGTTTCCATGCTCTCCCTTCGCACACTGCCCCAAACAGAGGCAGTTAAGCCGTGACCCATCCCTTTCCTTTATACTAAGATGTTGCCTCCCTGGTTACATACTGGGAAGTTCAGGAACAGAATAAGCCTCCCTCATGCACAGTCCCTCCAGGGAGGACAAGGCAACACTCTGTATTTCCCCTGCTTAGAGCAGTGCCTATCTGGCACAAAGTAGCCCTGAGTGTTTTACTTGATTTTTGTAATGTTCTATCATAGAGGTGTATGATGTCTCACAGGGTACAGTAGCTCTGTTTGTATTGGAGTGATTAGTTCACTGCTGTTACATAGAGAATCAGATACAGTAGAACTTCAGAATTATGAATACATCAGGAATGAAGGCTGTTCAGAACTCTGAAATGTTCAGAACTGAACAAAACTTTGTGGTGGTTCTTTCAAAAGAACTGACAACTGAACTTTGCCTTAATACAGCTTTGAAACTTTCCTATGCAGAAGAAAAATGCTGCTTTCCCTTGATTTTTTTAGTAGTTTACTTTTAACACAGTCCCGTCCTGTATTTGCTGCTGCTTTTTTTTGTCTCTGCTGCTGCCTGATTGTGAACTTCTGGTTCCAAATGAGGTGTGTGGTTGACTGGTCTGCTTGTATCTCTGGTGTTCGTAACTCTGAGGTTCTACTGTAGCTTTTCTACATGGTCTGTATGTACTGAGCTACTTTCTATTGTAAATAGAGACGTTCTGAGAGCCCTGTAGAAATTGACTCAGTAACAAGTGAGCTACTCTGTATTTACTGATGATGGGTGTCTGTGCTATGTAATGTTCTGATTACTGGAGAGTCATTCTGAAAAGACAGCAGAAGATGATTAACTCACAGAAGGGCGAGCACAAGTACAGGCAGGTAAACCCCGCGCTGCCTTCTTACAATGTGCAAATCAAGTTAATTAGAGTAGCATTCACTCTGTCTGCAGTGAATTTGACTCAGTCAGTGAAATATGATGGTGATATTAGCACTCCCTGATTTGCATAGCTTTGTGTGCTGAGGAAATGAAACCTAAAAGCAATTATTAGTAAATCACTGAGCTTGCCAGGGTATACAAACACCAGTTTATGCAATTCCCTTTTGTAATGTTGACTACCTCTTAGCATTGAATAGCAGAACATTTCTCTGTTAATTTCTGAACAATTACAAAGCATAGTACAAACAGTTAATGTTTACAATAGCCCTGGAAGTAGGGAAGTATCTGCATTCCCATTTTATAGATCAGGAATCTGAGACAGAGGGGAGCTAACTGCTACACTTTCAAAAGTTACCACTGATTTTGAGTACCCATCTTGGGACGTCTTGTACCTACTGCTTCAGAAGAGCTGAGTTCAGTTCCGTTGGCCTTGTCAATGCTCAGTGTTTCCAGAAATGAGGCCCAAGATGTCTCAAATTAAACAACCGCTAATGGAGGTGTCTAAACTAAAAGGCTTTTCCAAGGACACACAGCAGGCAAGTGGCAGTCCTGACATTAAAACTCAGGAGTTCCTGACTCTAATACTCAAGACTGAAGCGTACTTAATAAGCTGCCTCCATAAAATATCAGGAAAGATATTCATGTGACCCTGTTTTTTCCTGTGATAGTAATAAATGTGCTCTATTTTGTTTTTCCCCCTGCAGGTCTCCCGGAGTCAGTGAACTTCAGTTTCACAGGTGTGTAAATCCCTATTCTTTTACTGGCATAAGGGTCATGGTACCTTTTCCTTCACTTCTCCCTGCCTGCCCCTCGCCCGCCCAGCTCCCATTTCAGGGACTTATGAGTGTTGAGTAAAAGTCTGTGAAAGTAAATGTGCACCAGAAATACCTGAATGGTTGTTTTCACAAATTGTGGATTAATGTGCATGGAACACAATGACTCCTTGGTGGGAGCCAGGAGTTGGTTTTCTTAATAGCAGATAGACCTCGTTTCTAACCATTAATTCAAATTCT
Organism: Dermatemys mawii; assembly: GCA_007922305.1. Lineage (NCBI taxonomy): Eukaryota > Metazoa > Chordata > Testudines > Dermatemydidae > Dermatemys > Dermatemys mawii. Next base: position 11,417,828 of record ML677375.1, on the reverse strand, counting down.
GCAGGTCTTAGTCAGTCAAAAATCCCATTGACATGAGTAAGGACTGCAAAGTTTGACTCAACAATTAGTAAATGTAGTATGGAAACATTTCAGATAACTGAAGTTCGTAATAGCTTGTTATCTTGTTTAAGCCTTTTCAATGTGCTGCCTAGCATGGGCATGCCATGTATCCCTTATGCTGGATAACCCATGTGTGTTCTGGCTCCAGACTGCAGCCTCTAATAGAGAGAAGCGTTAGGGTGACCAGATAGCAAGTGTGAAAAATCGGGACAGGAGGTGGGGGGTAATAGGTACCAATGTTAAAAAAAGCCTCAAAAATTGGGGCTGTCCCTAGAAAATTGGGACATCTGGTCACCCTAAGAGGTACACACATGTGTGTACCCACACATGGAGTCAGCATTGTTCTTCTAGTACGTTAGTACTGCCAGGGACGGATTAGGGATAAAGGAAGACTCTGTTTTTTTTCAGAATTTCTGAATTATGTAGTCTTGTGTCTGGAAGGTCATTAGAGGGGGATGGGGCAAGAAACTACAGAGGCTTGACAATCAGTGGTGAAAAGCAGCCAGCCTGGAATGTGTTTTTTTAGGTGTGTTTCAACATGTGTTGTTTAAAACAAATCCGTTAATGCCGATGTGTTTACATTTGGTTGTAGTGTCTGATGGAGAACATACCACCCCTGAGCTGATGTTTACCATTCACTTGCTCTCCACTAATGACCAGCCTCCTGTGTTCCAGATCACAGCTCCATTTCTGGAGGTCAGCCAGGGTGGCAAGGCTACAATTGGTGAGGAGCCGTGATGGCGTGTAGCAAAGGCACTATTCTGATCTAGCATGACTGAAGGGATCACTCTGAGAATGCTGACCAGGCTGGGTTTGTCGCCATGAGCCTGGCACATGCAGCTGGTTCAAATTCTATTGTGGGCCCATCTCTTTTGCTAGGGGCTAGATTGTGACATTTAGCCCACAACCTGCCTTGGTGGCTGTGCTGAATCCAACACCTCCATCCCGAGAGCTCAGCAGGCACAAACTGCTGCACCTCTTGGAAGGGTCCGGCGTTAACCCCTTCCCCATGGCGTCTTCTGTTCCCCACCCTCTCCCCCTTTTGGCTGAGGGGAGCATCATGCTGGCGGTCCCTGTGTTCTGCCTAGTCCAGGGGTTGCATTCTGACTGCTATGGTGGGCTGTGCCAGTGGGGAGGGCTCCCCACGCACTCCCCACATCGTATTGCCATGGGGGCAGGGGGCAGACGCTGACCCGGTATTAACGATATAGCACGTAATGGTGTCTGGTCTATGAGAACATGCTGCACCACGTGCTAGGGTCAGAAAGCTTTGCATTTTTTAGTCGGACTCACCGACCCACTCGTACTGCATCATGGGGCTGTCTGAACGCATGAACAATTGGATGTGGTCCCCTCTCACTTGGTGAGGAGTTGAAGGTCATGCTAGCTGTCACTCATAAGGCAGATTGGCAATAATGTCTCCGTTTGAACTCATGACCTCAGCATCACCAGGGACAGATTGTCTCCAGGCAGGCAGACACAGACATTTGTGTGGAGCGGGGGAGAGCTCCAGAATCACATTAATTTTAAAATACGAACTTGGTTAGAGCCCATTAATTTCTGTCATTTAATGCATGTAAAATTGCATATGCTAGACCTGCTGCTTCTAAGGGAAGGTTCGCTGTAGAGCAGGTTACAGCTCCAACACCAGTGCTGTGTATTCTCCCAATGCAGGGATACAGCTGGCAGTAAGTGATGCAGATTCAGCTCCTGAAGATCTCTTCTTTGAGCTGGTGGAACCTCCTCGCCATGGGGTTCTGCTCAGGTATAACGCTGGGGTCCATGAGCATGTAAAAGCAGGTGAGTTGAGCAGCAAGAGGAGGAATTCAAGTTGGGGGAAGTCACCCCGTGCAATATATTTTCCCTATCTATGTGGTTTTGTTAATTTCTAATAAGCAATTGAGCTACAATCTGTTTGTCAATAATAAATTGCTGGTAATTGCCAGTCACGAGCTCTTCAGAGAACCAACTGAGTATTATTTATTATTTTCAGAGCACTGAATATGTTCACTAAAGCTGGGCAGGAAACAGTTTACCTGTCCCCCCAAAATTTTCCCATTCTCTATATGGATGAAACTGAGACTTTTCAAAATTTGCCATGGAGAGAGAGAGAGACCCACCTCTGAGTAGCCAGTAGCCTAGTGGTTTGGGCACTCAGCTGGTAAGGGGGAGACTCTGTTGATTCAGGAGGCAGCTTCGCCTAGTGGGTAGGGCTGTGAACTAGGACTCAGGAGATCTGGGTTCTATTGCTGACTTAGCATCTGTCTGGCTGGATGACCTCAGGCAGGTTGTTTTCCCCACTGTAAAATGGGGATAATAGGAATGCCATGCAAAGAATAGATAGGGAGGGAGTAGTTCTGGTGCTGGAAGCCTTGGCAAGAGATGTGGATTTTAGAAGGACCTGAAAGGAAAAGAAGAATGCAGCGCTGACAAGAAATGGGAAAGTTTGTTAGTAAAATATTACTCATTTTGTCACCGTTTTTCTGTACTACTGTGAAGGTCATGGCTTCTCCCTGCATACATTCTAGCTCGTTAATCAAACCCTCTGATAGAATCAGAGCTCACACAGCTGTAAGGGGTGCATCAAATACCAGATAAGCATGTGCTTAAGTGATTTGTTTCTTTTGGGCCCGAGGTATTTGATCTGAACTTAAAGTATTAATTTCATCCAGTGGACAGTCTCATCACTATTTTTATATTTTTTGGGGGGAAGGAGACACCTTCACGTATGAGGATGTCACCCGAAATGCTTTACAATATGCCCACGATGGCTCATCAGTAGCAGAGGACAGCATGGAAATCTCCGTAACCGACGGCGTTACCACTGCAACAACGGTGCTGAAAGTCAAAGTGTCCTTGATGGATAGCGATGGTCCCCGGCTGGCCCCTGGCTGCTCGTTGACTGTCACGGTGGCTAGTAAAAGCTCTGTGACTGTCTTACGATCACACCTTTCTTACATTGTAAGTTTGCATCAATTCCTTCCTAAACCCAATGCATTCAGCTAGCTTCCTTCCGCTCAGGAGACTGCGGCACTTTCAGGATGTTGATGGCAGTTGTCAGATACTTCAGCCTTTTACTGTACCCTGACTACAGCTGCCAAATAGGGGTTAATGAGCTCTTTCATCCTACCAGGTCTTTGAGGCTATGCATATTTGACTGAAATAAAGGTGAACTGCAAAGCAAAAATGAAAATTGAGTTAATCCCATATTTATGCACTGAACACCCCCACTAACCAGGCCTGCGGGTTTGCTTTTTTTAAAACTTATTTCCCTCCTCGATATTGACTGGCTCTTCCTGGTTTGCTAAAGAATGACCTGGAATTCTGTGACATGCTGTAATATATTGCTTGTGTACGCTGTGAGTTTTCCAGTCTCGGTGGTGTCACAGAAGTGTGATGCTTTGCTAGACACAGTAGATTTAGTACCATTGGAATTAGCAGTGGATTTCATGTGAGGGACCTGTATAAAAGCTTCACAGTTTAAGGGACTATAAGCATTTTAATGCCCTCTTTTCAAGGTTTATATAACTTAATTGTTAAAAAAAAATAAAAGGCTTTAGGTAGAAATATGGGACATACCCACATAAAGGTATCAGATCCAAAAAGCAATATTGCACCATTTCTCCAAAAAAATCTCCTTGGTCTCTTTCAAGTTTTACCGAATTAAATGACATACAAAAGTTCATGCAGCGTTGTAGCTGCATTGGTCCCAGGATATCGGCGAGACAAGGCAGGTGAAGTAATATCTTTTATTGGACTAGCTTCTGTTGGTGAGAAAGACAAGCGTTTGAGTTTACACAGAAAGAGATAAACCTCATCCACCTTGTACTGAAGTTCACCTGTTTCTGATATGTTTTTGGTCAAACATTTTTTAAAAATGGCTTTGACTTAAAAAATAAACAAAACAAAGCTAACAAGTGATTTTCCCCCCTCATGTATTAATATCTGTTGAGCCTATATTCTCTTATAAAAATCATGAAATTATAAAAATATATTAACTCAATAGGCCATTGCAGCTTGAAAATTGTTCATCTGACAGATTAAAATGGCCCCTAAGGAGTCTTTCCTGATTATTAACAGCATATCTTGCTCTGCATTTTAAAGAACTAGCCCTTTGGATATTGAATGAGCTCCTGTAATATATACTTATTGTACCGAATAGTCCAGAAAGGCACCCAGGGTCAAATTCATTCCTGTCGAGATGATTACTACAAAGTCCACACACCACTTAAGCCAAAGTGCCTCAAGAGCCTAAGTCCCATTTTCATAAGTGATTTAAGGCCAGGTTTACTAAAGTATTTAAGCACCTAAAGAGTCAGATAGGTGCCTAGTGGCATTTACAAAAGTGGCTAAGCGGGATAGCCTCATTCCCCTGTGTGTAGTTGTTTCCACTAACTTAAGTGGGAGCTAGGTACCTAAGCAGCAAAAAGAAAAAAAAAACACAACTCAGGGCAGCGAGTCTCAGAGCCCAGGTCAGCAGACTCCTGGAGCTTGTGCTGTGAGGCTAAGAAGAGCCATGTAGACATTCCTACTTGTGCTGTAGCCCCGGCTCTGAAAACACGTGAGCATGGCGGATCTCAGAGCCTGGTCTGCAGCCCAAATCAGAACAGTTACATTGCTATTTTCAGCCCCTTGGCGCAAGTCTGACATGACATGGGCTCTCAGATGCTCTGCTGTGGGTTGTTTTTTTGTTTTTCGATTAGACGTACTCTTTGGCATGTCTAAATCCAGCTCGGTGCCGATCTGCATTTTTAAAGTGCCTAAACCCCATTGAAAATCTGGCCCGTAGGCCCATAGGAGCCTGTTCTTAATTGAACACCAATGGGAGGTAGGTTCTGAAGTGCCTGTGTCTTGTTTGTGAATAGGACTTGGGCACTTTTGAAAATGTTGCCTCAGATCTGTAAAGCTCTTTGAAGATGAAACGAGCTCAGTGTTATCCTGAGTGCTAGGAAGGGAAAAAGGCAGCAACAGGTGCATCTGGGATGGGGTTTTTCAGAGTGTGTGTTGAGGAAACACAGCAATGGGAACGATCACAGAGTTTTCATGGGGGAGACAGAACAACCGTCCTGTGGTGATTTCTGGATGAGGGAAAGCAAGTTTTTGTGGAGAAGACAGTCAGGGAGTGGCGGGTGTAGGACTTTGAGCAAGACAGGAGGCTGCAGTGCAGTGAGTGGAGTCACTGGGAGTTTGTGGAGGATGTGGTTGGAGGAATCCCATCCATATATTATATAATGGTTTAAAGCTGACAGCTTTTAAGGTTGGGGGAGTTATAATTTCCTCTTCAGATTCTGATGAAGACACAGATTACTTGACCCTGTGCTCCCCTGGTTTAAAATGCCGCTAGATCACTTCTACAGCTGGGGTAATTGACTTGTCTGGTCTTTGTTCTGCAAATAACATACAAATACCTTAGAGAGACAAGGTGAGCAAGGTAATATCTTTTATTGGACCAACTTCTGTTGATGAAAGAGAAAACCTGTCAAACAACACAGAGCTCTCACAGCTAAATGCAAGATTGTTTAGCATAAATAGTTGTTATCAGGGCATTTAGTGCATTGGATGAGATACACCATATCTTGTGACAGGCATGTGTAGCACCCATGGATCTTGAAAGGTGCGTTGTGAGGGATGTTGATCATTGTAGCAGTGGAGATATATCTGCAGGTTTTGCATCTGTTGTTTATGGCAGAGTCTGGTGCCACCTTAAGTTGATGTGGCCTGGTCTGTAGAGAGCTTGCTTCTGATTATGAGCTTGGTGAGGCTGGAGGGTTGTCTGAAGGCCAGAAGAAGGGGTTTGGGTTGTAACTAAGTGATGATGGTGTTGGTTGTAATTGTTTGATGATATTTCATACGGGTGCTAGTGTGGGGTGGTAGGTGATAACTAGGGGTATGCAGTTGTAGGGTGTTTTTTTCCATATTGAAGCAGGTTCTCTTAGCATATTTGGTTGGCTATTCCATGATGCAATCCATCATGAAGGCTAGAAACACTTTTTTAAAAAATGAAACCAGATTCTCGCATAATTATATGACTGCAGGAGCTGAGGCTATAAGAGAAACAGCAATGTGGTAAGAGTTGGCATCACTGGTGTGATATCATGAACAATACCTAATTACAGAAACTGATGTCACTTACGCTGATGTCAATGAGGTTTCCACAGGGTAATTGGGGGATTTCACTTGTAGTTATATGGTTAAATCACCACTCAGTGCACTGGAAGTTTTATGTTAAGATATTTTATCAGATTTTACATTGACTACACTGTTGGGAAATCATTTTTAAAAGGGCCCAGGAAAAGAGATCAGAGAACAGACACACTTTAATACATTGAAAAGGATTGCAGGTGCCATCAGTTTAATAGCACTGTTTGTAGTAGAGGAAGGTCAAACGATCAAAAGTCGACATTAGGTGTCTGATTTTTGTAGGCACTCAAATCTTATGTAAAAATATAAATCTTGCTCCCTGAATGTATGTAATGAAAATCTATGGGTCAAAACCTGTTTTTCTTGCTTCATTTGAAGTCAGTGGAATTACATTTGCGGGTAAGGGAAAGAGGCTTATTTATTCATATGTTGAGGTTACGGTGACTTAAAACTTTGACACTGTGGTACATGTTGTCACCTGAAACTTTTAAATAAAGATGCAGACGTAAATATCATGCAGTTGGACACACACAATATAGTTAAATGGGCCAAATGCAGCTCTTAAGTGTGCCGGTGTAAATCCAGAACTAACCCATTGATTTCAATTGAATTTGCTCCAGATTTACATTGGTGTAACTAAGAGCTGAATTTAGCACAGTCTCTGTATATTCTCTCTGCCATATAGAAATTATATTGCGGGAAGTGGGGAAGCAACTGGGTATTATTGGAAAGATAAATTCTACTTGGTGTTTAATGTGATTTGAAAATAAAATACGCTAGACTTATATCCCAGTGAATGTGTGCCTGTGACACAGACAGATAAAACACTTCTTGGTTATAAGAGAATGAAGTGCCAGATTCTCAGTAGGTGTAAATCAGTACGGCTCCATTGAAATTAAAGGTGCTCCATCGATTTACATAAGCTGAGGATCTAGTCCAGTATCTGTATATTTCAACACCTGACTTTTTTCCTTCATGTTCACCATAAAGAAACAAAAGCAAATACTCCTGTTTGGCTTACTTTTCTTATTAGGATAATAATTCTGCTGACTCGAAAATAAGAATTCAGTTAATTTCTCTGCCCATGTATGGAACCCTCATGCGGACAACACCTGGGCAGCATGCTGAAGAGCTTTCTGAGGTTTATAATTTCACCATGGAAGATATCAATAACCAGAGAATCAGGTAATAAACAGGTATTTTTAACCGCACTGTATCTTCTTTGGCTCAGCGAGAATTTCAGAGCACCATCTGCAGGGAACATATGTTATTAATATTGAGATACACAGCATTTATAAATTATAGCAGAGATGGTGTCTCAGAACTACACTATTGTATCTTGTGATAATAAAAATGACTATGATTATGTATACAAAATAGGGTATTTCGGCACTCACATGGTGCTATTTAGCTCGAACGTCTTCAAAATCTGTCTCTATATTTGTTGTTGTTTTGATTTTTTTTTAGTTAGGCAATACCATATATGATGATATAAAAGAAATATTTCCTTTACTTAAAATGGTTCCAGTTATGAAACATTTGACACTGAATTCATGCCTGTCCTATATTTCTCTGGTATTATGTGAACAGTGGTATCCTCTGTGCTATAGCTCCAGCAGGAAGCAGTGTTTTCTGACTGTCCATGCTGAAAAGGTGATACCACAAAAATGATTAGAGGTATGGAATGGCTGCCTATGAGGAGAGATTAATAAGACTGGGACTTTTCAGCTTGGAAAAGAGATGACTAAGCAGGATATGATACAGGTCTATAAAATCATGACTGGTGCAGAGAAAGTAAATAAGGAAATGTTATTTATTCCTTCTCGTAACCGAAGAACTAGGGGTCACCAAATGAAATTAATAGCAGATTTAAAACAAAAGGAAATATTCTTTCACACAAAGCACAGTCAGCCTGTGGAACTCCTTACCAGAGGTTGTTGTGAAGGCCAAGACTATAACAGGGTTCAAAAAAGAGCAAGATAATTTCATGAAGGCTAGGTCCATCAGTGGCTGTTAGCCAGGATGAGCAGGGATGGTGTCCCTAGCCTCTGTTTGTCAGGTGCTGGGAATGAGCGACAGGGGATGGATCACTTCATGACTACCTGTTCTGTTAATTCCCTGTGGAGCACCTGGCATTGGCCACTGTCAGAAGACAGGGTACTGGTCTGAATGGACCTTTGGTCTGACCCAGTATGATCATTCTTATGTTAATAAACTGCACCACTGGTTTGTGGATTTCCCTTCCAGACAGGGTCAAAGCTGAGCCTGTCTTTGGCTCCTACACAGAAGGAACCAATACTTTCTTTTGCTGCATGACACCAAACTAAGATCCATGCATCGCTGTGTCCTTTCAAGAATATATATGTAGTTTCATACACCAGCACAGACTAGACTGAACAGCTATGCACAGGGGAATGATACTATCGGAACATTTGTGTATTAACATCAGCAAAGTGAAGGTTGAAGGTGATAACACTCAAGCACATAAATAAGTCAGTGAAGAAAAATCATATAGAAACAGAGTAGGATTTTCAGATGCACCCAGCATTGGCCTAGCTCTTCTTTTGCTGAAGATGATGGGAGTTTGTTGACTTCAGTTGGAAGCAGAGGTAGGCCAATGTTGAGTGTTTTTGAAAATCTCACTCCCCGTGTCTGTCATGCAGGTGGACCGGAGACAAGTGTCCATATTTAAAAGTTTAGAAGAAAAGGAAAATGAAACCATATTTCTTTCAGGAAGGGCATGTTGGATCTGTTGGGACAATACTCTAATTGTACAGTAACCTTCACCTCCTGTGTTCTTCCCTAACCTCCCCAATGTTGGGTCCTGCTTTCCTTGTGAGTCTTTCAGAGCATGATTACACATCAGGTGTGCAGTGCGTTCTGTGAGGAACTGTCTGAATGTTCTTTCACTATGGCTGACTAGCCAGTATGCTCAGACCAGACTTTTCCAGGTCAATACCACTCGCCCAAGGACATGGGAAAGTATTAGTTCTTTCTGGATGGACGAGATAGAGGGGGAGAGGATTGACTTGTTACCTCTTTGAAAAGAGGCATGTTCCTGCCCGTGCAGTTCTTAAACATAGGAAGTGAAATCCTTTCAGCAGGATGTCTGTGTGACTCACTGATCTGATTCTTGATACAGATACTCAACTGAGTTTGAGACTCACAATCAGCCAGTCACAGATATTTTCCACTTCACTGTCTTCGATGCAGACAACAATCGGCTCGACAGCCAGATGTTTACCATCACTATCACCTCTGTCCAGAACAAGCCTTCGATCATTGCTTTTGCTGACCATATCACTGTGAGTAATTGCCCAGAATGCAGGAAGTTGTAGCAGGAACACGTGACATAAACAACTGAGCAGTCATTTTCCTGGCTGCCATGCCGCCATGGTGAACTGATATGTAGTAGAGATGTGAGAAAGCATTGTGTCAGTCTGGTATGTGTAAAGTGTTGTGAAACTATTTGGTGAAGTTACCAGTACCACCATGTCCCTGAACCTTGTTAAGTCAGTTCCGTTGCAGACAGTGGGCCAGATCCTCCACTCGTGTAAATTGGTATGCCTCCATTGATATCAGTGGCAGTACGCTGGTTTCCACTTTTGGGAGATCTGGCTCATTGTATCACCAGGTGACACACAAAAGGCTAGGGATGGATGAACCTGAAAACATCTGGAAGTTTGGCTCAACATTTCACATTTCAGAATCTTTGATGAGTTCTCTCTTCCTTCCCAGCTTCCCACTCCCTCTCCCTAGCCATCAAACGCTTCCCACTCAGCCAACCACAACGCAACACAACCTCCAACAGGTCACTATGACGCTGCTACTCCGACCACTCCCGTTGTATTGACACTAGCTCAGTGCATGCAGACTGCTGCTCTTACTCAACCTCGCCCCAGCCTTACACTGGATTTTTATATCGCATGGGTAGGGAGGAGCAGGAACGTTTATAAAACATACAGTGTCAGGGAAAGTATTGGGATTTGCTCCGTGCATCCTTCAGCAGTGACCTGTAGTAAGAGTGAGCTAGAGAATTCATGCAGAAACAGGTAAAGTTTAAGACACTCTTGTAAAGAAATCCTCCTTGAACTGATTATAACAGCCATTCGGCAATAGTTATTTTTGCTTCTGAAGCACGTTTGTTCAGCTTCTTTTCACCATGGTTTTTTTTCCCAGGTTGATGAGGGAGGGAGAGTCCTGCTGTCAGTTCACCATCTCCTAGCCACTGACTATGATATAGCCAAAGACGATCTAATGGTTATAATAATTACGCTGCCAAAATATGGGTACATTGAAAACACAAGGACAGGTAAACTGCATCTCTGCCTGTTTTCCCTTGTATTTGGTCAGGGAATGGGAACACAGGAATTGCCAGACTGGATGAGGCATGGGGTCCCTCATGCTTCTGTCTTTGGCAATGGCCAGCACCATCTGCTTCAGAGAAACCCTGCAGTCAGCAGTGGCGAGATAACCTGCCCCCGGGGAAAGTTAGAGGTTGTCCCAGCAAGGCAGTTTACATCCTTTACAGAGACCTTGTTTTAATTTTTAATATTTACTACTGTAAGTTGGACTGTTCTTGTTATCCATAGGAATCCTTCCCTGACTCCAACTAATAAATGTTGCACTGCAGTTTTAAAACTAGCTATGGGTACGTCTGCAGTACAAAATTGTATTAAAATTATTCTATTCAATTTATCGGAAGAGATTTTATACATTCGACCTTGTGTGTCCCCACTAAGCGCATGAATTCGGCGGAGTGTGTCCACAGTACCGTGGCTAGCATCGACTCTCGGAGCAGTGCACTGTGGGTAGCTATCCCACAGTTCCCACAGTCTCCGCTGCCCATTGGCATTCCATTTTTTTGAATGGAGTTCTGCCTGCACAGATTTTCTCCCTATACTGCGATCAGATCCAGTACCTCCCGTTTGGAGCTCTTTTGTGATTTTGGGACTGCAGGAAATGAAATTCAGAAGTTCCCGGGGCTTTTCCTGACTACCTGGCAAGTGCCTCTGAGTTTAAAGTGCTTTCCAGAGCGGTCACAGTGGAGCATTCTGGGATACCTCCCGGAGGCCAATACAGTCAAATTGTATCCACAATACCTGAAACCCGGAACAGTGATGTCAAATTTAGCTCTACTCCTCTTGCCGAGGTGGAGTACAGAAACTGGATTTAAGAGCCATTTATTTTGACAAAGCAGGGTTGGTTGTGTGGACAGATTTAGTTTTAATTCGATATAATATGGCTAATTCTGAAATAATTGCGTACTGTAGACCAGGCCTAAACTGCAAAGAAGTGTGGCTGCTATTATTTCTCTTACTTCACTGCAGGAACTAAGGTTAAGTTTCGCTTATTATCCATGACATTCCCCCTGGATCTTGTGCTCCTAAGTCATGTAGATGCTCTTATCGGGAGTGGTTGGTCCCAGTGTCCTTCACCTGTAATTTCCTTTTCTCCCTATGCCAAGGGTGGGCAAACTATGGCCCGCGGGCCACCTGTGGCCTGCCAGCCATTTTTATGCAGCCTGTGAGCTCGGGCAGGAGGCATGGTGCCAGTGGCCCTGCGCTCCCGGCCTGGGGTGCCGGGCCCAGCTGGCAAGCCACGCGGCCCCGCGCTCCTGAGCCTGGGGCGGGCCAACTGCGGCAAGCCACGGGACCCCATGCTCCCTGCCCAAGGGCCAGGCCGAGCACAGCAAGCCATGGGGCCCCGCGCCCGGCTGAGCAAGTAAGCAAGTTGGGGCGGGGGGCTTAAGTGATGGGGTCCCGGGGGTGGTGGTGATGGGGGAGGACTCGGGAGGGGGTAGTCAGGGAACAGAGAGCAGGGGGCTAGATAGGGGGTGGGGTCCTGGGGGGACAGTTAGAGTGGGAGGGTCTCCAGAGGGGGCGATCAGGGGACAAGTTGTGGGGGTTGGATCAGGAGTTCTGAGAGGGGTAGTCAGGGGGCGGGAAGTGGGTGGGGGTCGGATTAGGGCGGGGCCTTCCCTACCTGGCTCGCCGCACAATTTTGAACCCCAGTGTGGCCCTTGGGCCGAAAAGTTTGCCCACCCCTGCCCTATGCTGTTTGTTCAGGATGCTGTTTGGGTTGCTCCCCTGTATCCTGGAGTGGCTGCACCGAAGATCCCAGTGGCTTGGCTCACAGACCTTACAGGTCCCACAAGTTCTGCGTGTAGCTCGGGTATCTGATGCCTCTGCAGCAACCCTTGCTTCCCTCTGGCTCTGATCCGGCTCTTTGGCAGTGCAGTTACTTTGGAGCTCAGCTATCCGAGACTTCTCAGGCACCTCTTCCTGTTGGGATCCCCCTGTAAGGGGCAGCTCCCCAGCATAGAAGGGACTCTGCAGAGAAATGAATGAAATTTCTACTCCATTAATCTTCCTTTGCTGCTTCCACCCCCTGCCTGTGGGGGAGGATGCTGTAAAGTGGGAGATCTAATACAGAGAGCTCCCACGGCTTGGGGACCCTAAAGATGCAATCCAGCCCTCAGCTTTTGTTCTCCTTGTGCAGGCGGATACGTGAGAGCTTTGCCTTTGAGAGGACTGAGTAAAAAAAAAAAAATCTGGTTAACGACCTTTGTTTTGTTGTTAAACCTCTTTCCCAGCCTTTCCTGTTGTTCTGGGCTCCTCCTGTCAACATCCCTTCTAGACTGTGTTAATTTACAAGCCCATGTTACTGTTAGGACACCAGTAAATCCCTGTCTTTTTCATTGCTGGAACATGTCTTTTTTTCTGTCTCATCAGGGAGACCTTAATGGGGGAAATGTTTGTTTTCACCCTCTCCCCTATAGAAGCCGGCATTGGGGAAGGAAATTTGAACTCGACCAATGCTTCCAGGATTAGAACCAGGGAACGGAGGGGACACACTGTAAATCACTCCACTGCTGTGATGTTTTTTTCTCTTTCTGATAGATTGGGTAGTAGAGGACTCAGAGGATAGAGACGAGCAAAGCTCTCGGGATAATTGTAGCCACCGGACCAAATTGGGCACTCTCAAAACACAGCAATGTGAAGTACAGGGGGCATTGTTTACCAGAAGAGATCACACAGTTACCTTGTATTCTACGTACTGGTGGAGCACTGTGGTTTCTAAGATACCTCTGTGCGATATGTGATCACAAATGTGTAGTGGTTTATAACAGCAATCACAATTGTTCTTCCTCTGGGGACTGCAGCCTGCTAAGCAACACATAGTCACTGCATCCTGTGGAAGAGCAGGACGAAGTTAGTGTTTTGAAAAAGACTGAACTCCTCCAACTAAACAGGCCTTTCATGGATGACAGTCAAACTGTTTTTGCTGGGGTGAGCTGGGCTGTTGGTTCTGCTGGGGAAAGATGGTGCATTCGTAACTGCTTCATCATTTAAGGCAAACCTACTATAAGGGGACTGAAGCCAGCTGCTGTATATAAAACAAGATCTTTACATTTCGTAGTGCCAAAGAAGCAGCTTTCTGGGTGGGTCACTAGACACATTAACAATCATTGCAGGAACGGGAGCGTTTCCTTACTCCCGTTGTTTTCTTAGTGAAACGAGCATCTTTTCACAGATGGTGCTTTGTTTGCAGGGAGGACTTTTGGCCCTGGGGGCCCTCCCAGCTCAGATGCATCATTCTCCATTCACGACGTGCTGGAGAACCGTATTTCCTACTTTCAGAGCATCCATGAAAGCATCGAGCCGACTAATGACGCCTTCACATTCTACGTGAGCGATGGCGGCAGCCGGTCCGAGACTCACAGCGTCAACATCAGCATCCAGGTACATGCTGTCTAGGGAATACGATGAGTGGTTAACAAAGCCCCACTCCACACCCAGCAATACAGATGGCTTTTAAAGTATTATTGCCATTGCTGACCAAGTGTCAGATTGTGCCCTGCTCTGAATACCCACGTAGGGGAGGGAGGGAGGGTAAGGTGCCCCCTTATGCCTCTATGCTCAGTACCTCAATTACAGGCCACCACTCCCCTATGCGGCAGTGGATAGCTTCACCCACAAAAACACCAGCCAGTGCAGCTAAGCCAGTGTGACCAGGGAAATAGTGCTGGCAGAGATGACACATCACCTGCGGGTGGCATAGATAACAAGAATACCCAGCTTTTCTCTATCACTTTTCAAATTTAGATCTTCAAGTAGTTTTCAAAGGAGGATCAGTTTCATTATCCCCATTTTACATAGGGGGAAACTGAGGCACAGAGAAGGTAAGTGACTTGCCCATGGTCACCCAGCAGGCCCATGGCAGAACTGGCAATAGAACCCAACTCTCCTGTCCACTAGGCTACACAGCCTCCCTTCAGTAGGCTTTCCCATGGAACAAGGCGGATATGGGTGATCAGAGTGTGACTGCATAACAATCCAGTTCCTGCTCTGCTGCTGGGACAACACAACTGTGCACCTCTTCCCCTTTCTCAGGGCGTATGGCACAAGCATTTATTGTTTCCCCTCCGTCTCGGAATAGGCAGGACCTTGACCAACATGCTGCAGACACCACAGTTAAAAAAAAAACACTCTCTTAAAACCGTGAACATAAAACAAGTCAAGGGTGTGTCTTTTTATCTCAGGAGAATTTCCTCTTTACTACGTCTTCATTGTGAGTTTGCCCTTCTTGTGAGTTAGTTTCTGCCTGGGACAGTCTGCCTGTCTTTGCGTTTCTGTAGCGGCGGAATGACGAGCCCCCAAAGATGACGTTGGTGCCTGTCAGAGTGTACGGCAGCTTGGGGGTGGTGGTCAGCAACACCTCCCTACGCCTGCGGGACTTGGACACTCCAGATGAGCAGCTGGTCTTTGTAGTTACCAAAGAGCCTGACCATGGTAAGACTGAGCATGGGTGGAATAGCTCTTGCTGTGAGAATGGCCTGATTTGTTCATGTAAAATACATATGTGCTGGCTAATCCTGGGGGAATTTAACCCTTCATGACAGGCCAGTTCCTGTCAGTTTTTAGAGGCCTGTGGTGGATGTTGTGCTGGAGGAGACACAGAGTCTATGGCAGGGGGTAGGAGGGATGGGTTTAGGGGTGGGACAGGGGAGCGGCAGTACCACTAGACCCATCTCTCTCAGGCTACTTGTTTCCATCAGCCTGCCCTGCTACAGCGTCCCCAGACATGGGTTTTACCCGCAGCAGGGGACTGAGCTCAGTGGCAGAGGCCAGCGTGGAGTTCATCACTATGGTACACAAGTGCTCTGGTAACTCTACCCCCCACCCCGGCCTTACAGCACAGCCTGGCCATGCAAGCGGGGAGATGTCCCCTGACAAGGAGTCGGGGAGACACCAGAGTGTTGCTTCTGCATGGCATGGGTCTGAAGGGAATGGATCCTGCTGGCATCCTTCCTACAGGGGGCTTGCACTAGGCGAGCGCAGGGCTACTTCATCCACTGGGCTGAAGAAACCTCCCTGGAGCAGCTGCTCAGTTGCTTTGCTAGTTTAGGAGAGGACACCACTCCCATTGCCCTCAGTCCTGGCCCAGCGACACAGATTGGTACTCTGCTAAGGATCTGACCCTACGGGAGACATTCGAGTTAACCCAGGCGACCCCCACCTTTCCACTACCCCGTCTTCCTGCCTCCTTTTGTTTATTGAATTCAAGGGGCAGAACAACTCAACAACAGCTGTGGGGTGTGGGGTGCACACATCTGCGCTGCTGAACTGTAGGACTTCTTGCACTTTGGAGCCAGCTCAGTTGCTACATCTCACTGGAATGGGTCCCTTTGTAGCCCCAGCAGCGCATGCATGTGATGTACAGAGTGCTGGGATATATTTCCACTGGAGAAAATTACCTGTCAAAGAATAATAAAACCGCAGTATGCTTTGCTAGGGCATATGGGCTCCTTTTGTTTTATATGCCAAAGCAAACACTCAAGCTGTAAACCATTCCTCTGCATGTTCCTCTGATGCTGATTGAACTAATGGGTAGATCTGGATATGAAGCCATGACATAACTTGTAGCTGTCCAAAACCTGCTGTTTATTATTCACAACTTATTCTCACAGTATTTTTTTTTACTAGGGGTTGGATTGCAGTTGGATTATAGTTGCAATTGTACCCCTAGTCTCCCCACAGTCTCTAGTCTCTAGAGCCTCAAAATGGTAAGGGAGGAGGTAGGACCACACTTCCCGCTGCCCCAGCCAGCTGAATTGGCTGGCTCTGGAGGGAAGCCTCAGCAGTACCCGTCTAATGGATGGTGTTGCAAACGTTCTTCTCCTGTGCACCAGGTTACTCTAGCACCATCCCTTCTAGAGCTCCAGCTGGGCCAGTGCAGATCCACTTTGCCCCCAGTGCGCACTAGTCCCTAATGGGCATAATCAGAGCTTTGTTACTTAAAATCTGAGAAAAATAGTCTAAGATTCTGGGAAACTTGCCCTGATCAGAAATGAATCCCAAACGCCAGTCCTCAAAACTCTTTGTTGACACGGTTCTGCCAGTCATTGCATATAAGACAGGCTGTCAAGCACAGTCGTCAGTAACTGTTCTTAAAGCACGTGTCCCATCCGCTCTGCTGCCATGCCCATTTTGTCTGAAGAACAATGTCTGGGCACAGTATGGCTCTGTGTGTAGACAGGACTTTAATGGTGCTGATCGCCTGATCCAGAACAAATCACCAGTTCTCTTGGAATTGGTTTTTAAGTACTTGATGAGAGTTTTAAAGACTCCCAGTTCATATATCTTTGTTTTTAAAAAGAGAGGAAGTTTTGAAAGGGTAGTGGCCGAGGTGAAAGCTACTGCTATTGTCCCCATTGCGAATGCTGGCTTTGTCTGGTGGGGGTGGGTTGTCTAAAAAGACTAGATGGAAGTGGCATTGCGTTAGTGATCCTTTGACAAACGATGGTCTATCACGTCCCCTCTGCAGACAGAAAACTCCATGATTTTCAGTTTGAAGCTGTTCCATTGGGGTTTGCCACCTCCCAGAATAGACTGGGAGCTTGGGCCTCACACATCCAGATAGCCAGAGCTCAGTGGGGCAGCCTAGGGATCTCAGGCCATCTGCTGAGGACTGAAATATTTGTACAGGGACTTGGGAGCACATTTTAAAATTCTTCTTGGAGTTAGGCATCTAGGTGCTTTCAAGAATCCCAGTAGGTGCTTATAAGCATCTAAAATACCTGTTAAAATCTGTCCCTAAGTGCTGCTCTCCACCACAGAGAGCTCATTTAGCTCACTTCAACCAGTGTAACTTAAAAAGAATACACGGGCTTCCAGCATATACCCACTAATGCAAAGTAGGTACCTGAACTGTGCATCGCAAACACTGCTTAACACTTAGAACAGGACATAAAGAAATGCCAAATTCAACTAAAACTACAGCAGACATTTTAACTAACCATTACATCTAAGAGATGAGAGGCAGAGGGTCTGAGTTGGCCAGCCGCTGGACAAAGTCAAATTCTGACCAGATCTGGTAGTGAACAGAAAGCCACAAGCAATATCTTGAAGCTCCTTCAAGAAAGCTGTGGTTGTCAGGAATGGACTCTCAGTGAATAATTGATCTCTCAGTGTGGCCAGCCAACTGAAACATAAAATGAAATAAATCTGCTAATTTCTCACAAAAACTGAATTTTTTTCCATTTTTCTTGATGGAATGAAAAATCTAAACAATCCCATTCAGGTTGAACAAAACATTTCAGATGTCAATTTGGACATTTTTTGCCATAATTAATTTAGCCATTTTCAATGGTTTTGTTTGCATATTTTCCAGCCAAAACAATTCACCATATTTGATCCAAATTTCCTAAACAATGTCTAAAAAAATGCATTTTGGGGGTGAATTTACTATTTGCCAAAACATTTCTCCCCGCTCTAGTAAGGAATCAAAGGGCCGGAGACTCCAGCATCCTGCACCTTCAGTAGTGATTTACAAAGCCTGTGTTAAGTGGGTGTGAAAAGGTAGTGGTTAATGCCTGGCCTCCCAGGTATCAAGGAGTACACAAGTGGTAGGCAGTAGAGAATCTAGCCCATAGTGTTTTTGATGTTGGCGTGTTACACTAACGCTGAGACTCCCATGTGACTGTTTATGTTTAACATGCCTATTCTTCCTCAGGTCACCTCCGCAGAAGACAGTCTTACTCAGAGCCTCTGGAAAATGGGCGTGTTCTGTCTCAGGGCTCCTCTTTCACCTATCAGGATGTCCTGGACCAACGGATTGTTTACACGCGGGGCAGTTCCAGAACACAGACAGATGAGTTCAGATTCTCCGTCACGGATGGGCTGTACACTGAGACAGGGAGAGTGGAGTTCTCTGTGGAGCCGCCAAAGAATGAGCCGCCCAGATTAGCTGTGAACAGGGGCCTGCAGCTTTCAGCTGGTAAGGTGTGAGTGGAGAGACTAACAAGCTTGATCGAAATGAGTGGTCAAGATTTTCAAAGCCGGCCTAGGTGTTTAGACACACACAGCTCCTATTTTTTGTAATCAGAAGTGTGCATGTTTAATTCTCCACGCTGGCTTTGAACATCTCAACCAAGGCTTCTGTCCTGGTAAGTCAAAAAGGTTTTAAAACCTATGGAATGGTGAAAGAAGGAGGGAAGGGAGGGGAGAAGGAAACCTTACAAATTGCTGGGCTTCAAGGAACCACAACCGAAGTTGCTTGAAATGTCAGAGGACTAATAGAAGTTAGAAATGGGGTAGGCCAGGGTGATCTGTCAGACCCCAAGTGGCAAGTTCCCTGCAGTTTATGTGCTTTGTCTAGTCTAGTTTTAAATGTCTTAAGAAATGGGCTTTTGCCATGTCCTCTGACACTTCTGTAGCCTGCCAGAGTTCTTCATTAGCATTATTTTCCTGATGATCACGTTGAACTTACCTTTCTGAAAATTTCATTCATTTCTCCTAGTCATACTGTCCTGAACCTCCCCAAATAATTCCTCTCCCTCCTGGAGAATCCGGCCTATTAACATAGTTTAATATTTTCTCTGCTAGTCCCTTAGTCCTTCGCTGTTCTGTCTCCAAACTCTCTCGTCCTGAGTTACCCAACATGGAACTCCAGCTGTCTCCATCCTGTTACATGGCAAAGACAGTGACAGTTGCTCTAATGCTATGAGCCGTTCTAGATTTCAGAACTACCCACTGCCATGTCCCCAGATCCAGAATAATTAAACTGTGGTGCAGCCTTTGGATATTCAGACACACCAGGGTACACCAAAAACCATCAGCTCATTGGGAGCTTGGACCATTGGGGAATTAGCCTGTGGGCTTTGCATGCTGTATTCAGGGACAGGAGGACTGGGAAAGGAATTGGTTCAGAATGAGGAGGGAAGTGCTGTGAGTGCTTTGATGCCCCCAATGGATAGGACATGAAGGTCCTTTGCTGTGATGCTTAGGAACAAGATTCCATGCTTCTAAGATCTGCAGCAGTGGAGCATCAGATGTACCCTAATCCTCCAGTCCCCAGGTGACCCTCTTCTTTCGAGGCATGTCCCATCCCTCACCAGCTGATTATCTGACCAACACTTGTCTGAGCTCCTGTTTTCTGAAACAGGGTCAGGTCTCCTACTGAACTTTGGGGCATGAGCATTTTTTGGATAATAGGGAGTTTGGGATAAGTAAGGGTAAGATTAGTAAGGCAATACTGTACTGGTATTTTTACAACGTTGTTCAGGACACACACACATTCGCCAGTACTCTAGATGTGATGTCAGTCCCACATGTTGGTGAAGTGCTAAGCTTTAAGAAGTCTGAATTTTAAGTATGAGTTCCTTAAGAGGATTGACATTTGGGTACTCAAATCAGCACCTAATAAGAAAATGTTAAACTGAGGATCCAGGTGCAGGATTTAGGTAACCTACTAAGCTATCTTTTTGTTTGTAAATTGGGCCTACAGTGCTTTCCTTGAAGGGAAATAAGTGGAGTTTTCTTGAAACAAGAAAATCTCTAAATATGCAACACATTATTTATAAATAATGCAATCCACTGTTTTGAAATGATTTGGAAAGCGATTTGGAAGAACTGAGTTGGGCTATTTATGTATCTTCTGTTACTGTCTAGGCTCCATAGCACGCATCACAGGTCAGCACTTAAAAGCTATAGCTATTGATTCGGATGACCTGAAGGTCAGATATGTCCTGAAGAAGGATCCTAGTACTGGACATCTGCAGATGACTAAAATTGATAACCTGGTCCAGATCTCTGTCAAGGGACCCATCAAAAGTTTCACCCAAGCTGATATAAATAAAGGTGAGCAAATTTCTTGACCATTTCAGTTCCAGTAAATAAAACTAACTTTTGCCAGCTCTTTTACATCTCCTCACTCCCCAAGGAACAGAACATACAATGAAAAGGCTCATTTTGCCTATATTAATGAGAGAGAGTGCACCAGCTATAATCTGCTTTAAATGAGAACTGTGAATTGAATCTTTCCATCTAAAGTACACATACTCTCTTTTTTTGTTTTTGTTGGATTCTTGTAATTAAGGATCATGTCTTGTTACAGAATAATTAAGGATAGCATCTCCAGCGTCTCAGTTAATATAAAACTCACAGAACTGTTCCTGAAAGCTTTTTAAAAAAATCAGCCTGCATATATCTAGGGCCACATTGAATGTGTGTTTGCAGTAGGAGAGGGCATGCATGGGGTTTGAAAGAGTGTGCAGTGGGGGACAGTAGTGTGACTTTAAGAGGTGGTGCTACTTGAAATCTGTTTTCACCTCCCAAAAAAGGTGCAAATTAACTTGCTAAAGCAAACAAGGGCATAAATTAGAGTCACAGACAGTTGCCTGGCTCTTTCTCTTTATTTGTATTGTTGTAACATCTGGAGAGATGCCAATCAGAGGCAAGTTAGGCTGCCCATTGTACTCACACATAAAGAGAAAAGTTCATCATTTAAATGTAGGATGAGCGACCGCAGATAGATACAACGGGTAGAGGGAGAACAGGGTAACAATGAGATTGTTGCCAGTGTAATGAGCAGAGTTGCATGGTATTTTGTTGTCCCAATAAATCCCAGTGTAATAAGATAAAGACATGGCATAAAACACAAATCTAAAATTATTATAAAATTATATGACAACTAATCCAGTCTCTCTTGGACAGTGTGTTGCAACCCATGTGTTAGACACAGATTTTCAATAGAGCCCATGTGACTTAGGAGCACTTGTGTCATTGACTCTCAGTGGGAATTGTGCTCCTAAATCATTTCAGTGCTTTTGAAAATCCTACCCACCATCTAGTTCTAGTTGAGCTGTGAGTAGGTTGGGCATGTCTCTAAATATTGTAATATCACCCCCCATCCTCCTCCGCACAACATTAAGCTAAAGATATATTTTAGCTAATCACTGATTCTAGCATTGAGTTGTATTTTTAAAATAGCCAAAATGTTTACAGTGAGGGTTCATGATGTGGAGCCAGGAGAGGAGAGACAGAAAATTAGCAGAAGACAGATCTGTGAAGGGAGAATAGATTTTCAATAACCAAGTGTTTAAAAACTGTTTCTCAAAAGGAGAGAAAGAAGGAGGGGAAAAAATGACACACAAATCTGGAAACTGTAGCAAACCCCTTGTCCTGCCAGCTAGGCAGATTCCAAAATAGGTCACAGCAGCCAATGTTGCTGCTTATATTAAACCACCGTTTTTCCCCCTTCTTTCCAGGACAAGTGGAATATAGTCATCAGAAGGGGGAGCCTGGAGGGAGTTTTGCTTTCAACTTTGATGTGATCGACACAGAAGGCAACAAACTGGTCGACCAGTCTTTCTATATTAATGTCTTAGGTAAAAGATGCTATGTAAGCAATATTTTCTTAGCTATCATAGATAAATCTGTCTCATCATAGATAATTACGGTGAGATTCTCACCCCTGCTCCAGCTCATGGTATGCCAGATAAAGGGAGTGGCGTAAAGGAGCCCTAAAAGGCCTCGATCTGTCGGGAAGAATTTCTCTGGTGCAAGAACTGGGGAGGACGGTCACTGGCTGCTGGATTTTTAGGTCAGGTCTGCACTTGGGGAGTAGGGAGTGTGGGGTCAACCTAAGATGTGTTGATTTCAGAAGTTGCCTATCTTAGGTTGATTTACCTGGGCGTCCTCACGGCGGCGAGTTGACTGCTTCCGCTCCCCCATCGACTCCACTTCCACTTCTCATGGCGGTGGAGTTCCAGAGTCGACGGAGAGAGCGCTCAGGGATTGATTTATTGCGCCTACACTAGACATGATAAATCG
Organism: Dermatemys mawii; assembly: GCA_007922305.1. NCBI lineage: Eukaryota > Metazoa > Chordata > Testudines > Dermatemydidae > Dermatemys > Dermatemys mawii. Next base: position 11,395,509 of record ML677375.1, on the reverse strand, counting down.
ATCCCTGATAGCTCATTCACTACCCACCGATCCAGCAGGTAGTGTGGACGTGGCCTCAGAGGCACAGCACAGAAACTCACCCATAGACCTTATAATCTCATCTGACCGACAGCCATAAAATTCCACTCATCAAGCCCATAACTTCTGGTTGTGCTAGAAGCATATCTTTTAGAAAGACATTCTATCACCATTTATATAAATCTCTAAACAAAATAAAATAATCTTTGAATTAAAGATTTAAAACTTGATTATTTGGGCTTTCGTTTATTCAAAACCCTTTGAGGAATTCCCACAATCCCTGGGGAATGAGGGAATCACTCATTAAAAGAGCATTCATGTGGGGGCTGTTGGTGCGTTTTGGCTTGGTGCATTTTGAATCAGGCCCATTGTGATGTAACCACCACTGGCCTGCTCTCATGACTTTTGAGTAAAGCACTGGAATGGGTTACCTAAGGAGGAGGTAGAATCTCCTTCCTTAGAGGTTTTTAAGGTCAGGCTTGACAAAGCCCTGGCTGGGATGATTTAGTTGGGGTTAGTCCTGCTCTGAGCAGGGGGTTGGACTAAATGACCTCCTGAGGTCCCTTCCAACCCTGATATTCTATGATTCTATGATCATGTAAATTGTGCCCAAAATATTCATGTAAAAATTACTTGTCTTTGAAAATTTTTGCTACATGGTGTGTGTGTATCTGTGTAAAGCCAAGGAAGGGAAGCTGATTTTATCATAATTCAAACCACTTTGCCCTTACTGCTTTCAGAGAACAGACACCCCCCCTCCATCATAACTAACAAAGGGCTGGTCTTGGATGAAAATTCAGTGAAGACGATCACAACGCTGCAGCTCTCTGCCACCAACCAGGACAGTGAGCCTGCAGCGCTCCTATACAAAATCACCAAGCAGCCGCAGCTGGGTCACCTGGAACATGCTGCGTCACCAGGTTTGCAAAGCCCTCTCTTGCTCTGTCACGTTCTCCACAAAACACAGGTTTCCAGGGGCTTTAAATGTTCATTTCCTGGAAAACGTCTGCCTAGAATTAGATCCTCGATGCGATCTCAAACAAACATTAATTCAGGGATCTTAAAAATAAGGCCAGTGGAGATGAGGCATGGAACCCACAGAGAAGATGATTTGTGCCATATCTTGGGGCATTTAAGACCCATGGTAATCTCACTTGCTGGGTTTTACTCAGCAATCCAGTGCCGATCTGTGGCTCATGCCACTGGCTTGTGTGAATCTCCCTTTCTTGTAATCCACTATTTCAGAGAACCTTAGTGCATCTAACTTGCAGTCCCTGTGTCACTAAACTGAAATTCATACCATGTATTATTTTCTTATGCTTAAGAACTGATTCTAGAACTTCTCAAAAATTTACAGCCATCATCTCTTGTAACTGGACATGTCCAGTACTTGTTTTTACCTCAGTATCTTGCCCGGTACATATTTTGATATGAAAAGTCCAACCCCTTTCTCAGCAATGCTTAAGATGTCAGAATTTAATCACTAAGTTTGAAAGAAAAACATATCCAGATATCCAAGGTATGATGCGCCATATACTAAGTCAGCAAAAGCTTTAAAGGAGACTGCTTCGAGCACTGAAATTTGCTCACACACTGTTGCATGAATTATCTAATATTTAAGTGCTGTCAAAACAAACCTTTTCTGGAGACCTACCAGTAGCGTTTTTGTCCCCTCTGTCAGACTTACAAAACAATTCACTGCAAATTTAATCTTTAAATCTTATGGTTGCCTTCCAAGGCCAGTTATCCCAGGATATTATGTGTCTTCTAATCCTATCTAATGAATTACTCTGAACTGGTACCCTCGAACAATATGTTCCATTGGTTTAGATTATGTTTATCTAGGATTTGTTTTTAATGTAACCTTTCAGTAGATTAATGGACTGTAAATCTCTGCTGTGTTTTTAGAAAGCAGTCTGTGCCCTTACAGCTTTTGTTTTGGAAAGAAATGAAAGTGGGAAAATGCTATTAGTGTTCTTATTTCCTTGAAAGCTTTTGCCTAGAATCTAAACCAAACATTGAACATAATACTTTTGGAAGTTTGAAATAGCTGAATTAACTTTTTTCTCATTATTTTAAGTGTGCTGGTTCTGGTACCATGGCTCTTTCAGATCCTAGAAGGCTTAGAAGTTGATATGATGGAATACTCTGAAAGAGGTTGTTCTCATGGTTTAACTGGCCCCAGCTCTAAACAAAAACTACTGGAGCTCTCATATGAGAGTCTGTTCTCACAGGCCTTCTAACCTAATGAGCGCCAAATAAGCTTTGGATAATCATCCTCTTTTATAAACCAAACCGCTGACCTTTTGAAGTTTGCCCACCACTAATTGATAGCCATTTGTTATGAAACATAGATCATTAATTTTGTCTACGTGTTTTCAGTCAAGGGCAAAATTTTCAAAAGCACCATTGAAATCAATGGGAATTAGGCACCTGGATGTTTTTACAAATCCTAGTATAGGCATCTATGTGCATCAGTAGGCACCTAGATACCTTTAAATATCTAAGTGCCTAAGTCACTTTTGAAAATGGTTTTTGTTTGGTTCTGAAAAGAAATTATTAAGGCAAAGTTACAATAAAATGTTAATATACATCATGCATTACTTCTTACTTTTTCAGGATCAGGTTAATATTCAAAGAATCTGGCGAAAGATTCTGGCTTGCTGGCTGGGGAGTCCTCTTCTGAGTACACTACCAAATGTGACCAAATTTCTCAATACCTAACCTCTTTTTGGCACTTCTCTTGTGTACATACTTGGTGTGAAAGTTTTCAATTACAAGGATAGTCCATACTTTACTATACCACAATTCCATAGGAGGAGAAGCCACATTATTTTCTCATAATGTGCAATACAAAATTCATACAGCTGACAACAAAAAGAAATTGATTTGTTGTTCTGTTTAAAATGTAGCTCCTTTACTGGAGCATTTCGTAAGCAGGTCAGGGGATCCCTAAGAAATTGGTATTTTGTTGTAAGATGAATCGCTTTAATAATATCCTCCCAAAATGGAGTAATTCCTGGACACAGCCACTACATGTGCAAATCTGTTCCTCTTTTCCTGCATCTCCTCCACTTTTGAAAATTTTATCCTGGATCTTTTCTTATAAATAAAGCTGTGAGAACCTTTGGCCCATGTTCAACAAAACCTCTTTGGAGCATATTATTGTGTATTGTCTGGGAGATAATGAGACTTTGTGATTTACTGTTCCTCGTGGACTGATTCCCCATGGATACACTGCCTGACCATGCTCCGGTCAGTCTGCCGAGAATGTGACTCAACTTCATATAATCTCATCCTTTCAGATGGAAAAACGGTACAGATGGGATTTGCAGGAGCACTCACCATTGACCTAACTCTGCTTCCATTGAAGTCAGCAGTAAAACTCACATTAGCTTCAGTGCGAGCAGAGTTGGGCCAACTGTGAGTGCTTGTGAAAGCCCCACCTTGTGTTCCTTCTACTTGTGCTCTGGAGTTAAGTATGGGATTGTGACACGTTTCTGTCCATCCTAGACGTTGTTTCAGGTTCCCTGCTCTTTGTATTTTTCATAATTTTCATTGTACATTTTTCCTATCGCTTTGGTCTAGGCACAAGGATTAACTCATTCAGCCAGGCAGACCTGGCCTCGCGCAGCATCCAGTACATCCACACCAGTGAGGCGGAGAAGCATGCTGATGCGTTCACTTTCTCCGTCTCTGATGGAGTGAATGAGGTAGGTCTGAGCACGTGGCTCTCTGAGTTGATGCAGACAGATGATTCTGGACTGATCGATGTGCTGGGAGTAAATTCCCCTGATGTCATATGGGAAACAGTTACACCAAAAAAATTAAGTGAAACAAGCTTTGCTTCCTGAGCTTTTAATTTAGCATTGGCGCATATTCTTGCTATTCGAACAGACGGAGGTCAGATGTGTCACAGAGGGAACACATTTAGAGTGTGAGGTGGGGAGCGGTAGTGGCAGAGAGGTAGCCGGGTGACATAGAGTTCAGGACACCTGAAGAAAGCATTACAAACACCCTTTTATACACAATCTTCAGCATTACCTATGAGCTGTCTCCACTGGCTCTTCCTAACATCGTTGCTTCAATTCAGACACATCCCGAGTAGAATATATTCGTCAGACCAGGTCTGTTTTTCTTTCTCTCCCAGGTCAGTCAGACATTTGACATCACCATGAACCCAGTGGATGACTCCTTGCCTGTGGTGCAGAGCCCTGGGATGCGGGTGCAGGAAGGGGTGAGAAAAACCATCACGGAGTTTGAGCTGAAAGCCACAGACGCTGACACGGAGGTAAGACGCACATCGCTTCCACGCCCTCTCTTCCCGGTGCTGGTGCGCAACAGCGGTTTGAATCCCTCTGAGTACAAACAACATCTTTCCTGCCAGCACATACTCTGTGTGACCGATGGGGCTAGACAGCGTCAGACAAATAGCCAGGAGGAGAGTAGGTCTGTGTGAGAAATGATGTCTGAATAGAGCAAAGTCTGGGCTCGAGAAATGTCCTAATTCATTTCTCATATCTCCCATCTATGTGTAGCAAAGAAAAAACATCACTGGGCTAGGACCTAAACCCTTCTGTAAACCTTGTGGGCTCTATCTCTGCTCAGCTCAGCTTAGCTTGGCACCGAAGAAGAGCATAAATACAAGTCACCTTTCTTCATTCCCTTCTCCCGGGTCTCACTAGGAGCTAAGCAAGCCCAGGGCAAAAGTTAAAGCAGCCACAGGGCTGCTGTAACTGGCATGGCGTAGACTTGTAACGCTGAAGCATTTCTACAGGGAGGGCGTAGAGCTGGCTCTAATGACTTCACTTAAAACAGAAACGTCCAGCTGCCTCATCTGGGCACAATGGGAACTTATGCTGGGCCAAGCCCCTGGCTTCTGAGTGTGTCATTCCTTAACCTGAGCCATGGGACCATGTCCCGTGGCGTGACAACAGTCTTTCACTGACAGAATAAGCAACTTGCACTTTTCTGCACAAAGAATGAGCGTGTTTGCACGCTACGACTGGATGAAGTCTGGCCGTGGAGGCAGCGTATCAGACTAAGTGAACCTATGGTCCAGTCTAGCCCCACTGACTCTCATGTGACCACTGTTGATGTCCTCATGGAGATACAGGCATGTCGCATCTTGCGCGAGGGTTCGTTCTGCGGTTACCGCGTAAAGCGGAAACCACATATAGCCAGAACCCATTGACTTCAATGGGAGGCAAAATTGCGCCCCCTGCAGGAATTTTTTTTTATCTCCTTTTTTCTTTTTTGCGGACCACATAAATCTGAAATTGCGTCTGTTAAATACACATAAGACGCGACATGCCTGTAGTGACATTGAGAAAGGCTGGTTGGCTTAGTAGTACCAGCATGCTGAGCTGGCCCAGTTCCCAGGGGCTCTTCTCTTCTTCTTTGTAGATGACAGGTGAAAGGGTAAAACCCAGTCATATCCCTCTCCAGCTCTGTTGACCCGAATAACCCACCACTCCCACAAGGATATTTTACCAGCTTTGCACCCTTCCCCAACAAACCCTTTCCTTTGGACAGGCCGAATCGGTGACATTCACCATCGTGCAGCCTCCTCGACACGGTCTGATTGAACTCATCAACAACAGGCAGAACTATCGCCAGACGACCACCTTCACCATGGACGACATCTACCAGAACCGGGTCTGCTACAGCCACGACGGCAGCAACTCCCTGAAGGATCGCTTCACCTTCACAGTTTCTGATGGGACCAATCCCTTTTTCATTGTGGAGGATGGAGGGAAGGAAGTAAGGGAAGCTGGAGGCTGGGGGGAGAAAGAGATTTCCTAGAAGTGGTGTAAACCTACCTGAAAGTTTCCAGGGGCACTTGGCTGTTTCATTTTATACCTTTGGGGCCAGACCCTCAGCAAGTGTAAACTGGCATAGCACCACAACATTAATGGTTGTGTGATGGCTGGTGTTCCACTGGATCCTTGTGTGCTGGTGCAGTGTTTTAACCGTATTTGTGTGTGTTCTAGGTGTTGTGTGCTTTCTGATTTTTAAGTGTGTTTTGTGTGTGTGTGTGTATGCACGCAGACATGTGCTGACATTATGCAGATTGTTGAGTTCGGTGGAGCGATGTGACTTTACAGTAGCTGAGGATCTGACCCCAAAAGTTTCAAAGAAAGCGCTAAAATCCATGGAGCTACACTGATTTGTGCTAGCTGAGGATGGAACATTTATCCCGACACAGTTCTAGATCTCTTGCAGTATCATACGGAGTGTTAGCCTTGTGCTTTGCCCAGCAGTACAGCTCAGTGTAATTGTAAATCATCTAGTGCAGGAGTGGCCAGCCTGGGGCTCCGGAGCCACATGTGGCTCTTCAGAAGTGAATATGCGGCTCTTTATATAGGCACCGACTCCGGGGCTGGAGCTACAGGCGCCAACTTTCCAGTGTGCCAAGGGGTGCTCACTGCTCATCCCCTGGCTCTGCCACAGGCCCTGCCCCCACTCCGTCCTTTCCCATGCCCTCCACTGAGCCTGCTGTGTCCTTGCTCCTCCGTGCCCCCTCCAGAGCCTCCTGCACGCCATGAAACAGCTGAACAGGAGATGCGGGAAGGGCGGGAGAGGCGCTGATCGGCGGGGCTGCCGGTGGGTGGGAGGTGCTGGGAGTGGGTGGGAGAGGCTGATGGGGGCGTGGGGGTGCTGCTGACATGTTACCGTGGCTCATTGGCAAGGTACACTGGTAAATTCTGGCTCCTTCTCATGCTCAGGTTGGCCACCCCAATCTAGTCCATTCAAATGGCCGAGACAAGAGGAAAAATTCTTTGCATCTTGACTAATGTAAAGAAACGGCGCTACCGACCGCACAGTGCTGCAGCGGTATAGACAGCCAGCATCAAGCTGAATAGCGGCAAATATTGGCTTCCATTGTAGTATTGGCACTGGTTATTCTTCTGTTAATCATGTACTCACTCACCTGTCTCGGGGCGGTGAGGCTTTGTTGGCTCTTCAGCCTTTCAGACAGGTCGAAGCTCTCAGAAGACAAGAAATCTATCTGATCTATTGAAATCAATAGAGCTATTCTAAGTTCCACCCGCTGGGGATCTGGCCCATGATATTTCAGGGCTGAGACTGCACAGCAGGCAGAGGGGTTATTGCAGACTCTGAAGGAGAGAGGAGTTGTACTAGTGAAAAATTGAAAGTGTATTTTGAAAGAATGGAAACAAAACATCCCTGAACAGACAGCACTGCGAAATCACAATGCAGCAAATTTTAGCTTTGTCAGTACGAGGGAAAGTCATTAAATCCCAGAGGCGGAAAACATAGAATATTAATTTAATTAGCATCCTCTTTTGTTGGTTGTTATTTTCCCACTTCTTCTGCCTAGCAGATATTTGGGATAAAAGGACCCAAATCATCCCTGAAGCCATACGTCTCTGAAACATATGTTCCAAAAGCATTTTCAATATAAGTTTGTGAGCATTTCAGGAACCATTTCACAAGATTTGTTTTATTAATTGGTTTCAACATCTGTTGATAATCATCAAATAAGGGTAACAGCAGGGCAAATTATTTATAGTACAGTAATAGTGACAGGCCCCAAATGAGAAGAGGACTTCCTTGTGGTAGGCTGGGTATAGTGCATGGTAAGAGACAGACCCTGCCCCGAAGAACTAACGATCTAAATAGATAAGACAGTCTGATAGGAGTAACAGACAGGAGCTCTTTGGGGTGAGAGTTTCAGTAGCATTCAGCAGGGGTCTACCTCTGTTTCCCTTGAAAACAAGGGGAATTTTATCATTGACTTCAGTGGAGGACAGAGTTCGGCCAAAAGTGATTGTTTTAGAAATCCCCCCACATCTGTATTTGGTCTGATTAATCATGTAAGCTCTTCAGGGCATGGCCTACGCTCCTGTGCATGAACCATCTGGAACGTCCAGAGTGATAGATCAGTAAATAACACCTCTGCGTTTTATGTTAAGTAACAATGTGTATGAGGCGTAAACGACCACCTCTGTGTCGGGACTCTTGCTTAGATTGTGACAGCGGCACCACAACGGTTCAAAGTGGACATTCTCCCTGTGGACAATGGGACTCCCAGAATTGTCACCAACTTGGGCCTGCAGTGGCTGGAGTACATGGATGGCAAGGTAACAGCTTGTATTCAGCTTGGTTAAAATCAGCCTGATTATGTTCCCGGAAGAAGGGAAAGAGGGAGGGGAGCGACAGGCACAAGAAAATCCAGATTGTCTCCTCACTTCTCTTTCTGTGATGAGAGTAAAAAAAACCCAAGTACACGCGTTGGTCTAGGGCAGTGGTCTTCAAACTGGGGTGTGTCACCCCAGTGAGCCCACCCCAGGGGGTGCGTGAGACCCCAGCGCTGCCGCCGAGCCTGCCCGGGAGACTGCCGAACTCCCGGGCAGGCTATTTTAGTGCCGCCGAAATGCCGCCATGGAAAGCGGAAGCTTCTGCTTTCTGCGGCGGCATTTCGGCGGACATACCCTCCGGGGGCCGACAGACTTTTCCCTCCGCAGAAAGGAGTCGCGGGGGGAAGAGTTTGAAGACCTCTGGTCTAGGGAAATGTGTTATGAAGACGTTGGAATCAATGTACTGTGGTGGGAGGGGACGAGGTAAAGGTACCTCAGAGAGATACTGCCAGGCAGGGGCTAAACCCATCCCCTCAGAAGTCTCCCCAGACAGCCAGCACTCTCTAACGTAGAAGGATAGCTGCACGGGTGTTCCCCACTGGAGTACAGACGAGCCTCATTGGCACCAGGAGGCTGATTGTCTTCAGGCATGACGTCGGCAGAGCAAAATCGAATGGACTTAGTAGAGGTTCCAGGGAGTTACCTACTTCTCTCGGGCTGCATGATGATCAAAGTAAACCTTCAGTGGTAGTGTGCCAGCAATGGCTGAAACTGTCTTCCCCGATGGGCCTGAAAAGGAATGATTCCAATATATTTGTCAATGCAGGGATTTTATTTATTTTGCTGAATTCCAAATAGGGTAGCCAGGCAGGCTATTTTGAGGAGTCAGTGTAAGTTGCAAAGAAATACTGCAAATTATTCACAGCAAAATAGGTTCACAGCTTGTTAGGAGAAGGTTATTTCAACTCCACATGCCTGACTTATTAAAAAGCATTGTGCAGGCATCGAAGTGTTTTATTGCCACAATTTTCCATTTACGTTGTTTTCTCTTAAGAAAACAGAAGAAGTAGAGCTGGACTGAGACACACGTGGGACAAGACAATGAAAGAGGGTTAGCACCTGTTCACTGCAGCTGTGCAAAATGTTCTGAATGGAACTCAAAACTCAGGCCATTCTCAAAGCTTCAAGCATGCCTGAGTTGAGTTTCAACCAACTGGATTGAGAGGTTGTTTTCATGTAAAACTTGGAGGTTTGTCATAGAATAGGGTGACCACATAGCAACTGTGAAAAAACAGGACAGGGGGTGGGGGTAATAGGCACCTGTATAAGAAAAAGTCCCCAAAAACAGGACTGTCCCTATAAAAATGGGACATCTAGTCACCCCGGTCATAGATTCAAAGTCAGACCAGACCATACTTGGCAATTTTGCACAAGTTTCCCTTTGTTCAATCACAAATTCATATCAAAGCTAATCTGACTTTAATCCGAATCCTTTGCTTAAAGCACAAACAGGACTCCCCCATTCCTGTCTATCCTGCTACTCTTTGCATGTCCTCTGTGTTGTTAGGTCCCAAGTCTGTGTTGTTTTTCCCTCTCCAAGTAATGTTCAACAGATAATTATTTCAGTTGGCCCCCTAATCAGATTTGCTATACAGCATCTCAGGAGTTGTGTAACCTCTTTGGTGTGGCTTTGATCTAGGCAACAAATCTGATCACCAAAAAGGAACTATTGACTATGGACCCCGACACAGAGGACAAACAGCTGGTCTATGAGATTACGACTGGACCCAGACATGGACATGTGGAGAGCAAGCTGAAACCAGGAGCAGCTGTGACTACATTTACACAAGGTAGCAGGACTGCATTTACTGACCTCTTTCCTTCCTTCCATTCCTCTTCACTATGGAAAGATAGCTCATGTCTGAAAGAAACAGACAGACTGATTCTGATGTGTAATGTCCCTGATTTCAGTGGAGTTACTGATTTACGCCAGTGCTGGGAGAGTAGAATAAGGAAGGTCCTTCTCTCCCATGTCAGAAGGTTGTGTGTGGGGGGGGGGGAGTATTTAAAAAAAACAAAATCTTTGATTGTTCTCTCAGTTAAAGAAATCAAACATTTCCCATGGAGATGATCCTAAATCCATATCCCAATCATCTCAGTGTTCAGGGCTGTTTGACGCTGACGGTTTAGTTAGGGCCAGCCATAGATTTTGCACCTGGATCTGAACATCTCCAAAGTCTGGGTGTGTTTGAATGTAAGGATTTGAGTTGTGCTCCTCCATGCTTTCTCATGTATTTGAAATAGTATTTTTTCCATCTCAAAGCATTTTGCTTTACGGCTGGATTTTTTAAAAAAGATTTCCAAGGTTTTTCAGCACTTCTAGCAGAGGCTTGCTGTTTTAAAGAGCTCCACTATGCAAATAATTTGCCCTAGCAGTTTTTTTTATAGATTAAGAGAGAGAAAATGTTTGGATGCTGTTTGCAGCACTTGCTGAAGAGCTAAAAATGCCTTCTGGACGTCTAGTTTCTGGTCTTCCTTGTCTTGTCTTATGAAAAATATTACCCTGGGTGGATAATGTGCTCCTGACTCTTCTGATTACTTTCTGCAAGACAGTCGTGTGGACACACATAATTGTTATAACTGCTAATTAGGGCTTGATAGTGCTACTGGGTAAAATTTTTCATTTACAAAATGGGTTTAGGCACTTGGGAGACTAAACTTCCTGGAAAATAAGGTTTGAAAATGAGATATGTATAAGCTCCTAATTGACTTGAGTGCTTTTCAAAATTTTACCCTTTGTCTTATTTCGCCGGGGGGAAGCTAGCTTTTCAGCGTTGTGGTGACTTTCAAGGTAGAAGCAGGTAAATAATTTGAATCCCAAAGTGCCTTCTCCGGGTGCTCCATTTGGAGACATGGCTTTACACTGATGTAAATGAGGGATGAGCGTAAATCCTCCTGTGACATTACACCCCTGTCAGGATTGCCTCCCCACTCTGAACTCTAGGGTACAGATGTGGGGACCCGCATGAAAAAAGAAATAACCCCCCCAAGCTTATTTTACTAGCTTGGGTTAAAATGTTTTTCCCCAGAACACAACTTCTTCTGTATCTGGACCTGGTATGCTGCCACCACCAAACTAGGTCTAGGATAGTTTGGGACCCTTCTTTCCCTTTCCACTAACCCCCCAAACTTCTTCCTTCCCTGGAAAGCTTGAGAGAATAAAAAAACCAAACCTCGCCTGATCCTGCGAGACGTGCCCAATCCAAAACCAGGATCTTACACAATGGAAAACAAGCAGTCAGCTTTTTAAAAGAAAGATTTTAATAAAAGAAAAAAAGAAAGGAATAAATCCCTTATAACCATCAATAGAACAGCATCTACCATAATCAACAAAAGGATTCAGAAACCAAACCTCTCCCCCGAGGCAACTTTCTCCCACTGTTGATATCTCTGCTGAAGCTTACAATATCCAGAAGCACCCAGCCAACACTCACCACTGAGAACCCTCCAAGTGATAAAAAGAAGGTAAACTTACTGACTACAGTACTTGATAGAATCTATAGTTACAGTGAAAGACATAGCTGTGTTCATCCCATAGCCCAGGTGAACAGAGAGAGGACCCAGAGAGAAACTGAAACTTAAAATCCTTTGTCTCCAGAGGAATTTCTCATTGGTCAGTTGTCCACCTCTCAGGTTACCTTTAGCTTAACCCCTTACAGGTAAACACTAATTCTAGGCTACTTCACACTTATGACAACCCCATATTCTTCACAGAAATATGTTTATGATATGAATATGACATAACTAAGATATACGTTATGCAAGATGGCTCATGTAAGACACCATTAGAAAGGTTATGATTTATTGAATGTGATTATCCAATTTGTATGCATGTATCATTTCTGTATCTGAAGTAAGGAATATTGACTATGTAGCAATTACAACTGTGTGTAGTGTACTTGGGGAAACCCCCACCAGACAGTAAGCAATCACACTTAACGGGCCATTAGAAAAAAGACAATGAGTCTTTGAAGATGTGGATCTCCCATCTGCCTGGAGTTCCTTCCTGTGAACATTGCAAATAAACCTGGTTTCATAGTTGCTTTGACATTGCAAGGTCCGGTGATATCACCTGATACAAAATACCACCATGGGCACTGCTGGTACTATTCCTCTGTAGGGGGATGGGGATCAAACAAAGGTTTTCCACCTTAGGTAAATCCTTTTTTAAGGCTGGGGAGAGAGTTAATCTGGACTCTCCTCCATTGCCTACCCAAGAAAAAGGACAGCTGAAAGTACTTGAAGAGACAAAGGAACTAACCTGAGGGGAAAGGCAGGGGTGAGTCCAGACTGAGACAGCGATCCAGTCTGCAACTTGTCTAAAATTACATTTAGGGTGAGAAATTACATTTTCTTTAAGATCTTAAGCTTAGTATGCATGTTTTTTGTTTTATTTGCTTAAACAGTAATCTGCTTTGTTCTGTTTGCTATCCCTTATAATCACTTAAAATCTGCCTTTTATCATTATTAAGTTTGTTTTGTTTATTATTAAACCCAGTTTGTGCAATTTCTAATGGAGATGGGGCGGGCAAGAAGTTGTGCATCTTTCTCTTCACATTGGCGGGGGGAATTTTTATGAGCTTACGCTGTGGAGATCTTTCTATGCAGCGCAAGACAATAAACTTTGGGCTCCGCACTGCAAGGGAGGTGGACACCTGAGTGCTGGGGCAAGTCCCTTAAGCTGAGTCTTCCCAGAGCTTATCTCAGTGTCTGTGTCTGTCTTTCTGTGGCTGGGTGTGGCCTTGCCTATGTGTGTGCTAAAGGAGGCTTAAGAGCCTGGCTCAGCAGGACAGGGTAAAGGGGAGCCGGGCTGGCGGAACAGGCACACTCAGTGGTATCCCGATACATCAGGTGGCATCTTAAACCGGGGCAACCTGTCACACCTCTATCTAGCCCTTCATGTTTCTAGTACAGTAAAACACAGAGGTGCCAGTCAAGAGCAAGGTCCCATATGTTAGGTGCTGGGCAAACACGGTCAAGGTTTCTGTCTATCTCTTCTCATCAGACCTCCCCAGCCATGTCTGTCCCATCTTGCATGAAGTAAATCCAGGCTAACACAAAGGAAGAGACCCAATATTATTTTATGGGCAGAGGTCAAGCAGTCAATTTAATGCTATGGCAAAGCTCAGATGCTCCTGCAGCTATATAATGGCCTGAAAGAGACACACCAAAATGCAGACCAGGGGATTTAATTAAATTCTTCTGAAGCAAATTTGTATTAAAATAGTCCCAGTCAAATTTAAATTTAAAAGTTAAAAGTTAAAAAAAATCCTACTCAAAAAATCCTTTTAAGTCATGGAAGAAAAGATGAGATCGGTTTTTTGAGAGAGATGCAGCATGATTTCTGATGGCTCTTGGACTGGTGTGAATGATAAATAACTGTTAAAGCCATTAGAGTTGCACCAGGGTAAAACCTGTGATCAGAATCAGGCCCATAGAGATGTGTGCATACACCTTGTACATTGTTCACCTGTAAAACTGTCACTGAACTGACTGACTGCCTGGATTGGCTCACTGAGAGTCTCTTCCCGACAGAGGATGTGAACCTGGGACTGATTCGGTACAAGTTGCTGGAAGAGAAGATTCAGGAAACCATGGATAGCTTTCAGTTTCTAGTGAAAGATAGCAAGCCCAACGTTGTCAGTGACAATGTCTTCCATATCCAGTGGTCTCTCATCAGTTTTAAATACACCAGGTAAGCTATCCTACGGATTACAGCACTCATCTGACATACAGGGCCTTATTCAGAGGTGAGGTGGTGGGGCTGGAAGTTAAATTACTCATCAGTAAGTAGTTGGTGTAACTAAGAAGCAGCGCTGAGAAATGGCCCGGGCCTGGTATGTATATGAGAATAATCCCATAGGGATAGATCATCATCATTTATTAGTATATCTCAGTAGCACCCCCGGAGTCCCAATCAGGTCCGCAGCCCCATGGTGCAACACATGAATAAAGGTTGGTCCCAAATGCTGATTCAGTCAGAAGCCAAATAGAAGAAGCCAAATAGAACCCAGTAGTTTCAGCTGACAAATTACTATGTGTGTGTATGAAGAGAGCATAATAATACCCAGCTCTTACACAGCACTTTTCAGTGGATCTAAAAGTGCCTTACAAAGGAAGGCAGTGTCATTAGCCCCTGTTTGCAGATGGGGAGACTGAGGTATGGAGATGAAGTGACTTGCCCAAAGCTACCCACAGGCCAATGGCAGAGCCAGGAAGAGATCTCCCAAGTCCCAGCCCAGTAGCCTTTGCGTGACAGTGTGGAGTATAGTGTCTATCTGCCTGAGTTTGGGATGGCTGTCGATCTGATATGTTACCTTTGTGATCAGTGGCAGTAGCACCCACATATCAAAGATTAAAGTTTGCCTCCCTGTGTTTGTCAGACCTTTACAGTGTCTCCAGATCTCCCTTCTTTTGAGGCATGAATTAGACTGGATTTGGGATTGTTTAGTATCACTAAAAACATATAAGGCTCATGGTCTGTTCCATTCTGGTTCTTACACCACACTCATTACCTTCGTACCTGAGCGGCTTCCAGTTATGCATTAAGTGATGTGCCTAATACATCTCCCATGTTTGGGTTGTGTACGTTCCCAGCTACAATGTCAGTGAGAAGGCTGGCTCTGTCAGTGTAACAGTGAAGAGGATCGGTAACCTCAATCAATATGCCATCGTCCTGTGCCGCACGGAGCAGGGAACTGCCACCTCCAGCTCCAGCGTCAGTTCGAAGCCAGGACAGCAGGACTACGTAGAGTACGCAGGCCAGGTAGGTTGGGACATTCTGTCTGGAAGGACTGTATACCCCCCTATGGAAATCCGACACAGTGAATCAGACAGTGTGTTATTTATTTGCTTGCATCTGATCTGTGTTCCCCTGAAGATGTCTGGATTCTGCTGTTTCATCCTTTTACCTTAGCTGTTAGAGCCCAGTTTCACATGTCTGAGACGTGTGCGGGAGGAAAAGAAGGAAGTGGAAGAGTTCAACATCTCACAAGCACACGGATTGCACTATACAACATTAGAAGGACACTGCCCACATTGGCGGAGTGGTAACTAATGATGAGGACAGGCTGCATTAAAACAAAATGTGTTTTAGTGCAACCAAATGTAAGGTCATGTATTCTTTCTTCCCAGATGTGGGTCACACCTATAGAAAGGGGGACTGCATCCTGGGAAGCAGTGACTGAAAAAGACTTTGGGGTCTATGAAGGGGTTGGCTCGCTGCTGGTGTGACAACTTCATTGGGGTCTGTAGCCAATGGCTGCTTGACTCTTCGTTACCTTGCCTCTTCTTGTGACATGGCCCTCCAGCCAGGTCACTTCTGGGGTAGTCCATAAACAAAAACAAAGGGAATTAACACAAACAAACTAAGTTAATGAGAGAGAAGGAGGAACATTTCTTTCTCAGGGCGTATCAGGATCAGGCCCTCCTTCCCCTTAGGCAGGGACCGTCAGGCAGTTGCTGTCAGGGAAGCTCCTGCCTTTTCTTATTTATCCTCAGGAGTTGAGGGTTGGAGTCTGTTCTTGTCTCTGCACGGCCCACAAATGAGCTGCTCTGCTCCAGCCTGTACATGCCTTTGCAGGTGTGGCAGGGTTGGGCTGGCTGAGCCCGGAGCAGCTCCTTAACCCCTTGTTGTCCAGTTGGGATATGTCTGCCCCATCACAGGGTCGTAGTAAATAAACAACTCAGACATGAGCTCCTGGTGTTCAGGGAATAGAAAGTGGAGTTAGGGGAACTGATTTTTCCTCTGTATATAGCACTGGTGAGACCAGGACTGGTATGCAGGAGGTCAGATGAGATGCTCTAATGATCCCTTCTCATCTTCAGATCTTTGACTCTAATGTTGAATGTCAAATTCCTTAATTTAAATGTGTTTTTAAAATGTCAGTTGGAGTCTCCTCTGACATCAGTTTGTCATCAGTGGACTTGCTCCTGATTTTCAGGCCTAAGTTGGCTTTAGCTATTACTTACTAATTTAATAGAAATATATTTATGACTTTAAAAAAAATTCTGTGAAACTAGTTTTTTTAAGTCAAGTAATTCTCTGCAGTGTTGTGATCTTAAGCAACTTTCAGTTAGCACATGAGAGCCAAAAACTCAAAATGATCAGTCAGTTTTCATCATCTAAGCTTCATGGAATACAAAAAAAACCCGCCTTAGTAAAATAAGTGGTAAAAACATGAAGTAGACTTTTAAATTACTTCAGTTTAAGAATCTAAGGTGTTTTGGGGCCTCTAGGTGAGAGGACATTCTTTTAAAGTATGAGTTTTATGTTGACAGAGTCCCTATAAGGGAATATTCTGCAAGATCGTGTCTAATATAGGCTTGCCTAGATTCTGATCTCATTCTCGCTGGTGTAAATCAGAGATAACTATTAAAGTAAATGGAATGTCTCAAGCATAAAACTAGCATGAGGTCAGAATCAAGGGGCCTGATTCTCCAGAGCCTTTTGCCTTGTGTAGTTGTTTACTCCTGTGCAAAACACTAGGAAGAGAAAATGGTAAAGATTTGCATTCGTTTTGTACATTTGCATTCATTGTAGGTGACTGAACAAGGGGCAATTCAGTGAAGAACTGAGCTCAGGAGCTCCCAAGAGCTCTGATCTAAACCCCATTGAGGTCACTGGGAGTCTTTCCTTTGACTAATGGGCTTTGGATCGGGTCTCAGGAGAACAAAAGTAAAGCACAGCTCTGCAACATATCAGGGCAATTGAAGTTCTGTGATTATTAGTAAAGATTGGGGGCATGCTTTCCAGAGGGGAGCAAGGAGACTTTCTGCATTTGCAGCTGCAAGACCACACGTATGCCCCTTGTTGTTCGCTTCCTTGCAGGTGCAGTTTGATGAGTGGGAGGACACCAAGGCCTGTATCATTGCTGTCAATGATGATGACATCTTTGAGAACACGGAGAGCTTCACCGTAGAGCTCAGCATGCCAGCTTATGCCCTGCTGGGGGAGATCACTCAGGCCAAAGTTGTCATCAACGACACAGAGGATGAGCCCACTCTGCAGTTTGACAGAAAGACTTACCATGTCAACGAGAGTGCTGGCTTCCTGTCTGCACCCATTGAAAGGAAAGGTTTGTGGTGTTAGATATAATAACGATACTGCACTTATATAGCACTGCTCATCACAGGAGCGAAAGCTGCTATACAAACACTAACTAAGAGTTGAAATTCCATTGTGTGATGTTAGGCCCATTTTACAGATGGGTAAACTGAAACATACAGAGATTAAATGACAAGGTCCTACAATAAATCAGTGATGGAGCCAAGAAGGCAACTTGGAAGCCTTGATCCCCAAATTCCTGCTTTCACCATTGGTCAGCACTAGAGCAGACACATAAGTTGTGAGCAATAACAGGTTATATCTCTCTGGTGCAAAATCAGCGTCCTCTGCGTCACAGGAGATAACTATAAAACTTTCTGCTATATACACAGTCTTTAGTCCCATCTCCGATGTTGCTTTTGATGAAAGAATTTTAAAACACAAATGTGTTCAGTTGGCTTTTTATTGATTGAAATGTTGGTCCCAATCCTGTAGCCTCTTATCACAGAAGTAGAAATACTACTAGGACTGTTTACCTGAGGAAAAGTGGCAGGAATGGGCCTCTTGTGCTTGTCCGGACTGTTTTATCTCATCTGGCTCCATTGCTCTTTGAAGCAACCAGACTTTCCCAGCTTTTAAGCGAGTCGATCTTCCCTTCTGGTGGGCAGATATCGAGGCCCCAAAAGAAAAGAAAAAACAGGGTTACTTTCTTTTTAAAAATTTAGCATTAGCCATGGGGAAAGGGCTATCTGAAAATAAAGGAAAGAGGGCAATGATGATGGCCTCGTTTTCCTTTATAGATTCAATAATTGAGTTTAGGCCTACTCCCGTAGGGCCCAGTTGCACTCCTACTGAAGACAGAGGGAACAGAAGCAAACCAGAAGATTCTTCCCTATGTTTCGGGTGCTATGCATCCCATGGAACATCCCTGCAGTTCTGCTGCTTGTAGTAGGACACATGCCCTCTTCGATCTCTGATTTCAGTTGAGCAGCAACAGAAAGGAACAGTACAGGGACTGGAGTTGAGTGTCCAGAGATTCAGATGGCTAAAAATATCAAAATGTTCTTTTGAATTCATGCTAGGCCAATTTCTGTATATGGTTAAGAGCAGAAGGCGTGTCCCCCACTCTACTTTTGCATAAATATTTTCCCTTGTAGAAATTACAATGGACGATGTTTGAATGTCTGAATTCATCCAGTTTATCGGAAATTATTTTCCTAATAAGTTTAGGAAACTCAGTTTCCACGAAAGCATTCCTTTATCAGTTCTTGGTGGTGATTGCACACAATGTACAAACATAAGCATGTATATATATATTCATTCTATACCCAACAGCAATACAGTTATAATTACTGGCCCAAATACTCTCAACAGGACTAGGCCTGGGAGGTATCTTCCAATCATGGTATTTTCCCAAGGGGTAAGGAAAGGCACTGACAAAGAACCCCTACACACCTTGCTTTTTGTATACTGTAACAAACAAGTGATGTCATGGCTGGTTATTGGACCTTTACTAAAGGTAGATGAGGGAGTTTTAGAGCAGAACCATGCCCTTGGCTTGGTTAAGACAAGATTCCTGTTGAGCCCCTTTCTTTTCAAGGTTTCCTCCTTATCTCATGTTGCTGTATTTCTTTCTAATTACTAAACTATGAATTTCTTTATAGTAAACTAAACACACCAATTATTTATTGCACCTGGTGCCCAGTTCCTATGTTTTCTTTATTTCTGTTTCCTCAAACCAGAGCCTCAATGAGATAACACTGGCATGTCCAGGGAAACGACAAGTTTAACGCAAACAATCCCTCCTCCTCATTTTTTTTTTTTAAATTCACATGCTTCACGCCTTTCACTTACATTGAGATCCAAAGTCACTTTAAACCCAGAGTTCATTCAGGTCTAATGCAGGCCTATGTTCCTCTACAGCTAATAAAGCCTCCTATACTTTTCCTGACAATAACACTTCTGTCCCCTTGGATGTTACGTTGTAGGGGATGCCAGCAGCATCGTATCTGCTCTTTGCTACACCATCTCCAAATCTGCTAAAGGCAGCAGCCTTTACGCACTGCAGTCGGGGTCCGACTTTAAGTCTAGGGGGATGTCGAATGAGAACCGTGTTATTTTCGGGCCTGGTGTTACCATGTCAACCTGTGACATCAAACTGATCGATGACAGCGAGTACGAGGAGGAGGAGGAGTTTGAAATTGCCCTGGCGGATGCCTCTAGTAATGCACGCATAGGGAGCGTGGCTTCGGCCAAGGTGATCATCAGAGGCCCCAACGACGCCTCCACTGTGTTCCTAGGAAACGCAACTTTTACTGTCAATGAGGATGCAGGTGAGGGAGAGCAATAATTCCATTGGTTCTGGGCTTGTTGTCGCTGTGAGATACTTGCAGTGGAAACACTGCTTTACCAGTGGGTGTGATAAAGAACTGAACCCTCCAACCAGATGTTGCTGTGGAGGAAAAAGGCAGCAGCTATGGCACTTCCTCATCCTGCCCCACAAGTTGGAGCTGAGCTTTGGTGATTACTGTCTGTAAGGCGTTGTCCTTTCTGTAGTACCATGGACAGTCACTGTGAAGGAAAAAGGCAAACCAGCGTGATGGCACCTATTGACATTTTAGATGTGTGTTTTTTCTCATGTCCAGCTAAGTTCTAATCATGGCTTTAATATGTGTAACTTTGCTTCCAGGCACCATTGACATTCCAGTGATCCGGCACGGTACTGACCTCTCCACCCCCACCTCGGTGTGGTGTGCAACTCGGGCTTCAGATCCGCCCTCAGCCAGTCCAGGAATTGACTATATCCCCAGCTCCAAGAAAGTAGCGTTCAGGCCAGGCAGAACTGAAGAGGTATTGGACTACACACCTAGTACTTAGATGGAGTGTATTTCAGTCTGTCTCTTATGTAACCACTATACGCACTGTTTTTTGAAAGTTAAATTTACTGCAGTAGTTTAGTTATAGAGGTTTAGGGACATCAGAATAAAAGAGACACAAGTATTTTTTGTAGATTCAGTTGAGCCCAGGTTCATGCCAATACAGCTGCATCAAGAGCCATTTTAATCAAATTAAGAAAAGCATAAATGGCAGAAGGAGTTACCTCAAACCTTTCAAGCATCAGCCAAGAACAGCCTGATTTCCCATGTAAAATCCCTGGTTCCAGACTGCAGGCTTTTACTGATGCATGTCACACTAATCATAATTGTTGCAGTGCTACCTGGGTGTTTCCCATCTGTCTGTTGTATCCACCTGTTCTCTCTTGCTATATCCTTTGATTGTAAGCTCTTCAGGGCAGGAGCCATCTTTTCATTTTGCGTGCATAGCACCTAGCACATGGGGGCCCCGATACACAAACGTAATATTAATTTTATAAAGCCCCGTGATACTCAGGGTCTGTTGGCCAAGTCAAGTTGTTGATTTGGTCTCATTATGCCACAGAGTCTATGGAATCCCCAGTTATTCAGCCCATTACTAATCCTCCTCCATTTGTGGGCGGTCACAATTTGTAATGCTTAGAGAAGCTGAACTTCTCTGTTTTTTAGTGACCAAAAATGTGCCAGGCACTTCACGGGAGACAGAGAAAGACAATGATCCTGCCCCCAAAAGCTTACAAGGGGATATCTTAAAAGGCACACATGGCAATTAGGCACCATACTTCCCTTGACTGTCAGTGGGAATTGGGTGCCTCACATGCACTTGTACCTTTGAAAATCTTCTGTGCATCTTAAAATTCTAGACATGAGGGTGACAACTACAAGAGTAAGGTGGGGCCGGAGTGAGGAAAGGGGAGGGTTACAGCACAGTTACTCTCCGATCATATTGCTGAGTTACCTGCTAGGTGTGTATCGAAGCCTCAATAGCTGAAGCTGATGAGATGGAAGAATGGTCTGGTGGTTGGGGTGCTGGCCTGGGATGTGGGAGATCTTTGTTCAATGTCCTGCTCCCCCACAGACTTCCTGTGCAACGGGGGGGAGTCACTTGGCCTCTCGGTGTCTTTGTTCCCATCTGTACAATGGGGATACCCAGCACTGCCCTACCTCACTGGAGTGTTGTGAGGATAACACATTAAAGATAATGAGGCTCTTTGAGTCTATGGTAATGGGAGCCTGTAGCGGTGCGGCGCCTCCTGCTGGTCGTCCGGG
Organism: Dermatemys mawii; assembly: GCA_007922305.1. Classification (NCBI taxonomy): domain Eukaryota; kingdom Metazoa; phylum Chordata; order Testudines; family Dermatemydidae; genus Dermatemys; species Dermatemys mawii. The sequence goes on along the minus strand of ML677375.1, from coordinate 11,374,138 downwards.
GAATTAGCTCTTTCGCAGCTGGAGCCCCCTCTGCAGGCTGGTGTCCCTCCCAGACCCTGGTGTCCTTTACCTGGGAAGCTGCCCCCTGGCAGTTCCTCCTCACTCTGTCTGTGAGTCTCCCCTCCCTGGGGAACCCCCAACCCTCTAATCCACGCTTTGCCTCAGTCTATGGCTACTGCCAGTCATCATCAAGCCCCCGCTCCCTGGGGCAGACTGCAGTGTAACAGCCACGCATCATAGGCAGAGCGGTTTTGGGCCCAGCTGCCTCTGTCTAACCCCAGTATCTTCCTTAGGCCTTGATATCAGGCTTACAGCCTGGGAGATTGCCAGGCCTGAACTCCCCAGCTCAGCCTGCCCCTTCCCCAGCACTGCTTCAGCCTAGGTATTGTCCTCAGCTTCCCAGGCAGCCAGGTCCTCCTCTCTTAGTGTAGCTAGAGAGAGAGTGTTTGAGCTTTTATCAGGGCCAGCTGGGCCTTAATTGAACGAGCCACAGCTGGGCTGCAATTCCAGTCAGCCTAAGTTTGCTGCTTTCTCCCAGCAACAGCCCACTCCAGGGCTGTTTTACCCCTTTTATTTTAGGAGCAGGGTAACCACCCTGCTACAGAGCCTTACAAGCACCTACAATAGATAGATGAATCAGGCAATTTGGATTAATATTAATCTAGTCAAATCAAGTTGACATTCTGGTTAAGGAAGGTTCAGCTGAAAGAATCTCTCCAGGATAAAGGTAGAGCCATACCCTTTGATATAGTGTGCATTATATGTGAAGAACATTGTATTTGCATGGACTGTTGCCGTTTGTGTGCCTAGAGGAGCCCACATACAGTGACATTACTCAGATCACCTGAGGATGAATCCCAGGGTATTTTCTTTCTCACCAAAGGAGGAGAACAGATTTTATAATCTGATTCTTTTACTTTTCCTCTAGTACTGCACCTTGACAATCCTGGATGATGCCCAGTACCCAGTGATTGAAGGGCTGGAGACATTTGTTGTATACCTAAGCTCACCCCATGGGGCTGAATTGACCAAACCTTTCCAAGCGATAGTGGCCATTAATGACACCTTCCAAGATGGTAAGCTGTACAGTGAATCTATATCAAATCCATTCTAGCTCCTTCCTTTCCATATTTCTCTTGTGTACTAAGAGAAATTGGAAAACACCCAGGATGTTTGATGACATCACACAACACATTCCATGTCTCCTGTCCTTCATAGTTTCTTGGCCTAGTTTCTTTGTTCTCAGGAAATTAAGGTTGTGGAAGTGAAAAATAAAATTCCTATTTTCTCTTCCCATTTGGGGCCAGACTTTGTCATCCTTGCTCACAGTGAGTAGTGTCTTCCTTGTGGTATGGTCCCATTGAAACCGGTCATGCTTCATGTGAAGTCAGGCACTATTCAGCATGGGTAAGGGCATGATAATCTGGCCCTTTTTTTAGCAGCTGGGGTGAAGCTTACATGTATTCATCTGAACTCACAGTATTTTTCCTCCCTCCTGTGTTTTAAACGGGATCCCGACCTCTGTGATTTTCTCCCTGGGAGGTATCTGCTTGCTAAAGAAATGCATTAGTCGCATAACCCCAGAAAAACTTCTCTGTAATAACCTGTAATTGTCTCTGCTCCTGAACTGTCTGCTGAGACTTGCCCTCATGGCTTCAGGCTTTTTCTACCCCTAGCCACAGAAGATGGCATCATTGCAATCAAGCCTGAAGAACAATAACCTAAGCATTGCTCATTCTTTGTATGTATCCCCAGCGTATGGTGTGCATACCACTCAGACATATACCTTAGGGTTCTCCAGTACTTGCAGAACGGGTGGTTACCTCAGGCAATAAAATATTAGGGAAAGCAAAATGTTCATTAACTTTTTGTGTGGGTGACTGATGGTTGGTAGGATGAGAGATTTGCTTCTTTACCAAGAGCAACAGAATCTCCAGTGCCCATGGTCAGCTGCTTGGTTAAAGTCAAGAATACTCTTTGTGAGCACAGTTGACTGTCTAATGTGACATCTCATTGCACGACTGTCAGCTCCACATGGCACTTCTTCAATTCGTTGCATGCCTGCATTGGCCGCTATTTAGCTTTTATCACAGTACAGGTGTGGATGTTGTGCCCCCTGCAGTACCCAACATGCAGTTTGGCAAGGACTTATACGCTGTGAAGGAGAAGGAGGGTGTCCTGCACGTTCCCATCATCCGCACCGGAGACCTGAGCTATGAGTCCTCGGTCAGGTGCTACACCCGCAGCCAGACTGCGGAAGTCATGGAGGACTTCAAGGAGAGGAGAAATGTGGAGGAGTCTCGCATCACGTTTTTGAAAGGGGAGAAGGCAAGTGAAACCTAACTGGGCTGGGGGAGGACCAAGAACAATCAGCAGAGTAGGTTTTGAAAAGCTGCATGTTCTCCTGGGCATCCTTTCTTAGATGTGATACTTCAATTGCTTTGGATTAGTTGTTCCTACTGTTCTGCGATTAAAAGATGAGTCCATGGAGAATATTAGTTAACACACACAAAGCTGGGGCTGGGTAGCTGCTCCTTTTGCCCCAGCCGTTGGCAGCGGTGGGGAGGGGGCACAGAAGGGGCAGGGAGGTTAAAGCGCTGCAGTGCTTCAAGCAGGGTCCTTCTGCCGGAGCAGGGCTTTAGCGTCTCTGCCCCTTTTGCGCTCCCCACTGGCAGCCCTGCCAGTAAAGACCTGGCAGGGCCGCGGATGGGAGGGCGCAAAAAGAGCAGCAATGTTAAAGCGCTGCTATGACAGCGCTTTAAGCCGGGTCCTTTAAAGCACTGCTGCAGCAGCGCTTTAAGGTTCCTGTCCCTTTTGCTTCCCCACCTCGGCTGCTGATGTGGGAGAGGGCCAAAAGGAACAGCTATCCAGCCCCAGGCAGCGGGGCGGAGTGGGGGGGCGGGGGCAGGGAGGGGGCAGATTCCCTAGCCCCACCCTTTCTGTCCAAGGCCCCGCTCCTTCTGGGGGAAGCTGTGCCCCCCTCCTCCCGTACCAGTAAGTCAAAAATTTTACTTTCACCCCTGTCTTGGCTTTAGGTGAAGAACTGCACCGTCTATATCAATGATGACTCTGCATTTGAACCAGAGGAGCAATTCCGGATCTATCTCAGCAGTCCCCTTGGAAACCACTGGAGCGGAGCTAGAATCGGAAAGAATGACATGGCCACCATTATTGTCTCCAATGATGAAGATGGTAAGAGAGAATGAGCTTCATAAGGAACTAGACAGAGCAGATACAATTCCAGGGCAGTCAGTGGAATTTACACTAGGTCTGAATATTAGCCATTATATGTAAACTGCCTCGAATTAAACGATTGACTTGTTGATCAGTGCTCCATTACGTTGTATTAACTCACATTTAAAATTGATTCTGAATCTCACGTTAGTGGTATGCTGTGGCATATAGATAAAGGACCACTAATGCTAGACCAGTGGTTCTCAAACTTACCATTTGAGCGACCCCCTTTGCACATCCAGCCTCCGATAGCGACACTGGTATGTCCGCCAAAACGCCACTGAATTGAATGTTTCCACTTTCGGCAGCATTTTGGTGGACATGCCCACGCGCATGAGTATGTCCGTCGAAATGCTGCCGAAAGTGGAAACAGTCACTTCGGTGGTATTTCTGCGGACATGCTCATGCACATGGGTATGTCCACCAAAATGCTGCCAAAAGTGGAAACGTTCAATTTGGCGGCATTTCAGCAGTGACGGGGGCTCGCGACACCCCAAGGGGTCGCAACCTCCAGTTTGAGAACCGCTGTGCTAGACAAAACATAGAGTTGGCGTATTTGGAAAGGTCAGGTAAGCCAGCCTATCTGTCTGGAAGAGCAACCTAAAGGAATGAGTGCCAAGCTTATTGTGTGACTCCTGGCCCTAGATGAGCATCAGAGAGCTCTGTCTAGGCTATAGGCTGCACCTTTATGTCAGGAGTGCCTCTCAAACTTCACTCTGATGTGCAGAGTAGTGTTGATGGGTTTTAAAAGGAGCTATGTCAGTTCAGCCTTGGCTGCTGGAACGCCTACTGTGGTGCAAATTAATTTGAGGCTACTAGAGTTGTTACAAAAATATGTTTCTGTTCTTCATCCCATTTCTCTAGCACCCACCATTGAGTTTGAAGAGGCTGCATACCAAGTGCGGGAACCTCCAGGCCCTGAGGGCACTGCTATTCTAAACATCAAGGTGCTCAGAAGAGGGGACCAGAACAGGACCTCGAAGGTCCGCTGCAGCACCCGGGATGGCTCAGCCCAGTCCGGCGTCGATTACTATCCAAAGAGTCGAGTCCTCAAATTCAGCCCTGGTAAAGGATACTTGGAATTGAATTATGGGATGGAGGGATTACTTAGTGACATTTAACACAGGCCAAAACAAATTCAAATTAAAGGAAAATGTGCAAGTAATTTATACAACAATGCTTTATGTGTGGGATTTTCAGAAGCATTTGGCATTGGCTCTACTCTGCTCCCTTGAAGTCATTGTATGTGTTTTTCATAGGTGTGTGAGTTCATATATTAGCTAAAACATGAACTACACCAACCCCCTCTAATGTATTTATGCTCTGGGGTTTGTTCTAGACACCCACACTGCAGTCCTATTTGATGCAGCATTTATATTCGGAAACACCTATGCAATCCTTTCAATAATCTTTCACAGGATGGGTTATATTTACTTTTCCCAAATCCGTCATAAGCCTAAGAGAAATGCTTTAAGTATGTTGGGGAGACCACAAAAAGCAATCCAACAGAGCGCTCACCGGGGATGTCAGCGTTCTCTCCACTTCCCACTGCAGGTGGTTGAGAAAAATCAAAATTGAAAACCAGAGGAGGTGCGGAATTGAGATTCCCGTTGGAGCATAGCATCTCTTTTCTGGGGGTGCCAAACCACCTTCCCCCTCATGCCCTTCTGCATAAAATGGACAGTGTTTTTCTGACAGTCGTATTCCTGCAGCCAGACAAAGTGTGAGTGAGCAAGGAGTGGTGAGGATAAGGAGACAGAAAGGTGGGCTAGTCGGAGTGCTCACAGCTGTTACCTGCCTTTGAACAGATTGAAAGGCCATCCCCAGCCATAACATCTTTCACGTTTGGTGCCATAGAGTCAGCAAATCCCATATTTCATCCCTTGCTGGGGGATGAGGGTTTTTTGTAATAAACTATAAATGTTCTGCATAAGGTTTTAGCCAAGCAGTTGCCATTAAAGTCAGTAGGAATCCCCTGACCACAACCCTGCCTTGTGCTATGTGAAAATGTAACCCTTCTGCCTACTACGGTGATGAAGTCTGCGAGTGACTGTAAGAGACAGAATATTGCCAGTTGACAGCTAACAGTACAGACTCCTCAACGACCCTGTGTATATAGGAGTTCTGCAAAAAACCCTCAAAATCCTACAAGATAACACAAACCATCCTCCAGGGGTCCATCAAGATAACTCAAACTATGCCCCACACGTCCAACAGCAGTAGCTCTGCATGTTAGAGCCAAAGAGTTAAAACAGAGACTCTAGTAACAGGAATGGGATATATTTTAGATCATAGATTTTTATTATAGTCAGCTAATATAAGACAAGCACTATTAATCTTCATATAGCATCTGCTTGTAAGTCTGCCAGGTGATCAATGGGACCAGTCATTTTAGCTGGAGTTTTATTTCTGAAATGGACTCGTGGCTGGAACGGTGCTAAATCATTAAAGTTCAGATAAAACCTGTAATGTGTATTTTATCATAATGTTTCAATGATCCTGACCTGAGGCAGCAATGCAGTGTTTTATGGGAGCTGTTAGGGTAATGTCAGATGATATATCAGGTTCTCTGTCTCTCTCATGTTCATTCATCTAGGGGTGGACCACATCATGTTTAAGGTGGAGATCATGTCTAACGAAGATCGGGAGTGGCACGAATCCTTTTCTGTGGTGTTAGGTCCTGATGATCCAGTGGAAGCTGTTCTTGGGGATATCAGCACTGCAGTCGTTACAATCCTGGATCAGGAAGCAGCAGGGAGCCTTATTTTACCAGCACCTCCCATTGTAAGTAGCAAAAAGTGAATGATGTAAGTTAGTTGCATGGGAGAATCTATAGAAAAGCAGGACGCGCAATGAAGCACCCTGGGCTGGCCTGCACTAGAACGTGCAGGTCTGTTAAGCCAAGGCCTTTTCAAAAACTAGTGTGGAGACTCCCAAATGCTCGATCCAGGCTACAGACATTTGTGGCTAGGGTGCCCCCTCCCCGTTCATGTGACCAGTTAACTCAAGGTTAAAACTCGAGTGTAGATATCCCTGCTGTAGTCACAGCGTTCCTCTTTGGACCAGCAGAGGCTCAGGGTAAATGGATATTGGTATTCCAGGTGGCGTGGGAGGCAGGCAGTGAATAGGTGAACAGGCGACATAATGGTTCTTCACCCACTTCACAGAAGCATGGACCCATGCTTTACTTTCATTTGGTCTGTGGGATGACTGAAGAGACACAGTCGCTTATATTAAGATGAGAGGGGCTGGAGATTGCCAAGGCAAAAATGGCAGATAATAAGGAAGTAGCATGGGAAAGTCCCACTTAACTAAGCTATTATCATAAAATAGAAACCTTCCTAGTGGGCAAATCACATATAGATGTCTGAGTCTGCTACCACTGACAAGCTAACAGAGCTTGTCCTTTTGCCTACATTGTAGAGGCTTATGTTTTTAGATCCAGAGTTCCTGGGTTTAGTTCCCTCAAACAGGGAAGTTGTTACATTGGCATTGCCCTTAGTTTAGGCAAAGGAGGACAGTAGGTGCACTGACATGTTCCTTGTACGCTTCAGCATCCAAAGTAATATCGAATGTAATTACTCTGGTAGCATCCCACTCACCTTTTACGGTAGAGAGCCTAAATGATATCTGAGCTAGACTGCGAACAGCTGGGCAGAGGCTCCAACATGCTGGTAGCGATGAGCATTCCTGCTGAGTCCACACCCCTCTCTCCTTCTCTGCAGTCCTCAGCAGGATTTTTGAAGTGCATCAGTAACAAGGTTTGGAGATTGAGGGAACAAGCAGCCCAGCCCCTTGTTTCATGTCTCTTTCCCTCCATCCCTGGTGAAAGCGGTTGTGTTGCATTGCTGCAGGTGGTCACCCTGGCAGACTATGACCATGTGGAGGAAGTAACCAAAGAGGGTGTAAAGAAATCCCCTTCTCCTGGCTACCCATTGATCTGTGTAACGCCTTGTGATCCTCACTTCCCCAAGTACTTAGTCATGAAGGAGCGCTGCCATGAGGCTGGGATCAACCAGTCTTCAATACAGTTCAGCTGGGAGGTGGCAACCCCCACGGATGGGAATGGGGCCAGATCACCCTTTGAAACAATTACGGACAATACGCCGTTCACTAGCATCAACCACATGGTACGTGACTGCGCACGTTAGCGCAAGAGGGTGTGGATTGTGCATAACAGTACATGGTGAGTGTTGTGGGGCTCAAACTGCATCATTGACGCATTTGCTATTTTGAGATTCTAGGCCAGTGGAATATCAATTCTTGAAGAACCATGAACTAAGTTAAGTAATGTGTATATATTTCACACCCACCCAGCCACCCACAAAGCCCCCAGCTTCATTAAGAGAACATTATTAAGATTGCAAAGTCCAGCACATACAAGTTAAGACATGCCAGAAATAAGATTGCCTGTGCAACCTTAATTCAGCTCCCTGGTGCATATGCTTTATGATACAGTCTTTAATTCCCTGATTGATAGGACCCCTGCCTCATTTGGTGCGCAGGACGGATGGTACTCACTGAACAAAAACCTATTCAATATTTTGTTTTATTCTGGTTGTTTAACATGTGGCCGTAGGCATTATTCACTGCACAGTATTGAAACCCTTCTCTCAAGACAGTTAGAGAGTGCTTCACAAACATGAATTAATCTATTTTCTGTGAAGTGGTGGGGGGTGGCATTATCCCCATTTTACAGAAGGGGTACTGAGGCACAGAGAGATCAAGGTCAGAAGTTTCCACTAATTTTGCGTGCCCAACTGAGAGCCCTAGAACCTGATTTTGAGAGTATTTACCAGTACGTTGTAAGCCCTAGGGGACAGGGACCATCTCTTTGTTCTGTGTTTGTAGGACATGTAGCACAAAAGGACCCTGGTCTATGGCAAGGAGCCTTAGGCATGACAGTAATATAAATCAGTTAATACATACTAACAATAGAACACTTCGTATATTCAAACACTGACTTCATTGCAGCTGTGAGTGCTCGTCACTTCTGCAAATCAGCCCTTGCATATTGGGGCGGGCCTGGCTTTGCCTTCTCCACACATGCAAACCTCTTTCCTCATTCCTCCCAGGTGCTGGACAGCATTTACTTCAGCCGGCGGTTCCATGTGCGTTGTGTGGCAAAAGCCATAGACAAGGCTGGGCACGTGGGGACCCCGCTGAGGAGCAACATAGTTACGATAGGAACCGACAGCGCCATTTGTCATACGCCTGTGGTAGCTGGAACGGGCCGAGGATTCCAGGCTCAGTCCTTTATTGCCACTCTGAAGTATCTGGATGTCAAACACAAGGAACATCCCAACAGGTATAAGCCTGGAAATGTGCAATCACCTGACCTGATTCTGGTCTTCCAGGGGTTTAAGAGTTCATTTTTTTACATACATAACAAACCGATCAGAAAAAGATGGATGTGTGTAAAAAATTAGGTCTCTTTCGTATATCATCAACTGGATTCTTCCCCCTCCTTCCCCCCCGACACACACACACACTCCTCGTATTTAATAGTGAAGGGATGCAGCGAGCATTCATATTATTGCCTCTGAAATCATGCCGTACTCCTTAAGTCAGAAACGCTGCAATCAGTGGGTCTATTTCATGGAATACAGTGCTATTCAACATCAGTCCAAAATATATATAACACTAACAAACTCAAACTTGTATTATGAGCTATTGACAAGACCATAGCTATGTGCTGTGTAAATTGATACAATACACACCCCTTTTGTGAACAGTTTTTGCATAAACAGCTGTTTCTGCTTATTTATTCTGTTCTAGAATCCACATTTCAGTGCAAATCCCCCACCAGGATGGAATGCTGCCTCTCATCTCCACTATGCCTCTACACAACCTGCATTTCCTCTTATCTGAGTCCATCTACAGACACCAGCATGTCTGCTCCAACCTGGTCACCATCAGCGACCTGCAGGGCATCTCAGGTAATCTTTAAAGCAAGCTATTGCTTTGTAAATTAAAAAGGAAACGCACAGAGTGTGAGCGCTTTAAGGCAAAGACCTAGCATGCTATTGGTACTATATAATGAATAATATCGCTGTTAAAGTGATATCAATATTCAGTAGAGTTGCTATATTTGAAGGAGATAAATGGGGAGGAATGCACTGAGCTGGTCATTTCCCCTTTCCTGTATATGTTCTGTGTCAGGTCTTTATCAAGGTACATTTTGGCCCCTGTGTCTCATTGTACCTTGTGGCACAGAAAGCAGCATCAGCAAACGAATCATGTGGAAGACCATGAGCCAAGGAAAAAAAGGAAAAAACCCAAAACTTGTCTTTAAAAATTAGTTTAAGCTACCCTGGGACTGCAAACACTGTAATGCTCAGGTCATAGTTGTATGTTTATTGCATGGTGTCACCACAGGGCAGAGTTAAGGTTGTTTGGGTACCCTAACCGTCCATTTTCATGCCTTAACATGTTTGGATATTTTAGAAGTTTAACCTCAGCCCTGAGTTTCCTGGCTTCGTAATGTTTTGCTTCTGAAATAAATGCAACCTCCCTGTTATTTTTTTACCTTTATGTTATTTATATGGACTCAGCCTTAACTCTAATTTAACACAGGGAAAAGTGCCTCTAAGCAGTACTGTAATAAAAATCATCATCTCAGTATATATATTCGATACCTCATCTGGTAATTAAAATGTTACGTCAGTACCTAAGCCAAAGTTCCTTAATTCACAGAGATACTTCTCCTTTTGTTTCCTAATTCCAGAAGCGGGATTCCTGGATGAAGTGACCTATGACAGCATCATTCTGGGTCCTGGATATGACCGTCCTTACCAGTTTGATCGCACCGTGAGAGAACCAAAGACAATCCAACTCTACAAACACCTGAATCTGAAGAGCTGCATTTGGACCTTCGATGCTTATTATGACATGACAGAATTAATCGATGTCTGTGGGGGATCTGTAACTGCTGACTTCCAGGTGGGCCAATCCAGACCTCTTTACTCAGGCAGAAGTCCTATAGCAGTAAATATTCGTTGGGTGTGTCCTCCATCCCATGGAATCAGTACACATTTGATTTTCCCCTGGCTATTATTTAAAGGTAGAATAATATATCATGAAATGCACTTGGCTCTTTTATTTTGGTAAGCGTGGTATCGTTTTAATTCTGTTATTCCATGGTATGCTAGAGAGTTATACCGTATATGTTGTAAGTGTAATAATGTATTGGTAATATGAAAATTCATGACTGTCTCTGCTATTAACTGTTTTGGACCAAATTCTCAGCTGGGGTAAATCAGCATTGAATTCAGGGGATATATGTTAATTTACCCCTGCTGAGAATTTTGCCCTCTGTCAATAGTGGAGTGAGCTCACAGGGATTTTTTGAGATTTCTCAAATTTGCAGATTAACACTGAGGCTCAGCAATAATCCAGTATAAAATGATAATTTGTGTGTATGAGCACCACTGCCCTCTACTGGTTGCAATATGTATAACCAATATATGATAATACCTCAGACTGGCTCATGCCTTTAACTGTTCCTTCTACTGACTGAGCAAGCAGAGCCGTTCTTTTAATGCACTGAATAGAGACTTGCGTTTTTAGAGCTGAAATCATGATTCACAGAGCCTCGCGTGCAGTTAGCTTATGTGGTGGAGCCCAGGTATTATAGCAGACGCACTAACCCATACATTTATAATGCCCACAGAGCTAGGGTACACGCATGTAAAGATAAAGACATGTTTGCAGACTCAGCTTTGACTAACAGTAGTGTTTTTGGTGGGTGAGGAATAGCTTTGTATTTACACAATGTTCTTTCAGCAGACTAGGGGGAGGGAGGTATTTTTCATTTCTCAAAGGCTAATCAAGAAAAGACTGTCTTTATTTACATTGGCAAATTCATTCAGCATTTTAGTGACAGTTACTTTTATTCCAATAGTTTTTGGAACCCAGCAACGTCGGTGATGATACACTGAGTTATCTTTATATGTGCCCATTTTGTAGATTAAAATCCAGTTATCGAGTCTCGAATGATTTGTAGGCTTTCCACTGACCCTCTGCACATCACCCCATTTACCTGCTTTAGATAATTACAGTGAGATTTTTAACAGTGATAAATGCTGACCTACCTGACAAGGGATCAATTAGCATTGACTTCAGGGAGAGCAGAGAGAGGCCAACATTGAGCATTTATCAAAATACTGACTTTAATAATTAGAAATGCTACGTATTTCTTTATCATGCAAATCAAGAAAACTATTTGTCTTTTAAACTCTTGAGTCAAACTTTTTTTTTATATGTCAGTATTTTCTTACTGCCTGAAAATCCTGAATAGGATCCTAGACAAGTTACAAGATTTTCTTTTTCAAAACATCTGCTGCAGTCAGTGCTTCAAGCACTTACAAAAGAGCTTTCATCAGCTCCACCTGTGCTCATTTGCCTCCCTACTATGAATTGGTAAACAAAGAAAAATGTCTATTTCACACTACACCGGAATGGCTGAGTGTGGAAGATGTACTTTGAGTAGAGAAAAAATGGCTTTGTGTAAAGATACAATACATGAAACGGGCACATGTAAAGATAGGTATAGTATGATATCTTTATACCTCGCTTATTTCGTATACAAAAATCCGGTTACCAGGGTGTCTTGAATGGTTTATAGGCACACTGTAATTTTGTGTACTCCAATTGGGAAGACTAGACAAGCTTCCCTCCTCCCAGCCATACTCGTTCATTAATCAGCAATAATCATAGAAATGCAGGACTGGAAGGGACCTCAGAAGGTCATCTAGTCCAGCCCCTGCATTGAGACAGGATTAAGTGTTATCTAGACCAGCTTTTCTCAAACTAGGGTCCACAGGCCCCACTGATCAGCTCCTCCCCATCCCTCTCTCAACTCCTCCCCCTCCCTCCAGTACCTCCTGCATGCTAAAAGTCCAGTGGCACAGCGGAGCGAAGGCAGGCTTCCTACCTGCCCCCAACCCCCGGTTCTGCGCCGCTCTCAGAAGCAGCCAGCATATCTCTGAGGCCCAGGATAGGGGAGGCAGGGGGTCTCCACACGTTGCCTCCTCCCCGAGCACTGACTCTGCAGCTCCCATTGGCCAGGAACTGCAGCCAATAGGAGCTGCGGGGGCAGTGCCTCCGGGTAGGAGCAGTGTGCGGAGACCCCCTACCCCACCTGCCCAGGAGTTGCTGCCAGAATGATGTGCCAGTCGCTTTTGGGAGCCGCCTGAGGTAAGTACAGCCCTCCCAGAGCCCTCATCCCTCCTGCACCCCATCCCAGAGCCTGCACCCCACACCCAAATCTCTCCCTCACCCCAATCTCATGCCCCAGCCCAGAGCCTGCATCCTGCACTCAAACATGTACCCCCTCCACACCCAAACTCCTTCCCAGAGCCCGTACCCACATCCAAAAAAATCCATAAGCATCTTTTTGTTTGATTTACAGGTGCGAGATTCTGCCCAGTCCTTCCTGACAGTCCATGTCCCTCTCTATGTGTCCTACATTTACGTGACCGCACCAAGAGGCTGGGCTTCTCTTGAACATCACACAGAGATGGAATTTTCCTTCTTCTACGACACTGTTCTCTGGAGAACAGGTAGACTGGGACATTTTTTCTCTTTTCTCAACTGTTACTGCAGTCCTCTACTTTGGGCACAACTTGCTGAAGCACACTGGAGTTCTGTCTGAGATAGGACACATGGGCTCAGACCCTTAAATTGTAAATATTTAGCCAGGAGAGTTGTCTTTCACCTTCTAAGCTCTGTCTGTTAACAAATGAAATAGTCTTCACTGAGTCATGAAATTGTAGCTGGAAAAGACCTATTGGGTCACCTAGCTCTTTCACTGTCCTGGCAAGATTATTCACTGGGAAATACTTTTTAGTGCTTTCTCCAGTTCTCTTTGAAATTATTCAAATGCTGGTGCTTCCTACCACAGACTGACAGATCTCACCCCATTTGGATTTTTTTCCCAATACACCAGACCCTCACTAGAACGCGGATCCATGATTAAGGTAATTAATTTTGGGATCCGTGGCCATGACCATGCTATACGTGAATCCGCGCTATAGTGACGCAGATTATAGTGAGGGTCCAGTGTAGTTGGTCCAAATTGACCTTTGTTTGATTATTGTCAGGTATAAACTCTGTTCAGTGTCTCACCTTTTCTGATGAGTACACCAAAGAACCAACACTTGTCTGTGGTCATCTTGCATGAGAGCCCATCCTTTCTGTTTAGTCAAGCTGTCCATACTCCTTTTAATTTCCTTCCAGTTTCTCCCTCTCCTTGAACTTTGTGCTTGTGGTGAATAGGGCAAGAATTCTGTTTTGCAAAACATGTTGAGGTTTCAGAATTTGTTTTCATTCTGCACCAGAACAAAACCAAGAGCTTTCTAAAAAAAAAATTTAAAAACCCATGAGAGCATGCAACACTGCAAAATAGCCAGTGTTTTGAATCAAACCGAGCAGGGACTTGCATCTCTCACATCCCAGGTGTGTGCTCTAACCACTGGACTACAGGCTATTCTGGGCTGTGTCACTCTCATTTTAACCAGAAAGTTCACCCTGATGTTTAGAGAAACAGGAATTTTCCATTGAGAAATGTTTCATCCAGTGTTCCCTCTAATTTTTTACATCCATAGGTACAATGAATTTTGTTATGTGCACCAACATGGAGGTCATGTGTGTGTGTGGGGCCCTCTGGGATGGGGCCAGGCAATGAGGGATTTGCGGTGCAGGAGGGGTAGAGAGTTGGGCTGCAGGAGGTCAGAGCTCTGGAATAAGACCACGGATGAGGGACTTGGAGTGTGGGAGGAGGCTCAGGGATGGGAAGAGGATTGAGGTGCGGGGGGTGAGAGCTCTGGAGTGGAGCCAGGGATGAGGGGTTTGGGGTACAGACTACCCCAGGACTGCAGTGGGGAGAGAGGACTCACCCCACCCCAGCTGTCATGGGGCCAGGGATGAGAGGTTTGGGGTACAGACTACCCCAGGACTGCAGCGGGGAGAGAGGACTCCCCCCACCCCCTGCTGTCTCTCAGCGCAGCAGCCCAGGGCTGGGAGAGAGGCACCCTTCCCCAGCTGCAAGGATTGGGCCCTGGTGTTTATTGTCAGATTCTCTACCTCTGGAATTCATACTGGTTGTGTAAATTCATTCATTGTAAGCAGAGGTTCTAGACAGTCTGCTTGCTGTTACATTCACTTTCTCCTCGGTATACCCATGCAGGGATTCAGACAGACAGCATCCTCTCTGCTAGGCTCCAGATAATAAGGATCTACATCCGAGAGGATGGGCGACTGGTTATTGAGTTCAAGACCCATGCCAAATTCAGAGGTAAGAGAGTCAGCTTTGATTTAAAACATCATACAAACATTGACTGGTCCTAAGGACAGTGATGATAAAGTTCTAGGATTGTTGTATATGGCTGAGGGCAATGTTCACGTTCAAAGAATTTATTTTTACCCAAAGGCCATTCAGCCCCTCTGAGATGGGGGCTGATTGTTTTATTCATTCGCTGGGTTTATTTGCACTGTAATTCACCTGCATTGGGAAGGACTTGTGGTATTCTGTCTGCCTTGCTCCTTTTCCACTTGTTCCTGCCCAGGGCAGGCCAGGAACAGGAAACCAGAGCAAGCAGTTTAACGCCAGGTGTTGGGGACTCCCAGCGCCAGCAGTGAAAGTGTCAGCATTAATGGTAGGCAGCTGGATGCAGTGAGGATCCTGTACACCAGAGTTTGCTGGCTGCCCTTAGAATCAGCTGGTCTTTGCAGGAGACTACTTTTGTCATGACCGTGTCTAGACGAAAGACTTTCTGAAATCCTCTGATTGTTGCTCTAGCACCAGTGCAGTGCCGTCACAGCTAGCAACAATGGGAATGCTACTGTACATGAGCTGCCAGTGTTTTACCATTGTGTTGTTTATAAATCTTTCATAGGGCAGGCTTGATCCTGACTCTCACATGAGTTATCCCACTGAGTTCCAAGTTCTTGAGATCCAAGATTGGATCTTTTCATATTTTGTTTTCTTTTAAACCTTTAGTGGAACATGAGATATTCTACTGACCACCTCTCCAGTGTGTGACTTCAAGACAAGTTTGCAAAAAGGCTAGAGCCAGGTAAAAATGTCTCTATACGTGATGTATTTGTATTCCTCCATACAGGGCATTTTGTGATGGAGCACCACACTCTGCCAGATGTGAAGTCTTTTATAATGACGCCAGACCACCTAGGGGGGATTGAGTTCGATCTGCAGCTTCTGTGGAGTGCACAGACTTTTGACTCCCCCTATCAGCTGTGGAGGGCAACCAGCTCCTATAACAGGTGAGGAAGAAGGATTGTGGGTCCAACTGGCTTTATAGCTTCCATCAGTAGAATCATATTCATGTATGCTGAAAAAAACAGCATTAAGAGCATCCTGGAGTGAAATGTCCAGTTCAGTCATACTAGCACTTAATTTCTCTCTCTGCTGTTATAACATTAGCCATTAGCATGAAACTTTATTTCTGTTGATCTCCTGGGTGGCCTTGATAAATCCTCTCATTGGTTTGGATCTAGCATAAGCAGAAAGGCTCTTTTGAGCATACAATATAAGAATGGAGGTATAATAAGTGAATGGCAACAGTCTCATCTGTCAGATGTCCTGAACACACGATCGGGGGGGGTTTTATGTATGCTCATAAGTTTTTGACTCTCCAAGAACTTCTCACCATATTAACAGCTGTCTGTAGGGGCCTGGATCGGTCAGGGGATTGGTAATGGGATATGGAGTCTTTGGGCCTGCTTTTCAGTTTCCCCTCCACCTCTGTAGCTCTGGGGTAAATGACTGCACAAGGTGCAAAACAACTGAAATAATAAGGTTTCCATTCACTTCTATGGCAACAGCTGAATTAAACCCTGGTTAGTGGGTAGCCCCTAATTTTATTATTATCTGATGGCTCCTTTGTCTTCCTCCTCCAGCTATGCTCTGTCTAATCTTATATAAATGACACCTCTTCAAAACCCCTCCTTTTCTTTATCCAGGTGCCTCCTCTCCTCTTATTTTCTCAGCGTCCTATCTTCTGTTTGTTTACCTTAAACTGTAGGGCCTTTATAGCAAGGAATGTGTCTTACCTATGGGTCTGATTCGGATACCCTCACTCAGTGGGACTACTTGTAGAATGAAATACCACTTTACTGGCTGAGTAAAGGTCCTGGAATCTGGCCCTATATTAGAAAGCACTATGTACCTTCATGACAGTACCAATATGGTTCCTCACAACAAGGATTGTTGGTGGCGTATGTAAAATGGATTCAGTAGCCTCAAGTCCAATCATCACTATCTGCCTGGTTGGCAGGCTCAGCAAAGCCTGAATTGAATGGCCTTTGGAACCTGCATTACCCCAAGGTTTTGAGATGAGGCATCTAGAACGGCAGCTTTCACTGATGCTATATCTGTTATGTGAGTAAAGGAAGAGCTTAATTTCCAGGGCTGTCAATCCAGTTCCTTTCAAGTGTACTGAATTCATTTTGTGGGGAGACAAAACACCTGTGTAAGTAGCATGGAGGTACTGGTAGTGACTTCATTCCTACAGGCGCATTGAGATTTGCACTTTAAAACTGGATTTCAATCCCTATGTTTCATAGTTTAATTAAAATTAAGGCTATCCTTGATATAAGTACTTATGCTATGATCCAGAAATATCTTCATTCACTCTGCTTTTCTTGTTCTCATTTCAGTAAATTATCCCTTGTTTCTCATCCACCTGTGTTCATGCACACAGGCAAATAGAGCATCTTTAAACATTGTGGACCAAATTCTCATCCCTGCTGTAACTTCACTGAACTTGATGGAGTTACACCTGGTCAAAACTTATGTCTTCAGCATTAAAATAGTCCAACATGCATGGATAATCATTGTACTAATGAGAAAATGTTGGATGCAAGAAGCTATGCAACTGCCCATCTGATAAATGTTTCCAGGCAGGTAAACAACTCCAAGATTAATACGGTAACCATGGCATCTCCTGTCTGTTTCCAGGAAGGACTATTCTGGAGAATATACAATCTACTTAATCCCTTGTACTGTGCAGCCCACGCAGCCGTGGATTGACCCAGGAGATAAGCCACTGGCGTGTACTGCTCATGCCCCAGAAAGGTGAGGAGATGCACTATTCTCCTGTTTCACTGCTCACTCAGACCTTAAGGCCTGCGTTCAGAGTTGTTATAAATGTGTTAACCTCAAAGGAATGGAGCTGATGTAACTGATAGTTTGTGGGGTCAGAAACGAAGAACCTTCCAGTGAAAGAGATCTACGTGTGTGGACAGAGGAATGAGGGATAGTTATTTTGAGATGTGAATGTGGCTGGGGACATGAATTTCATAGATATTCAGTAAAGCCACTTAGTTATTCAAACAGAATGTGTGCAGCGGAATATGTCCCCAGAGGAGGAGGAGCATCTTGGCATAAGCCTGATTGTCACAGATGCTAAATAGCAATGGCTCCAGTGGGAGCTGCAGTGCTCATGACATCTGAAAATCAGAACCACATTGTTCTTGTTCTCCTTTTGGGGTGAAGTTCACTGTCCCCACCCACATACACTCAGCCAGAGCAGTTGGGCTGTGTGCAGAGTACTAAGCAGGAGTTGGGTTGTGGACGATGAAATTCACTGTTTTAATCTGTGGCTCTTCTGTGATCGCTACTGAAGGTGGGTTAGTGGTCACTGTCTTTCTCCATCCCTTATGGGGCATTTTGGAATGTGAAACTCAGGCTTATTCTCTTGGCCTGCCTGCACACCCCAGTCAGTGCTGGTTTAGTCAGTCCCAATTCTGTGGCTTCAAGGTGAAGCAGAAACCCACAACTAATCTGCCTGTTCTCCCCTGAATAGAATTTGACCAGTAAAAGATATTACTTCACCCACCTTGTGTCTCTGCTCCCCACTGGACAGTCCTGCCCGTAGGCCTAAATCGTGTGCAGTAGCCCTCTTCCACTGAGAAAATTTCACTCTTGATTCATAGCCTTTATACCAGGCAACAGCTTTTTGTTATTAATAAGTGTTGTACCCCATATGCTCTAGTTTGAGCATATAAACAGTAGGAAATAAAGATCAAATGTGTCAAACAATAGTATCACAGCTGCTGGGTTTGTCTGTAGACTCCCATGCTCTTAGCAGGTGCAGCAGCTCTGGGAGAAAATGCTGACTTGTGTCAGACGCAGCTCAGAGGAAGATAGGGTTCTAAGGTTTAGTCTTACACATAGATTTGGTAGAACTTTGTCGATTAGGGGTGCGATTTTTCATTGAAATAACTACACTGGCATAAATCATAGTGTAGATACCATTACTTGTATAAAAGTGCTTATTTCCCCTTCCCGTATGGCAATAAACTAACCCAGCATAAGTACCTTTATATTAATGTAACTGGTCCACTCTAGGGTGTACTGATTTAACTATATGGGTATGTTTAAAGTGGCATAACTTATGTGTGTGGACAAATCTAAGCTGCATTTCCTTCTTTTCTTCAAGTGCTTGCTCATGCGCATTCCATAATAGGTGTGTGGCAGAAGATTTTCCCTCAGCAGTATCCGTACTCTGGCCCCCCTTGGAATGGCTCCTGCATGGTGCAGTATAAGCGGCACTGCTGGCTCCCCTCATCCTCAATTCCTTCTTGCCATCGTGATGGTGCTGGAACATCTGCTGCTTCAGCTAGCGTTGTTTCGTTTTCCATTCTGGTGAATGTTGAAAACCTGTAATATAGTTGTATATACAGTGGAACCCCGCAATACCGCGATGATCGGGGTCCAAAAATATCAATCGCGATAAACCCAGGGTCGCAGTATTGGGGGGTTCCGCTGCATCAAAGCAGTGGCCGCTGCCACCATCGGGAGCCCCGCGCGCCCCGCGTTATAAGCGGATTCGTGCTATCGGAGGGCGTGGTATTGCGGAGCTCCACTGTAGTTAGTAATTTCTAAGTTACTCTTAGTAGTAGTTCTCAACTTTTTATTAGTCTCAAATGGGACTCAGCCAGGGGCCGGGGCATGCACCGGTCCCCAGGCTTTAAGCCCTGCGATCGATCTACATGCCAGCCTATACCCACCGTCGATCTACATACCAGCTACCTAAGGTGCTTAGGCGAAGGGCACATAAGTGACAAGTGCTGTATCTGCAAGTCCTTCAAACCTAGAATGAAGGAGTGTGATATCCGTCTGAAAGCGCTCCTGATGGAGTCGGCATTCACACTGGCACAATGGTCCGACTCCACACAGAGCACCACAGCCTCCATGCGCAATACTCCGCCAGTGCATCCACGAGCCAGCACTGGTCCCCCTCCACGGCTCCGGGGAAGAAGCCGAAAAAGATTGGGAGGGGAAGATCTCCTACCTCCTGTAAGGGACAGGAAAGAGCAACTCAACACACCCTTTGGGAAGTCAGGCCTCAGCTTAAGTCAAGCAATGCTTCGCCAGCAACCCCCGATAGCGGTGCAGGCCCTAGCCAGCTTCAGGTGCCCAACACCCAAAGCTCTTTGAGCAGCTCAAGAGATCTTGACACTCCCGGTACCACCCACATTGGCTCTAGCAGTTCCCCAGTCTCGGGGGAGACATAGTAGCCAGCGCCATGGTATCTGTGGAACCCTTGGGGGTTCACCCAACCTTCCTAGCCTGCCCAATTGGTAATGGGAGCCTTGGAGAGGCCAGTAGCCTCGATATCTGATCCCCCTCTGGTGCTCAAGTCTTCGGGGTGGGGGGTAAGACCCTGCAGGCCCAAGAGGACCCAGGGGAGCAAACTGCTGGACCATCAATGGATGTGGAGATTCCCGCGGCACCGGCATTGTCCTCGTCATCACCAGACAAGGCTATCACGGGGGGCCCCCTCATCCAGTTCCTCAGGATGATGCCAAAGCACATCAAGAATTTTTGAAGAGGGTCGCTTCTAACCTGGGGCTTCAGACAGGAATTGAAGGAGTCCTCAGACTCTCTGTTTGACGTCCTCTGCTCCTTGGCTCCTGCCAGGGTGGCTCTGCCCCTTCTTGAAGGGGTTTCTAAGATCACTAATGCCCTGTGACAGACCCCTTCTGGCCCCTATCTCTAAAAGGACCGAACGCAAGTACTTTGTGCGAACCAAAGTGCACGAGTACTTATACTCCCACTTAGCCTCCAATTCTCTTGTGGTCGAGGTGATTAACCACCAGGAGAGTCGGGGACAACCCGGGGCCCACCCCCAAAAATAAAGACTCAAGGAAGCTCACTCATCAGCAGGGCCCTATATCGTCTTCCAGCCTTCAGCTGAGAGTGGCCAACCACCAAGCCTTCCTTCACTGATATGATTTTAATATGTGGCAAGCCATGGCCAAGTTTGAAGGGTTGCTCCCTGAGGCTTCCAAGAAGGAGTTCTGAGCGATCCTCAGTGAGGGCACAACTGTGGCCAGGGTGATCCTCCTGGCGGCGTTGGATGCTGCTGATGCTGCTGCCTCCACCATGGCTTCTGCTATCTCCATGCAGCAAGTTTCTTGGCTGCTCCTCTCTGGGTTGTCCACCGAGGCCCAGCAGTCATTGCAGGATCTGCCCATCAATGGCGGGACCCTATTTGTGGAGCAAACAGACAGCAAGCTGCATGGCCTCAAGGACTCCTGCACCACCCTGAAAACCCTGGGTTACTATGTCCCAGCCCCGGCGCATAAGCGGTTCAAACCGCAGCAGCCTCAGGGCCAGGGAAGCCAACCTCAGCAGGACCAGCACCATAAATGAGCTAAGGGTTACAAGTGCTTCCCAAGTCACCTGCCTCAACCCTCTGCACAGTCGGCTCCACTCATAATAAGCAGGGGGCCAAACAGTCTTTCACAGTGTTCTCCAACCGTCTTTCCCCTTTGCTCCCAGTGTTGACTGCTGTAACTTTGGACCGCTAGGTCCTCATCACAGTCGAATGGGGCTATACCTTCCAGTTCCTTTCTGCCCCCACCTTCCCACCTGCCTTCTCTGTCTCTCTTCAGGGACGCCTCTCATGAGAGTCTCCTTGTGCAGGAGGTAAAGGGGTTACCACAGCTGGGTGCAGTGGAAGAAGTTCCTCTCAAATACAGGAACAAGGGGCTCTATTCCCAGAACTTTTTAAGGCCAAAGGCCAAAGGTGGTCAATGGCCCATCCTGGACCTGCGAGACCTCAACAAGTACTTCCAGAAGTTAAAGTTCCGCATGGTCTCTCTGACTTCTGTTATTCCCTCCTTGGATCCTAGAGACTGGTATGCCGCTCTCGACTTCAAGGACGCGTACTTCCACATAGCGATCTTTTGAGAACACAGATGCTTCTTCCGGTTTACGGTGGGACCCCACCACTACCAGTTTGCAGTCCTCCTCTTCGGCCTGCTGACAGCACCAAGGGTGTTTACCAAGTGCAAGTCGGTGGTGGCGGCTTACCTCATGTGCCGGGATATCCAGATCTACCAGTACCTCGACAACTGTATCATCAAGGGTGGCTCCAGGCTCAAGTCTGAAGGGATGTTGGGGTGCTTCAAGCCACATGCCACTCTGGGCCTTCTGCCTTCTTCCTGTCATGGTCAGGGAGCCTGATGTACGCATTCCCTCCGATGCCACTCATCAGCAGGACCTTGGTAAAGACCAAGAGAGGCCAGGCGCGGGCTATCATGATCTCCTACCCATGGCCTGTGAACTCCTACCCACCTCCAGGGGGACCGTTTTGGAGCCACCTAATATAGAATGGACATGAGCAAGCACTTGAAGAAGAAAAGACAGTTACCTGTTCCATAACTGGCGTTCTTCGAGATGTGTTGCTCAAGTCCATTCCATGACCCTCCCTCCTTCCCCGCTGTCGGAGTTCGGGGGAGCCAGCGGCCCCTCTCCAGGGGGTGGCAGAGCTTGTCCCTTACGGATACTACTGAGGGAAAAATGTCCAGGACCGTTACATGTGGTGAGCACACACACCTAATATGGAATCGACATGAGCAACACATCTTGAAGAACACCAGTTACGGAAAAGGTAACTGTCTTTTTTTCTCCTCCCACTTTTAGATTTTTGATCCCAATTGCCTTCCAGCAGACAAACCGCCCAGTTCCTGTTGTATACTCTCTGAACACAGAATTTCAGCTCTGTAACAACGAGAAAGTATTTTTGATGGATCCCACTAAATCTGAAATGTCTTTGGCAGAAATGGATTACAAAGGAGCTTTTTCAAAAGGTAAGACCTTTTCCTTCGCCTTGTTAATTTACTTTAGCTAAAGGGTCCATCTGTGTAGCCTCTATTATTGTGTAAGAGAAATGATGTGATATTGGAGCTTTGTCTTGCCTATGTGAGCATGCTCCATTACAGAATCATGCTACAATTCTGTAAGACCATGATTATAACTGTTGTATATTACAGTCATACCACAATGTGGCACCATCTACACAGGCAACTCTAAATCCTATCATAATACTATTCCCCAGCTTGGTTGATTTGGTTGTGTAGGTGGTCTCTTTAGTCTTTCTGAATTGCTCCTCTCCTCCCCATGAATATAAATATGACTATTATTCTCTCAACCTTCTCAGGTCAAATCCTATATGGCCGTGTGCTCTGGAATCCCGAACAAAATCTAAATGCTGCCTACAAACTGCAGCTGGAAAAAGTCTATCTCTGTACTGGCAAAGATGGTTATGTGCCTTTCTTTGACCCTACTGGAACAATCTATAGTGAGGGGCCACAGTATGGCTGTATTCAACCCAACAAGCACCTAAAACATCGATTTCTGCTACTGGTAGGTTGTGCACTGGACAAAATTGTGACACAGAATTTTGGCAGCTGTGGAGTTGTGAGTAGTTATGTCAGGGCAGCTTCTGGAACCATCTCTTTGCTAAACTGTGTGAGAATCCGTGACAGGAACTCTTTGTATTTCTGATATTGCCATTAGTTTGATAAAATTCTATGGTGAGCCAGTGAGGTTGAACAAATCTCAAAGACAGAGTTCACATCACAGAATTACTGAATGGAGATGGAGACGAAACTACTCTCTAACCCAGATCAGGTGTGAGGCACAATGAGGCCCATTCCAGATGAGGAAAATGAGCCATTTAGCAAGCACGATAGCTAACACATCTTAAATAGCATGTTTTAAACAGCACCTTGTTTAGACAAAGGCAGTGATGTTGAAACACACTTAAGCTTGTCGTGAGTAACTCTGTGGTCCCTGTGTTTAGCTAATCTGTTTGTGAAATGGCACCACATTTTCCATGACTGGTCAGGAGGGGAAGCTTGTCCAGCTGTTGTTCACACTGTGCATGTTCTCTGTATAAAACAATCCCGTGTTCTAGAGTTGTTGATCCAGCATCTTTCAGGAGCGTTAAATTCACTTTCTCTTCTTCACAGACACCCTGTAACTTTAAAACCCAGGCTGTTTGTTTGATCCATAGCTCATATTTTTTAGTTTAGTCTGCTCAATCACTCTCCTCAGGCCTTGTCTAAACCAGGCATTTTTGTCTCCAGGTTTGCAGCATGGTTCCCAGTGCGGGTAGACAAACAATAGCAGTGTGCCCGGGACAGTTCGGGCTAGCTACCCGAGTATGTACCCAGGGATCAGGCAGGTTTGTACTAGGGTTTCTTGCCTGAGTTGCCGCCCACGCTACCCCAGCCACACTCCAGTTTTTAGCATGCTAGCTAAAGGGATTCTCTGGAGGCAGCCTTACACCTGTGTTCCTCAGTGCCAGCACTGGGGGAATCCTCCCTTGTCTGGATACAAGGCCTTTAGGGCTCTTTCCTGCCACTTTAGCCCCTTTATGCGGCATAAGTGGGCTGGAGCAGGGATGAGGTTCTCACCTGTAGTGTAGACACACCTTTAGTTCTGTCTGCTTTCACTGAAGCATTTGCCTACAATGCTGTCTGGATCCCACTCTTTCCTATAGGTTCCTACTACAAGTAGCATCTTACTGTACAGCTATGTAAAAGGCAGGAGGGTGGGGGCTTTATAACATATTAAATACAAGTCCAAATCCTGTGGACCTTGCCCATCTTTTCCTCACTCCTCATTCAGACACTTTCCCGTTGGTTTGAGGACTAGGAAAAATTGAGCAAAGTCCTTGTGATTTGGATTTCATTTTTAATGTAGGAAGGGCTATACAAATATATTTATAACGACAACCCTCTCAGCATAAAGGAAGTTTACTCATCTAGTTAATAAAAATCCTCCTTCATTGTACGAAGTAGTGACTAGTGCACATCACATGTTTAAAGTGCAGACTTTGAAATTAACATTTACCAGGGGCCTGGATGGCAGCTATGCTACCATTCAGCAGCATAATAAAAGGCACCCTTAGTATTTTGAGTAAATTTTTTCATGCATCTATGTATTAGGTTGGTTACACTTCACACTGGGGTGTTTAGTTTAATAAACCTAATTTAGTAATGATCTATTACAAACAAAATGTCAAAGGCTGCAAATCAAATTACAATTATAATTATTTCCTATGTGAAATGCACTATATTAAAATGTATTCTTACCAAAGTCCTAGGAGTTGGCACTTTGCACACCACTTGCATGGACCTGGGACTTGGGTTTGACTTTTGTCTGAGAGATGTGGGACATTATTCATGGATCTGGATTCTTGCTTCCCCTATGAGAGAGCTACAGAGGTGACATGCTTGGCCTCTCGTGGCTGTGGCTAATTCACTGATCCCCAGACACATACCCACATGGATCTCAACACTGTATTAGGCCTTCAGTGTTCATTTTTATGTTTGAGCAGCGCTTGACAATGTCTTTTTTAGTGAAGTCGTTCCGAGTCTAGTT
This sequence comes from Dermatemys mawii, assembly GCA_007922305.1. Lineage (NCBI taxonomy): Eukaryota > Metazoa > Chordata > Testudines > Dermatemydidae > Dermatemys > Dermatemys mawii. The sequence continues at coordinate 11,349,201 of ML677375.1, read as the reverse complement.
CAGGGGAGTATTGTTGCCTATGGCTTTGTCTTTGCAGGAAGAAGGGAGCTTGAAGTAAGAAACTGGGAGAGTAGCAGAACTCTAACAGGAGCACAGAAATCTCTCTGTGTGGAAAATAATGGCAACTGGATAATTTATTTAAAAAACTGGTTTAAATTTATCTTGGGGAAAAAATAAAAGGCAATATTAGGAATAGGGACACATGTCTTTGGATTAGCACTGGGAGTTAAGGAAGGAGTGTGTTTTAAGGAAGTTTTTCACTCAAGAGGATGGACTTCAGATGCAAAAGAAGAGAGTGGAAGAGGGCCGTGCTGGGTCAGCATGGAAGGAGGCACAAAGGCAGGAGTGAGAGATGCTCTTCTTGTGTCCTTTTGCTGCTTCCTATAACACATTAACCAAAAAGTCAACTTTGACAAATCTCAGTTGTCATGTAGCTGTTGGTTGCCAGTTTGTTACTAATGCATGTGTCACTGTAAGTGGGCTCTCCCCGGTTCTCGCTCCACAAACACCCAGAGACCAACTGAAGTGCAGCACCCATGCTTTTGTTTGTTCCTACCACCTACTGTTTACAAATATACATAGACCAACCAGTCAGAGAGACCACTAGCATCCTTACTAGCAGGGATCTAGAGCCCCAAACTCCTCCCTTTCCTGTCTCCCTAGCAGAAGTGAAAGTAAACCGGTACGCACCGGTACAGCGTACCGGCAAGAGCCAGTTCACCGTACCGGGACCGGCTTCCACAGGAGACAATTTAAAGGGCCTGGGGCTCCCAGCAGCAGCTGGAGCCCCAGGCCCTTTAAATTGCAGAGTCCCACTGCCAGAGCCCTGGGGTAGCAGCAGCAGGGCTTCGGCGGAGACTCGTCACCACTCCCCAGGTCTACAGCTGCGAGGCTCTGACGGGGGGTTAATGGACTGGGGCGGTAGCGGTTGCCGCAGCCCCAAGCCCTTTAAATCCCCACCGGAGCCCCGCGGCTGGAGCCCTGGGGAGCGGCGGTGCGTCTCCGGTGGGAATTTAAAGGGCCCCAGGGCTCCAGCCCTGCTATTGCCCTAGAGCCCTTTAAATCCCTGCCAGAGACCTGGGCAGGGGGCGGGCTCAGGAGGGATTTAAAGGGCTTGGGGCGGTAGCGGCTGCCACAGTCCCAAGCCCTCTAAATCCCCACTGGAGCCCTGGGGAGCGGCAGTGGGTCTCCAGCGGGGACTTAAAGGGCTCCGGGGCGGTAGCAGGGCTGGAGCCCTGGGATCCTTTAAATCCCTGCCAGAGCCCACCACCATGCTTCCAGGGCTCTGGCAGCAGGGCTCCAATGGGGATTTAAAGGGCTCGGGACTGCGGCAGCTGCTACCGCCCGGAGCCCTTTAAATCCCTCCTGAGCCCTGCTACCATAGCCGTGGGGAGCGGCAGCGAGTCTCCACTGAAGCCCTGCTGCCGCTACCCCAGGGCTCCGGCCGCAGTGCTGGCGGGGATTTAAAGGGCCAGGCCGGTAGCAGGCAGCTGGAGCTCCGGGGCCCTTTAAATCCCCACCTGAGCCCTGCTGCCAAAGCCCTGGGGTAGTGGCAGTGGAGCTCCGGAGGGGATTTAAAGAGCCCCGGGGCTCCATGGGCGCTAACCCAGGGCTCCGGCAGCAGGGCTTTGCAGGGATTTAAAGAGCCCTAGGCTCCTGGCTGCCGCTAACTCCTTTCTCCCCTGGAGCTGGGCTAACAGGGGCCTGGCTTGGTTCTCCCAGCCAGCTCCCTGTTACAGTCTCCAATAGCGTGTGTTCACATTTCTTCAGTACATACTGCTTTCTGTAAATTCCAGGACCGAAACCAACCTGAAGTAACTGATAAGTACTTCCACGATGTACCTTTTGATGCCCACTTTGCCTCTGAATTGTCCGATTTCCACTTGGTGAGCAGCATGCCAGGAGTGGATGGTTTTACTATGAAAGTGGATGCTCTCTACAAGGTGTGTTGCATGAGTTGTACAATACCACAAAACAAACTTTGTTATGTAGGCAGTCCAAGATACTTTGTGCTTTACAGACTCTAGGCCTGACACTGCATGTATAGAAGTCCAACACACACCAGGGCAAGCCTTTCAGTCTTATCTAATTTTCTATGGACAAAGGCAGCACATATTTCCTAGTGCCAGAAACACTCTTCAACAATTTAGGGTCCTAATGCTGTACTGGGATCCACTAGCACAAGACCCTGTAGCCATGCAGTCTCATTGAACCCAGCTCATATTAACTTCCACTTCCTACCTGAAAATTAGCATGAAAGGATTTCAGAATTCCTGCCCACGGCCTTAGTGTTCAGTCTGGGAATGTGCTGAGCCCCTTTAACTTATCCTGAAGTCAGCAGGAATTTAGAGTACTTAGCAGTTCTCCCTGGATCAAACCACTCAGTTACAAAGGTGGAATTCCTAGAAGGTGGATGCTGACTCTGCACAGTTACCCAGCAAGATATGACTTAATGAGCAAGTCTAGAATATAGGTGAGACCTAACATTGTCAACCGCTACATGAAGGAAGACATTTATCAGTGGGTTTTACAGGAGCGGTTTGTTAATCAGTGTGAAGGTTCCTGTTGACTCCAGTGCACATTGATTCAGCACCTTAGTCAGCACATGATCACACCTTTGCCATGGTGGGCTCTTGGATAGGGTACTTGCTCTTCCCTGAAATCCATCTGAGCTCACCTTAAAATCGTCCTATGTTGGAATTAGAGGTATTAGATGGGACAGTTTTATAAGTATGTATTATCTTCCCCTCTCCTACACTTTTCCCCACTGAACTCGATTTGAATTTAGGGCTCCCCAGCATTCTTCAGGATCAGACTTTAAATTAGACAATGAGTACTGTTCAGACAAACTCCAACACATAACCTGGAGATCAGACATTCAGTTCAGCTTCCCCTTAACTCCCAGAATGGATTTAGTTCTTCGACCTTTCATAAGACAGTGCTGTGTAGTTTTTAAAATATATTTGTAACTATGTATTTGTAATGACCGTTCGTTCTCCAAGCCATTCAGCAAAGTCTCTTTTCAAATAATTATTAAGTATGAATAATGTATTAGTATTATTATCATAGTTATCAGAGCTGGTCCAAAACAGTAAACAAATTTATAAAAACAATTTTACTGTTCTTTCAAAAAAATTTGAAGTGTTGATTAATTTTTTTAAAAAATCAAAACTGTCATCAAACTCTTTCAGAAGTTAAAAATGAAAACATGAATTTCTGGAGGTGAGACAAATTTCGACACAAAATGTCATAAAAAAAGGAAATTTTAAAAAAATCCAACCAGCTATTATTTATTAATTATTATTATTATCATTATTATTATTATTTCTAGAACTGGACAGAACATTTAAAAACGATTAACACTGAAGCAAAATATTGACAAACCCATTTTTTGGTCAGCTCAAATTGTTAATATGTTGCTGTTGGTCACCAAAATATGTGATAGTGTGATCAGGCTTCCGTCATGGTCAGTGGAGAACTGAATGGGGACCTTCAGAGCTAAAACCATGAGCTGCTACTACTTGAGCTAAAGCTCCCCAAGCTTTGTAACAGACCCATATCATCTGTGAATCAGGCGTAGACAGGGACCTATAACGTGCACTTGTCCCTGGCTTATAGAATAGCACTTTGCCCATTTCCACCTGCTTTGAACAGAATTCTAGCATCACTTTAGCTAAAGTCCCAGAGTAAAGTCTCTTGTGTGTATGTTCTGTCATAAAGGTGGAAGCTGGACACCAGTGGTACCTTCAGGTGATCTACATAATTGGCCCAGAAACCATTGCAGGGCCCCGTGTTCAACGATCTCTCACTCACCATCTGAAACGCAGCCGCAGGGACCTGGTGGACAACAGCGGCAGACTGATTCTGGATGACTCCTTGATCTATGACAATGAAGGCGACCAAGTCAAGAATGGCACCAACATGAAATCGCTGAGCCTGGAGGTGCAGGAAGCGGTAGCTGCTGCTTCCCTATCACAAACAGGGGCTTCCATAGGAAGTGCGTTTGCTGCCATCATGCTGCTGCTCCTTGTGCTCCTGTTAGTTTGCTTCATAACCAGGAAATGTCGAAAGCAGAAGAAGAAGAAAAAGCCTACCAAAGATATCATGGAGGAATATCCTCTCAACACCAAGACAGAAGTACCCAAGAAAAACATAGAAAGGGCAGAGAAGAATGTAAACAGACAATACTGCACTGTGAGGAATATCAATATATTAAGTGACAATGAGGGTGTCTACAAGGTCAAAGGTGCTAAGGTCAAACAAGTGAACTTAGAGGTCAAGGTTCACAACAATTTACATGATGGAACAGAAGTTTGAGAGTGCCCATTTTTTTATAAAAGCTTTTTATAAATTGTAAAAAAAAAATTTAAAAATTTACTGGTATTTTTATAATCTTGTGGAAAAGGGAAGAATATAGCTTTGAGTGGTGGACAGCAATGCATCCTCCCATGCTTCAACTCACAACTGAGCTACCTCATTCAGAGCAGGACTGTGTGACACCCAGAGCAGAAAACACTGAAACTTTCTTGTGGTATCTCTACCAACACTCAGTTCTATTTTCACTGCCCCACTTTCATAACAGTATTCCTGGCAGCTGAATATTTATGTAGGCTCTAGAGTGATTCTAATAAGAGCAGTTCATTCTAATGAGGTTTAATAATGCTGGAAGCTTAACAGGGCACTGCAGTATCTTTATATCAGACACAGTGTTTAGCAAAGATCCTTATAAGAGCTGGAATCTGTTCAATTCCACTCTCTACTGCTTTCCTTTGCTCTTCCTTTTTGCTGGAAGACATCACGCAGAACGTGACAGTTTTGGTCAAGCATACAGGCACACACAGCCGGTTCTGAAACTAATGCCAGTATCTTCTCAATGGGTGATCTGCATGGGAGTGAAATACTCTTAGAGAAAATCACCCCATGGAGAGGGCCCACACATAACAGTGTGTATCACTTAAGCCCCATGCTAAAGGGGAATTAAATTGTGCCCAGGACCTTCTGCACTGGAGTGATTGTCGCTCTCAAATGAGTGTGGATCTTCTATTCTTCATCCTGGAGATTTAGTGTGACATCCTGGCCCAACTGAAGTCAATGGCAAAACTCCCATTAACTTCACTCTGACTCTTGGACCACCAATCCCACCACATATCCTTCCAACTCATTGAAGTTTGGAACCCAAAATCATCTCTGTTTGGTTTCCAGTCAGTAGCAGCAGAAGCATATTTCTCTCCTATGTTATAAGACTGAAACACCTTTCATTGAGAACACTCCACAAAATCAATACAAAAAACTATTTGGAACTGTTTAGTTGAGGGGGCTGCAGACAGTTGGTGGAGGGTCACAATGTTGTTAAATGGGATGGAGTCCTAGCTAAATCCCAGCTATATGGGAGGAGAATCCTATTCTTGAAAAGAATGAGAACCATTGATAAGGATAAGCAGTTGAAATGTTCTAACTTTTGCTTACAATGATCTGAGCACCTTTGGACTGTAGTGTGTTACATTTTCATGGTGCTGTACAAACATTAATGAACCTCTTAGCATTATTCCAAATTGATACTTGATTTTTGATGAGATACCAAACCTTTTCTCCCCTGACCCTCAATCACATATAGTACAGATGGAACAGTTGCTCTACTGCATGATGCACTAGAACAGGGGTGGGCAAACTTTTTGGCTTGAGGGCCACATCAGGGTTCAAAATTGTGTGGAGGGCCAGGTAGGGAAGTCTGTGCCTTCTGAAACAGCCTGGCCCCGCTCCATCCAATCCCCACCCACTTCCTGCCCCCTGACTGCCCCCCCTCAGAACCCTCAACCCATCCAAGCCCCCCCCCTGCTCCTTGTCCCCTGATTGCCCCCTCTGGAGACCCCCATTCTAACTGCCCCCCAGAACCCCATCTCCTATCTAAGCCCCCTTGTTCCCTGTCCCCTGACTGCCCCTGCCCTTAACCACCTCCCCAAGACCCCACCCCCATCTAAGCCCCCCTGCTCCTTGGCCCCTGACTGCCCCCTCCAGAGATCCCCCTCCCCCAATCACCTCCCCCAGGACCCCACCACCATCCAACCCCCATGCTCCCTGTCCCCTGCCTGCCCTGATCCCTATCCACACATCCCTGGCAGGCCCCCTGGGACTCCCACGTGCCATCCAACCACCTCCCCACCCCCACCCCCGTTCTCCTTCCCCTGATCACCCCCCAAGACCCTCTGCCCCCTTAGCCAACGCCCCTGGCCCTCTTACCTTGCCACCGCTCAGAATAGCTTGTCTGGCTTGGAGCAGAGGGCGCAGCGCCCCTGCTCCGAGCGCTGGTCACACAGCCCTCTAAGGCAGCGGGGGAGAGAGACCGAGGGAGGGGCCGGAGCAGCCTCCCCAGCACAGCCCATTGAGGCCATTCAGGAGGGGGCAGCGCAGGAGGGGCCAGAGCAGCCTCCCCAGCCGGACCTTGGGGGCTGGTTAGGAGGAGCCTGCACGGCAGATCAGGCCCGCAGGCCGTAGTTTGCCCACCCCTGCACTAGAAAATAGTGTGCGCAAGCACGCCATACCTGTTACTTATTAAACAATATTGCCTTATCTGCACTGATTTCCACACACCTCAGTAATCTTTATACTCCTGGGTGCATTTTAAACTGCATGAAGTCTGGAACACACACTCATCCCCCAGGCTTTGAGTTCCAGCTTTGGGCAAACTGGACATAAAGCAGCTGGTACTCGCTATTTCCTGCATGTTAGGGTTTAGGTTTCCCACATCATTACAAAACCCCACAGAACAACATGTGTCTATTTTTTAAGAAGGTTCTCTTCATTTCAAATATATTATTTTTTAAAATGGAGGAAGAACAAATCCAAAACTTGTTCTGATCCCAGTAGAGCAACTGCAACTCTGGTGCCTAATGATTTCATTCACACTTTATAGTAAGGTTCCATTTATAAATAACTTACACATTATTAACAGATGTTTTAGTAACTAATAAAGGAGGCTAGTTTCATTATCCCTTTTTATAGGTGGGGAAATTGCAGCACAGAGAAGGACACTGACTTGCGCAAGGTGACCCAGCAGACCCCAGTGGCACAGTCAGGAATAGTCTCCTGAGTCTCAGGAGACAGTTCACTAGCCACTAGGCTACAATGCGGCCAAGAGTTTGCTTATAATCATTTGACACATTCTACTGATGTGCTGATAAACATCTGTATCTTATGGCTGCAACAGGCTTATAACATCACTGCTCATGTATTAACCCTTTTCAAACTATTTATAATGGAACATCACTATGAAGTGTGACCATGATTCCCTTAGCTATATCCCCCATCTCTATAATTATATTTCCTGATGTGGCACCATTTCAGGTTTGTTTCTGGTAGCTCAGGCACTTAGTTTACCGCTACACACTCGTACCAAGGTCACACAGACATACCCAAACAATCACTATTTTGGGTTGTCAAAGATCTGATATTACTTTTCTGGCTCTATTAGGCATTTGGCCAGAAGGTATTTGTTTGTTTTCCCACAGATTCAACAGCAAATGGATGATAATATGTGTAAATATAATAGTAATGTGCACTTTCTGAGTGGCAGTGAGATCTGATTATTCAGCTTAAATATTTATGGAAGGGTCTGTTCTCCCATCGGTGATTGTTTTAGACTGTAAACTCTGCATGGCAAGGACTATCTGCTTTGTGTCCTGAACAACACTGAGGTGCTCAGTGCTTAACACCAGCTATATCATAGTGTTAAATGGGTGTTTTATGCACATGTTTGTGGAAGCTGAGAGGTGGAGAGTGGCAGTACAGTGATCTGATTTCACACAACACTGTAATAATAGAACTTGGGATCCTCCACAAAATAAATACAGGAAATCCCCGTTTTCCCCCCTGCAGATTAATCATGACCTCACTTGCCTATGAAAAATTAAAATTAAAAAGCCTGCAAAATTTGGGGTGTCCCTTCATCTCACTTTGATTGTCAATATCTTATCCATTAGACGCACACTTAAAATGAAAGTGTTGAAGCTTTGAATTTGTGACTTAATCGTTTTATTCACAACTGTCAGCTGTGCTTTATATATGTTGATCAAAGAATGTGGGTGGTATTTCATTTCATTCAGATATGTAGCACCCACATAGTCTCAGCCTCTGCAATTTGCTTGTTAATGAGTTGTAAATTCTACAGTACTTTTTAAAGTGTTGAAATTAGTACAAATAAAACTTTGGAAGTTCATTTTCTCTTATGTATTATGGTGCTGTATAAATAAAAACAGAGCCAAGGTGTAATGTTACAATTTTTCATATTTGTACAATTGTTTTAACCTGATGACACTGGGGAAATTATTATTTCTCAGGAGCAGAAATATATAGTGTTGAGACAGGCTTATGTATGACTACATTTTTTCTGACCTTATGTGTGCATATGTTTTGATATCCTTCAGTTATTTTACTGTGCATTGCATTCCCCCGTGAAGACCATCTGATATGATCTAAATATATCACTTGTGGTGCTATCAACCTGTTTTCTTGAATCTCATAATTTATGCATTTTTGAATATCATTCTATTTGTTATGGAGTTAATGATTTTTTCATGCAGTACAACATGTCACAATACAATTTTTTTTGCTAATAAACAACATTTTGGTTATTTTTTGATATAAGCTTTCAATTTATTTAATTCTTCATGACACACATGAAGCACCCGAATCTCTCTAGAGCAGGGGTGGGCAAACTATGACCTGCGGGCCACTTGTGGCCCGCGAGCTGTTTTTATCTGGCCTGCGAGCTCCTGCCGGGGGAGCGGGACCAGTGGTCCCGCTCTCCTGGGCAGGGCGCTCTGAGAGTGCCCCGGAGAGCGGGGCCGGCTGCTGGCCGGGCACGCCGCCCGGGACAGTCGATCTGTGGTCGGCCAGGCGCACCACCCTGAGAACAGGGCTGGCGCACCCCAGACAGCGGGCCCACTGCCGGCCGGGCGCGTTGCCCGGGACAGTGGGCCGCAGCCGGACGCCGCCCAGAGCCCGGCACAGTGGGCCTGCAGCCAGCACCACACCCCGCGCCCCCGGCCCGGGGTGCCGGGCCAACCGCGGCAAGCTGCGGGGCCCGCACTCCCAAGCCGGGGACGAGGCCGAGCGCGGCAGACCGCGGGGCCCCGCGCTTCAAGCTCAAGCGCGGCAAGCCGCGGGGCCCAGCACCGGGCTCAGAAGGTAAGCAGGTGGGGGTGGTGGTGGGGACAGGGCCTTCAGCCCTCTGCACAATTTTGAACCCTAGTGTGGCCCTCGGCCAAAAAGTTTGCCCACCCCTACTCTAGAGTCAGTGCTTTGAAGAAAGATGTCTTAAAGTTGGACACACGCAGTGTTAGCCAAAAGTTCAGTTATATCCTAATTATTTCCTGTAAAATTAGCAATAATGTAATGCTTGTTCAGCATTAAATTAAAACTAATTACCTCATATCTAGCTAAACTCCAACGACTATTAGTGTCTCCTCAGTCATTTTACAAGAACTGTTTAGAAACAGACTTCATGACTTTAGGTGGGGTTACTCACCTCCACAGAAAACTACTTCCTTGTCCCAATCTGTGAATCCCAGACAAGAAACTGATTCCTGGACAGTCTCATTATGTCTTACTTTCTTTCTTTTTTAAAATTCTCCAAAATTTTGTTTCTTTTTTAATATTGAAATCTGGGATTTTTTCCCTTCATCATCCTTTCTTTCTTCTCTTATCTATATTTTTATAGACTTTGAGGTCAAAAGGGATCATCATGATAATCTGACCACTCTCACATTGCAGGCCACAAGAACCTGAAACAATCTCTCTTGTAATAGACCCCTAATCTCTGGCTGAGTTACTGAAGTCATCAAATGATAGTTTAAAGACTTTCAGTTACAGAGAATCCACCATTTACACTAGTTTAAACCTTCAAGTGACCCATGCCCCATGCTGCAGAGGAAGGCGAAAAATCCTCAAGGTCTCTGCCAATCTGACCCCAAGGGAAAATTCCTTCCTGACCCCAAATTTGGCGATCAGTTAGACCCTGAGCATGTGGGCAGGACCCACCAGCCGGACATCTGGGAAAAAATTATCTGTAGTAACTCAGATTCCCCCTATCTAGTGTCCCATCACTTTTCTTCTTTTCATTTTCTTCTTTCCACCGAAAAACCATGACTGCCACTTAAAATTCCAGCTATTACACATATCACATCACCATTTCCTGAAAAAAAGCTAAACTTCGCAAGTTGGGTGTAACAGGGAAATCTCAATCCTCCTCATTGAAATGAATGACTCTCTTAAGTCTGGTTTCTTGTCCCCCAGATCCCACAGAAGAACTCAGTACCACAGGGAAATACAAAGAAACTTCACAAGCATTACAATTCATAGTGCAAATTGCAGTAGTGTCAGACACCTTCAGATGGTCTCTAATGGTTTCACAGTCCTCTTAACCCTTTCTCTGAATGATTTCAACTCTCAAAATTACATAATCTATCAGTCCACGTGTACTGATGCAAAATCTTCCAGATCCCATGGAAGCACCTAACCTTCACAATAAGAAAAGAAAAGAAAACTTCATAGTGATTAGAAATCCTGAATGCAAGACGCAACAGACTCTACCAGATCCTTCAATTGGCTCCTGTCACTGCAATCATCTTTTTTAATTTCAATTTAAATGTTCTCAAGCCACATTAGAAGAGCCCATCAAAACCTTTCCTTTTGTTGATATTAGATCAAAACCAGTAGAAGCCCTTTGAAAGTCACATGTGATCATGCATTGTCTGATCTCCCCTTTAAGCCACACAAAGACTCACCTTCTGATAGACCAGTATTCCAATACGTGCACAAAGCCGTGGGGAGCTTCACTTCTCCCTCTGAGTTGCTTAGTTCTTTCTGGAACAAAATAGACTCTTTCAGACACTGAGTGTCTGACTTGACTTGAATGCTGCAAGCTGCTCCCAACTCGATAGTCTTCCGGTCTCCAAACGAGGAGGAAGACCACTGCTTCATGCCCAGCTCCTTAGTTGAAAAAATGCCATTTGCCTCCATTGTGGTAAATGTGCCCCTTTGAAGTCTGTCTTGGATTTGGAATTTTCTCAGCTCCCTTTCACAGGACAGACCATTTCTCCTTCCAAATACAAACCTCACTTTTAAGTCATTATTTTCTTTCTCTGCAAGAATGAAAGCACAGAAAGTCTAGCCTCCTAAAACACCTACAGGACAAAAGGATGGTCAAACACTATCTCCAGGAATTCCTGACTGGGAATTCTCTCCAAAGTGCATGGAGTGATGTGCGAGGCCGAAGTGGACACCAAGGGCCAATCTCCAGCACCCATCAGTGTCTCCTCAGTCACATTAGAAGAGATGTTTAGGCAAAAACTTGAGGAATGTACTAAAGAACTTGCTAGGATAGGGGCTCCTTGTCCCCAACTTGGATTCCCAGACAAGACACAGTTTCCTCCAATGCTCCAGTAAGTCTTACTTTCTTTTCCCCCTTCTTGTTCTTTTCAAATGCTTCTCCCTGCCCTAATTCCCTGATTTCCAACCCCCCCGCACCATTTCATTTCTTCACTTTTACATCTATGCTTTCTTCTCTTTTCCTATTCCTTCTCTTGTCTTTCATTTCCTTCCACCACTGTGAAACATCGACCTACCACTGTGCTATCTACCCATTCCACTCCTCACTAGCTTTTGGCTTGAGCCCTTAATTCCTGCGCACGTGCTGAAATCCACGCTGGGAAGAGCAACCTCGCTCCTCTCACATAACGACTAGCTTTCCGGAGCTGGCTGCCAGGCTTCCAGCTCCCACAGATCTGTTCAGCAGCACGGAGAGAAAAAATAAAACTTTACACTCCTTTAAACAACACTGCAAGTTGCAGCAGGCTCCCCTAGATCCTTCAACCTGCCTCTGTCGGTTGAACATTCCTCCTTTCCTTCCACTTGTGTGTTGTGCAGCCTCAGAAACAAAAAGTCCATCAGCCATTTTCTGATTATCACTACAAAAGGTTTTTTTTCTCCTGCTGATAATGGCTCATCCAAATTAAACAGCCTCTTAGAATCAGTATGGTAATTTCCAACTTTTTATGCTTTCTGTGTATTGTGACGGAGTCAGACCAGAAGGATATAGGAGAGTGCTGGAAGGCAGGTATATTAGTCTCAGGATGTGCAGGTCCCTGTTCCCTGGATAGCCAAACAAAGGCTACTCCAGACCAATCAAGACACCTGGGGCTAATTAAGAACCTTCTAGGGAGGAGTAGAAACAGCTAGCCTAATTGGGACACCTGAAGCCAGTCAGGGACTGGCTGAATCCAGATAAAAACCTCCCAGTTAGTCAGGTGGGCTGTGGGTGTCAGGAGCTGTGGAAGGAGGTTGTGCTGTTGGTGAGACTGAGTGGTGGACAACATATCATCCAGAAGGAAGGAGGCCCTGAGGTAAGGGTGAAGTGGAGTTTGAAGAAGCAGGGACTGCTGTGGGGAAGTAGCCCAGGGAATTGAATTGTGTTTTGTGGATAAAAGGTCAGCCATCTTAGCTGATACTATTAGGGTCCCTGGGCTGGAGCCCAGAGTAGAGGGCAGGCCTGGGCTCCCCCCCCACCGCTTTTTCCACCTTTCATACTGGCCTGTGATGAAGGTAACTCACTAGGTGGTGACTCTTGCCAATTATACTGAGAAAGGGAGGTCACTCTGGGGCCTAGATGAGTTTCTGAGGCCCCTAAATCTGCCAGAAAGCACAGGACCCACAAGTACAAACTTGGAGCTTTGTCACAGTATATAAATGCATCTTACTTCTGTGTGTTCCATTCTATGCATCTGATGAAGTAGGCTATAGCCCACGAAAGTTTATGCTGAAATAAATTGGTTAGTCTCTAAGGTGCCACAAGTATTCCTTGTTTCCTCCTCTTGAGTTTTGATTGAAATAATTGGAAGCCCTTTTGCCAAATATCAAAGGAAATTTCTACTTGTGATGGTGCAGCCTCCCATCTCCCCTTTTTACTGCCATTAGCTTCTCTCACTGACTGAAGGGACCACACTCTTCATTTCAAGATGCTAACAAGTTCAGGAGGCAGAGGGGAGCTTCACTTCTCCCTTTGAGTTGCTTAATTCCTTCCATAGAACAGCATAGACTCTTTTCTACTCTTTAATTAGAAGACCAGCTGTGGAATGCTGCAAGCAGCTCCCAACATGATGGTCTTTCAGTCTCCAAGTGGGAAAGAGGAACAGTACCTCATGCCCAGCTCCTTATTCCTAATTGGAAAAATGCCATGTGACCTGTGTGGTAAATGTGCCCTATTTCAAGTCTTACCTGGTCTCAGAATTTTCTCAGCTCACTTTCATGGGACAGACCTTTTCCCTTTCCAAATACAAACCTCACATTGAACTGAAGATGTGATTTTCTTTAACACACCATCTCCTGCCCAGGATTGTCCACGTGGGTCGATTTCAGTGTTAAGCAACTCCATCGAGAGTGCCTGGGCAAGTTCTAACCAGACGCAAAGGAACAATCTCCAGCGCCCATCAGTGTCTTCTCAATCACCTTTAAAGAAACATTTAGGCAAAGACTTGAGGAGGGTTTATATTGATTTACTATTTTACAGCTCTTATCTCCCGCTGTAGTTCTCCCAAGCCAGTTTTGCAGATTGAAGGGGCCATGCTCCTCTTTCCAAGAAGCTGACAACTGCAGGACACAGTGGGGAGCTTCATTGCTTCCTTTGAGTTGCTTAGGTCCTTATATGGAGGTAGACATTCTGTTTCCTACCCTTACATGAAAATAGGAGCAATATAATGGTGTATACTCTTTCAAAAATCATTGGTTTTCCAATGTTTCTGAAGGGAAGATGTTTACTGCAGTGGGCAAAAGAGCTGCACTTACTGTTTTCTGCTAATAAAATCACTGAAAAATGCATTTTTCTTACGAACTGGCTGATAATTTCCTCTCCACATTTTCTGGTGGGAATGAGATTTTGTTCACTATGTAGCTAGATGAGACTAAATTAGTAGTATTTTCTCTATTATAATATTTAGCTCCATTTTTAGCACAGGTTTGATGGAATAAGTGAATCTTACTCCTCCTTGTGAACTGATTAGAACTGGGAGTTGTTTCCAATCTTTTAAACTCCCACAGAGCTGTGAAGTCCACAGAGAGAGAGAGAGAATCCTCGAATCATTGAAATTCCATTTGTGAACTGCGGCTGTCTCGATTGGCTCCCTTTTAATAACCTTTGTTTCTTCTGCTTTCCTCTTTTCCTTTCACTTGTATGGATACAATGCTTTACAACTTTCAAAACAGAAGCCTTCTGCAGTGGGACACTTGGTGTCCAATTCGAACACATATTAGCTATTTCTAGATTTCAAGTATTATATCCTCTGTAATAATGCAGCCTTCCATCTCTCCTTCTAGCTGTCACAATTCTCTCCTGGTCATTGCAGGTACTGCACTTAATACAGAAAATGCCAGATTTTCAAAATAGCTCTAGGTTAGATTTTCAGTTTCTCAAGATGCATAATTGGGGCCATATTTTCAATAGTGCTTGGCACAGATTAGTTCCTGGTGTGATACTTTTGGTTATACATCTAAAAGAGTACAGAAGTCATTTGCAGATATATTTTGTAAATCTGGTCCAGTTTTCACACAAATGTGAGCTAAACATTTTTCCAAATCTGGTTCCAAGATGCTAAAATCTGCAGGAAGAAGTGTCAAGCTTCATCTCTCTTTGCGCTTATAAGTTCCTCATAACGAGGGAGACAGACTTTTTGTATTTACGAAAAGAGGATCTCAGCAAGGGAATTGTGGAAAAGGCTCTAACAATTATTAACTGCCCAGGTCTCTATAAGGAAGAGGTTCATTGTCTCTTTTCTATCTCCCCCAGACTCACCAGATTTTGGGTCAAACATCATAAACATTTTATAAATGAGGTAACTTATGAATGTTTTTCTGAGCATTAGCAATTTTTGTGATGTTAATGAGAATCATTTCACCCTCATCATGTGTGAAACTATTACCTGAGCAGGTCTCAGGACAATATCTAGACTGAATTGATGGTTTCTTAGATGAATTGACTCACTCTGGAACTGTACACACACAAAACTTCACAGTATTACAAAAGTGCTTGAAGTCACCAGTCCCAGGACCCATAAGAAAAATCTCATTAAACTGCAGTTTTGGTATCTCACAGCCAACACTGCCTTCTAAAGATGCAAGAACCTCTTTTGAAGCAAATAAGCAAGGGCCCTTCTAGACTCCAAAAGCCCCCCTAAAAATGTCAGAAGCTCAGTAGGATTCAGATGTAACTCTCCCACTTTCAGCCTCAACCACACAATGTTGAAGATGGAGTACAACAGTTGGAGGGTGAGAAGCAGAGCTGAATTATCTCATGTTCTTTTAGGCCAATTACGTATCTCAAAGTTACACCTGTGAAGTCTGGCAATGATGGCATGTGAATACCAATGTCACATACTTGGTGAACCTTCTTGAAGATGCCACCAGCTCAGAAAGGATTACTTTATGCTGAAAATGGTCCCTGCTTCCCATCCTTTTCATGACCAAGATGTGGATTATTTCTTTGGATAGAGCAAGGAGTGGGCAAAGAGCATTGGATTCTGGAGTGGTTTCAAATTCTCAAAACTCCAGAGAACATAATGCAGTCTTGGACATGATGCTGGGAAACAAATTCAAATTTAGTTATGTAAAGTCTGCTTCTTCCTAAAGGACAGATATTGCTGAAAGAGAGTGAGCCCATAACTTTCCTGCAGGTTCCAGAATCTCCATAAGAAACAGGAGGAGAAGATGATATCAGAACTGAGTCATCTTAACATGTATGATAAAGTATACTTCTAGAAACTATTTCTCAACTGAGTCCCAGCACTCATTACACAGCAAAATGGATTGTATAGAATCTTCAGGAGGGGGAGAAGTTTCACTCAGATGAAACAGGAGAAGATCACTTAGATGAAAGAGGCTTAGACTCACACAACCCACCTATTCATCCAGCATCTTAAGAATAAAAGGCCAAAGAAATCTTTGTGCAAATTGGCTAAAAGTACCATGGTATACAAAGAAAAAAATCCTTTCTATCCATTCATCACTCCCTTCCTCCCTTATTATGCATCTATTGCTTGTCCATCTCTCTTTTGACCTACATTGTACACTGTGCTCCTCACCATGGTGCCTAAGCATTTCTGGTAATTAAACTATTAAAATAATATTCTCAAAGCATTCTTGTGTCTCCAATATGCTCCATGGGTCTAGCCACCCTGCTTCACTGGATGGAGGATTCAATATACTATGCTGTGGTTGTTAGGCACCCCAACTTGACATAACCAATGACAGGAGTAACATCAGAATATCATAGTATGAGTGATGAATATGCAAATTGTAGTGTCAGAGTCAAACTCTCTCCTCTCTGCCCATCATACCTTGGTCTCTCACTCTCTCTCAAGTCCAATATCCATATGAATATTTCAGAATCAAAAACACATGAACCTAAATAATAAATAGGATTAAATAGAAGACAATCTGGCTGTGGCCCATAGCAATTAGAGCTTCAGAGAACATCCTGGAAGTCCTTGGGATTCTGTCCATTAGTTTCAAATGGATGTGATTTAGATACTTTAATGCCAAATTAATGAGAGAAAAAAATAAGAAAATGTTCTAGGAAAGAAACTCTTTTTGCAGAGAGGTTGTCCTGTGATATCCCTTTGCAGACATGAATACTCTTTAGGGATCTGTTAGGGATTTTATTTCTGAAGCTGAAACCGGAAACTCACAAATAACAATTCTCCTAAACAACAGAGGGTAGACTCAAAAGTTGTGCTACTTTTTTTCTCTTAATTTTCTTAACATTTTTTTAAAATTTTACTAATATTCCCACTTACAGTAGGTTTTCCTTTTTTTGTATTTGGCTTTCCTTTTCTCCATTCTTTCTCTTTCCTTCTGGCTTCCTCTTCAGTCCATTTTTCTTTTGATTCCATTGACTTACAAAATATGGCTGCGAGTGTCATTTCCTGGCAAAACTGACAAAGAGTCCTGTGGCACCTTAAGGTCCTGTGGCACCTTAAAGACTAACTAACTTTTTAGTTAGTCTTTAAAGTGCCACAGGACTCTTTGTCACTTCTGCAATTCCAGACTAACACGGCTACCTCTCTGATTCATCTCCTGGCAAGTACACTCCACACCAGCCATTGAACCAAAACATCCCACTTCTGCAGAGATGCTGAACTCCTCAAGTTAGACCAAACCAGAAAATTCACTCCTTGTTTTGAATTGGCTAGCTCTCCTGGGAAAGTAAAGAAGCTTGACAAGTATTGAAATTCCCAGTGCAACTTGCAGTAATCTCTATCAGATCCCTTCAACTGGCCTCTAAAAGTTTCAACTCTTTCTTTCATTTCATTTCTTTGCTGTGCTGCTTCAGAATTAGATCCATCCGACATTTTCCTCCACTGCCAAACTTAGTATTGAACTGAAACTTGTAATAGCCATTTGGAAAGTGCCAAATGAAATTTTCACTTGAATGATGTGGCCTCCCATCTCCCCTTCCAGCTGCCTGGTGATTCCTCTCCTGGTGATTGATCCAGCTGCTCCCACCCACACAAGAAATCACTTATTCAAAAGAGCCAGATTTTCATCACAACTTGTCATAAGTAACGACAGGAGCAAAGCAGTTGCATCACTATATGTGTAATGAATATGCACTGGCTGTATCCAAACTAAACTATCTCCTCCCTGCCCTCAAATCTTGCTCGCTCTCTCACTCTCTCATCCAATATCCAAATATTTATTTCACAGTCAGAAACACAAGACCCTGCATAATAAATCTGATTCAACAAATGTCAAATTGAGTGCAGTCCCTATGGAGGGAGGAACAGACACAGTCACCTGCTGAGCTCCATGTTTTAATCCAGAAAGCCTCCCTTTGAGTCTTGTGTGAGAAACATATCCTATTTCAATTTTTAAGTGGCCTCTGAATTTTGCCAGGTGCCCTTCATAGGGCCAGTCACTTTCTCCTGACCCACACTTAATTGTTAAGTCATGATTTTCCATCCAGGCACAACAGTGTAAACATAAATTATTGTTTTACAAAATATGATCTGGACACTATACAGCCAAAATGCATCTCCTTTCCATGATAATCACACTGGACCAATTTTAGCCCTGAAAATAACTCTGTCAAAAGCCAATGAATCCATGACATTTGAGGCCTAGAGATACTCTGAGGACCAATCTCCAGAGATTATCAATATCTCCTCAGTCATATTGGAAGAAACATTTACACAAAGACTTCGGGAATTCTGCTAATCTACTGACCTCCACAGGTAACTTCTCCCATATAATGCTTCCCCATTAAAGGAATGTGCTGCCCTTCAGAAGTGATATATATGAAACTTTTCTATTGTTAGGTAATCTTTGAAGATTAACTTCAGTGAACTAGTCACTCTCTCCCTGCTTGCTCTCTCCCTCCACTTTTCAGAACCAGAAGTACAAGTACCTAAATAATAAACACAATTAAACAGAAGCCAGATGGGCTGCAGACATCAACACTCAGGGGCTAATTGAAATCTGTGCCAAAAAAATTATTGTAAAGAAACTCATTTCCCAAAATTGAGAAATTCAGTGCCACCACTTTCAAGATGTAAATAAAGGTGAGATTTAAGAGGTTATTAGGGATTATACTTCTGTGACGTGGGCCCATAACCTAGACGTCATCTTCAATTCTCGGTTTTTTCTAGGTCCTCACATCCAAATTATGTCTAAATGTTGCAGATTTTTTTTCTTTTCAGAACACCTCTAAGACATGGCCTTTTCTATCCATCCACACAGCTTAAACTTTCATCCAGGCTCTCATCCCCTCATGACTCGATTACTGCAACTTCTTTTTCTTTGGCCTGGAGCAATGATCTCCTGGGGTTCCCACAATTGAGAGTTACTGTGTTACTGCTCTCAGCCTCTGCTCCCTGACAGACCAAATTGTCTGCTCTGCCACCAAATTCTTCAGGACTTTGCCAGTCTAAACCTTGCATAGAAGGTAACAATCAGTAAATCCCACGTCCTAAATTCCTCAGAAAAGTCTTTCTGCCATGCACAGCTCCTTCTTACTGTAACACTCATAAAACCTTATCAAATTTGTTGCTCCGTTGAAGAGAGTACACAGCAGCTTATTACCTTACCTGGGGTTAACAAACACTCTATCTCAATCAAAGCACTGAGTTGGTTTATAGTAAAAGTAACTTGCATTTTAAAGACAGGTTTAAGTGATATCACGTATAAGGAATAATGACAGAAATGGGTACACGCCAACAAAAATAAGAACACTTCCAAGACTTCAATATAACTTTGTCCATAGTTGTTTTTCTTACCATTTGTTCAACATAGCTGACCAGTTTTTAGCCTGGACCCTTCACACAGCTCAAAGTGCTTTGTTCCTTTGTTTCCTCACGTGAAGAATAAATTAGGAGTTGGCTCCTCTTTTCATGTTAATCCAGTAAACCTTTGAATTGTATTCTTTTGAAGGGTATCCCATATAAAGTTCCTTTCCCCTGCTGGGGGCAGACACCTTGCTAGTTCCTCCTGCATGGATTATTTTTACAATGCTAATGATCTCTTCCTGCAATTTCTAATAAAAACGAATAGCCTATTGAACTTAGCCACACTTGATTTGAGGTGTTGGCCTCTTTTCTTTGTCTGGGAAAACTTGCTTATTAATTTCCTCTAATCTCTCTGGTTCAAATATATTTTAGTCACATATTTACAGCACATCTGTAAAGTTCTTTGTGGTTAACTGTACATGCATCATGCAAGAATAGTAATGATCAGTGAGTTATTAGTTTTCCAGTGAGATGTTACATGCCATTTTTGGGGTATATATCATGACAACAGTGCCCCATCTGGCATTGGGGTACTCTTAAGGTCACACCTTGACAAAGGCAAGCTTGCCTGCTCACATCTACTCAGATTGCTGCAGCAAAAATCATTTTTGTAGCCTATCACTTTGATCGTGTCCCTCTGCTGTCTGCCCCTTCTCCATTGCATCAACAATCAGCTGCCTATTTTCATTTTCAAGCTCCTTTGTGGCCTATCCCCACCTTTCCTATCATCTCTCATTCACTATCAGAATGCTGACTCCAGCCTCCATCACCCACCTGTCACATTTTCAAACAAGCACCTTTATGCTTTCTCCCATGCAGCCCCTCACGCTTGGGAGGAGCTCCCCATAAACATCCACAAAGATACTTCATTATCTTCCTTCAAATCCCTCCTTAAACACTCCTTTGCTCTAATGCCTACAAAAGATTTGAAAAGAGTTAAGTTGCTGGTGCCCTGATACCACTGCCTATCAGGTGGGAAAAAAACATTTTTTATTCCAAAAGAAAAATCCCGACCAGCTCTAATCATAGGTACTTATATGGCCTCCATCACCGTGGTATCTGAACGCCTCACAATCTTTAGTGTATTTATCCTCACGACACCCCTGTGAAGCAGGGAAGTGCTATAAGGAACCAAGACACAAAGATGATAAGTGGCGTTGCTTAATCTACCCACACAGTCAACAGCTCCCTTGAGTTTAGGTTGCCACTGGCCCTTCCTGGCATGCAACGTTGCCCACATACACTGGCCTCCCATTCCTTCACAAAGTCATTATTATCCACCCAGTGGCCTCTGTTCGGCTCCAGTCCAATCTGACTCTTCTGGGCCGAGTGCCGATGGTCCAGCCAGCACACTGTTCCGGCTGCCTCTAACATGCCAGATAATTGTTGGATGGCAGCTGATGCCAGTGAGGCAGGAAAAGCCTCTTCTGTCCTGAAGGGCTAACAGGTCCCGTGCCCTAGAGCAGGGAATGTGAAGCCTGGTGATGCTGGATTTGTCGGGACACAGGCAATGCCCAGAAGCCCCCTCACTGCTATGAGACATCAGCCAAGTCGGTCAGCTTGGGAGAGGCAATGGGACTCTAGGTCTCCCCGCTCCGTCCTGAACTGCCAAACTGTCATTCCCAACTGCCATGGAATCTTAATGTAACCCTTCTGCCCATCAGAGCTGGCAGCAACAAGGGCCGGGTTCAGTATCCAGGGGTTCCATTCCAATAGCACAATACAAAAACCAGCTCGAGCCCCCACCCAGTGACCTGGGACAACCATATACCACCCCTCTGGGCATCTGTAAGAGACAATACTTCCCCTCTCGCAAGCACAGAGTCTGAGTGTACCAAAGCCTTTTAATAACAGGGAGAAACAATGTGGCATTATATTGGGGAAACACCACAAACAAGGTTAATAAACCAAACCATGAACCAGAAGCCCCCCTCCCAGCAAATAGGCCGTGGCCTTCCCTTTGGCTCTTGAGTTCCACAACCCCAAAAAGTCACTCAATAGTCCCAAAAGTCCAACAGCCCAAGAGTCTCTGTTCTTGGTCCGTGCAGAGTTCAAAAGTCAATTGGCAGAGTCTTACCTCCAGCCTGGGTGGAGATGGAGGGTAGGGCACGGGGCACCTTACGTGGTCCGAGGCCGACCGTGCCGCCTCTCCGTGAGGTTCCGCTGCAGCTCTCACCGCAATCGGCTCTGCTCCGCTCTGCTGGCTGTCCTACGAACCGCTCTGCCCGTCGATCCGCTAGCTGCTCTGCTAGCCGACACACCGACAGCTCTGCCGCGCCGGTCACTCTGCCCGCAGCACCCACGCCTCT